>OY997264.1:528253573-528811073 GCA_963921465.1 Triticum timopheevii
GCCTCCTCAGCTACCTTGTGGAGTTCGACCAGCTGCTTCAGCTGGTCGCTTGGGGGCACCGGATGGCCGGCCTCAGAGTGCTGAGACCAGAAGACCTTCTCCGTCGAGCTCCCCTCCTCGCCACGATAGAATGCGGCGGCATCAGACGCACTACGCGGCAGATCTGCAAACACCCCTGGAGAGCTCCGAATTCAGGTAAGTGTCAGGTAGTTCACATTAACATGCCTGCTTTGCATGAAAAATGCCTTACCCGCCGCTATCTTCTTTATGTCCTCAACTTCCTGAAGGACCTTATGGGCCTCGGCCTTGGCGGACTTGGCACTTTCGAGAGCCGAGGCAAGCTCGGACTCTCGAGTCTTGGAGTCACGCTCCAAACTCTCATGTTTTTCCATGAGAGCCTGGAGCTCTTGCCGAACTTCCGCCACCCGTGCCTCTTGCTTTTCTCGCTCAGCCCGTTCCGCGGTTGCACTGCGTTCGGCCGCGGACACAGCATCCTTCAGGGCTGCCACCTCGTTAGTGGCCCCTGCAATACACATATTATCCTTGTTAATTTTATTTGCAACCAAAATCCTTTTCTGTAAGGTACTTATTCAAAGAGGTGTTACTCACCTTCTTTTTCCTCGAGCTGCCTCTTGGCATGGCCGAGCTCTTGCTCGGACCGCTCGAGATCCTTCTTCAGCACCTCGACCTCCGCCGTTAAAGCGGCAGAGGTCAGCAGCGCAGCCTGCAAACCCATATTGACACATTTTTTAGCAACCCTGCGCATATCTTGATAGATCCTCAGTCCGGCTTTTCTTTCCGAACATCGAACTAAGCATCCGGGGCTACTGTCTATGCGGTATTACATTACATAATTTTAACTTCTTACATCAAAGCCTGTTAGAAGGCTGCTGTAGGCTTCGGTCAGCCCGCTCTTTGCGAGCTGAACCTTCTCAATCACCGCACTCATGATAGTGCAGTGTTCTTCCTCAATGGAAGCGCCTTTAAGCGCCTCCAACAGGTTATCCGGCGCCTCCGGTTGGACGGAGGCCGCCGGCGTCGCGGTCCTGCCCTTCTTTCGAAGGGGCCGCTTGCCGGACTCTGGAACCACTGCGTGTTCCGATGTAGAGTCCGGCACAAACTCCGGGAGGCTGCCTGACGGCGCCTCCGGAGCCTCCTCCTGATGGGTCCCTCTTTGGGATCCCACCTCGGCGTCCTCGTTGGCGCGTGGGGTAGAGGCAGTCGGGATGGAATTCACATCCAACGAGGCCAATGACCCGCTCGATGAGTCGGGGAGATCATCATTGGCCGGACTACAGGCAGAATGTGGCGTTAGAAGGACGCTATGCGACATAAAAGAAATTGCACATCAAGGATCTGGATACTTAAGATCTCGCCGGACGCTTGGCCCTTGGAGGCCACTCATCCTCGCCAACGCTGATGTTGGCGAAACTGTCCGGGGGGATAGTTCTCCCCCTCTTGGACCCTTCGGCCTCCCCGATCGGGGAGGCCTTCCTCTTCTTCTCTCCCTCCTCCGGGAGAGAATACTCCTCCTCCTCGTCTTCAGGGGAGGAGTCCTCGTCATCGTCAGACGCCTGATTGCGGGAACTCTTTCGAGTCCCCGTGGCCACCTTCTTGGCCTTCTTCTCCGGCACCACGTGCGGTGCCGGAACCAGCAGCCCTGTTAAGCGGGCGTCCACTGGGTCTTCTGGCATGGGAGCCGGGCTGATAAGCAGCTTGGCCTTCTCCATCCATTCCTGTCAAAAGAAGAGGCAAAATAAAACCTCACTAAGATTCAATTTAATTATCACAAGTGTCCTGTAATGGGGTTGAATAGCTTACCTCGTTAGTTGGATACTGCGAGCTGAATCCGCGATCTTCCGTCGCGGACGCGGGGGCTTCGGCGCCCTTGAACAGCACCCTCCAGGCACCTTCGTATGTTGTATCGAAGAGCCCTCTTAGCGCCTGGTGCTGTTCCGGATTGAACTCCCACAAATTAAATGCCCGTTCTTGGCATGGGAGGATCCGCCGGATGAGCATGACTTGGACCACGTCGACGAGCCTGAGCCTATTGCTCACCATCTTCTTGATGCAGGCTCGGAGTCCCGTCACCTCCACCGGATTGCCCCACTGCAAGCCCTTCTCTTTCCAGGAGGTGAGCTGCGTGGGAATGCCAGATCTAAACTCGGGGGCCGCCGCCCATGTGGGCTTGCGCAGCTCGGTGATGTAGAACCACCCCGATTGCCACCCCTTGACGGAGTCCATGAAGGTCCCTTCAAGCCAAGGGACGTTGGGCAATTTGCCCAACATGGCGCCTCCGCATTCTGCTTGCGTGTCCTTCACAACCTTCGGCTTGACGTTGAAGGTCTTGAGCCACAGGCCAAAGTGGGGCTGGATGCAGAGGAAGGCCTCGCACACGACGATAAACGCCGAGATGTTGAGGATAAAGTTCGGCGCCAAATTGTGGAAATCCAAGCCGTAGTAAAACATGAGGCCACGGACAAATGGATGGAGCGGAAAGCCCAGTCCGCGGAGGAAGTGGGGGAGGAAGACGACCCTCTCATGAGGCCCGGGGGTAGGGATGAGCTTCCCCTTGTTGGGCAGCCAATGCGCGATATCGCCGGAAAGGTATCCGGCGCTGTGCAGCTTGGTGATGTCCTCCTCCTAAGCAGTGGAGGCCAACCATTTACCTCCCGCTCCGGACATATTCGGAGAAGGTCGAGGCGAGATGCGTGAGCTTGGGCGTTGGAGCTTGAGTTCGCGGGGATGGATAAGCAAAGGAGGAAGAAGGCGTAGGTGAGAAGGTGAATCCTTATCCCTTATATATAGGCGGACAAAACTATGCGTCCCCCACCAACCTGGTAAAGCTCGCTTATCTCCCAAGCGCCACCATCAATGGCGCGGTTGGGTTACCCGCGTATGTATTGATGAGAATCCCGGAATAAGGGGAACACGATCTCTGCTTCGACAAGACGTGCCAAGGAAACCGCTTCGCTAAACATGCTGAGGTGGTATAGTAAAAAAACGATTCAAACAAAGGCTTGGTAGCGGTGTGATGTCACGCCGCGTAATACGTCAGCAGATTGAACTAAGTGTACATTTTATTTTCTCTACGGTGGAATGTGGAATTTATTTAGCAGAGCCGGACACTATCCTGGTGTTCATGATCTTCTCTGGATTATTCAAGGGAGGAACCCGCCTTGCAATGCCGAACATTATGCACGCCGGAGTTATCGTCATTGAAGACTGGTTCAGGGGCTACTAAGGGAGTCCTGGACTAGGGGGTGTCCGGACGGCCGGACTATCATTATCCGCCGGACTCCAAGACTACGAAGATACAAGATTGAAGACTCCGGCTCGTGTCCGGATGGTACTTTCCTTGGCGTGGAAGGCAAGCTTGGCAATACGGATATGTAGATCTCCTACCATTGTAATCGACTCTGTGTAACCCTAGCCTCCTCCGGTGTCTATATAAACCGGAGGGCTTTAGTCTGTAGGACAACATACATTACAACAATCATACCATAGGCTAGCTTCTAGGGTTTAGCCTCCTTGATCTCGTGGTAGATCTACTCTTGTACTACCCATATCATCAATATTAATCAAGCAGGACGTAGGGTTTTACCTCCATCGAGAGGGCCCGAACCTGGGTAAAAACATCGTGTCCCTCGTCTCCTGTTACCATCCGCCTAGACGCACAGTTCGGGACCCCCTACCCGAGATCCACCGGTTTTGACACCGACAGGGGGCGCCGGTCATAGGAAGGCCCAAAGTAGGATTCGGCCTACTTTGGCACCTCCTTGTCTGCCTCCCCTCTCCCTCCCACCTATATATATATGGGGGGGCGCACCTAGCACATACAAGAACAATCGTTAGCCGTGTGCGGCGCCCCCCTACACTGTTTACACCCCCGGTCATAGTTTTGCGGTGCTTAGGCGAGGCCCTGCAAGAATCACTTCACCATAACCGTCACCACACCGTCGTGCTAACGGAACTCATCTACTTCCTCGAAACCTTGCTGGATCAAGAAGGCCAGGGACGTCATCGAGCTGAACGTGTGCAGATCTTGGAGGTGCCGTATGTTCGGTGCTTGATCGGTTGGAGCTAGAAGAAGTTCGACTACATCAACCACGTTGTCAAACGCTCCTGCTTTCGGTCTACAAGGGTACATGGACACACTCTCCCTCTCTCGTTGCTATGCATCTCCTAGATAGATCTTGCGTGAGCGTAGGAATTTTTTTGAAATTGCATGCTATGTTTCCCATTAGGAGGGAGGAGGAGGAGGGAGGAGGGAGGAGGAGGGGGAGGGGGAGGAGGGTGGTGGGAGGGGGAGGAGGAGGAGGGGGGAGGGGGTGGGAGGAGGGAGGAGAGTGGAGGAGGGGGAGGAGGGCGGTGGGAGGAGGGCTGCCGGCGGAGGGCTTGGCCGGAGGAGGAGGGAGGAGGGAGGAGGGGCGGCCAGAGGAGGAGGGAGGAGTGTGCGGTGGGAGGAGGAGGGAGAGGAGGGCGGTGGGAGGAGGGTGCATACCGAGGAAGGAGGAGCAAGGACGGCGGTGGGGGAGGGCCGAATGTCAGCGGCGGCGGACGACGGGGTACGTGGGAGATCGAGTGAGAGTGGGAGTGGGGGAGAGTGAGGGGCGACAATGTGGAGAAGATAACCTACATAGCAGTAGCACGTGTTCGGGGAAAGCGCTACTGCTAAACTACCTAGTAGTAGCACTACTACTATACTTAGTTTGGCGGCAACGGTGGGGCAATTTTAGTAGTAGCGCCTTTTGCACCAGCCGCGCTACTGCTATGTACATAGCAGTAGCGCCTTCCATTGCCACGCGCTACTACTAAGTAGTAGTAGCGACCAATTTTATCCAGTGCTACTACTAAAGTTCTGTGTATAAGGTTTTCCCTAGTTGTGGAGCAAACCATAAAAAATTAAGATTTATGGATATCCGAGAAATTACAAAGCGGTGACGGGACTCAGATTTCAGCATCCATTCACAACTCCCCTAGAAAGTAAGATACCATCCGGGGGGCGGCTCTCATCCTCCACAACCCTGTCCACCAAAAACTAGAAGCTAAACCCTTCTCTCCCTTAGGGAGAAGGCTAAGGAAGAAGGAGGAGGTGGGTAGCTCTCTTCCCTCTCTTCCGGTGTCATTGGAGCACCACCGGGGGAACCATCATCACCACCACCATCTCCAATAACACCTCCATCATCACCATGGACACCAACAACCCCTTCATCATCACAATCACGCTCCTCTTCTCCATGTGTGAGTAATTTCTTATAGGCACATGGGGTGCATCCGGTCTGGGTGATCGAAAATTATGTAATAGTGTTAAGGTTGATGTAGTATTGACCTCTTGTGCTTGAAAATTATTGTTGCTATGACTTTGTTATGCCCAGTGCTTTTTACTAGGGCCCCAATAATAAGATTTCAGATGTGAACCATGTTTGTCTTTTGTGTATTTTTGTTCGTGATCATACTTGCATGTCATATGCACCTGTTTTTGTTTTGAACCGGAGACCCCGAGGGTGACAGACCGGGGTATCAAAGGGAATGGCTATAATTTGAGGATTGCATTTATTAATGGAGTACTAATGCATTGTTTCGGTTGAGTCTCAGGGTCACCTTAATAACTCTTAGTTTCCTTATAACCCCAAAGAAAGGGGGGTTGGATTGTACATCAGAGACACGTTCTTTTTAAGCATGTCTCTCAATTCAAGGAATACATGATTTTTTTTGAGATAATCCAGAAGTCATGTTACATCACCGCAGTATGTAATGATTTACTCTGCCCGGGCAATATACACCCCTATACCTACACTTTTCAGCATTGCTTGCTCTCTTTAATATATTTTATACTTGGCAACTTCTGGGTATTTTTTGCTTGTTACTATGCTCTATGTTAAATCTACCGCGACCTACACCAATGAATCAACTTTCTACTTAATATGGGAAACACTAAAAGCGTAAAGATAGTTTCATGAGTAACACACATAACAAACACACGCATGCGCGCGTGCGCGCGGCGCACACACACACACAGAGAGCGAGCGAGCGAGCGAGAGAGAGAGAGAGAGAGAGAGAGAGAGAGAGAGAGAGAGAGAAGAGACTGACAGTTGATAGGTGCCCCCTTCCAACTTAACGGTCAACACAACCTTTGTCTATTTTAATTGGCTCAGGGAAATAGTGCTGACTTTTGGTGCCACTTCAGCATTTACATGTGGGTCCAACCAGTTAGTAACATAATTAAAACTAACTAACTGCATCACTAGTGTTCTCTGAGAATTTTTAGCACGAGTCAGTGGTATTGGCGGTGAAGCCGGAATGTGGTTTCAGAACCTACATATATGCTTGATGATTTACAAGAACGATCCTACTACCTATAAATTTTGACCAAGGGTTTCCGCCTTTGAGGCATGGGTTGCGCCGTGAGGTTGTGAGCCCAAGTTGTCGCATGACCCCGTGGGCCTGGACGACCACCCTACTATGAGTCTCACATCATTGCTTGAGAATTGTAAATTGAAAAATATGAAAATAATGAGATCTATAAGTTTTTGAAAGTTTTTTTTGTTGAAGACAAGTGTTCTTCGTGCCAAATTTCAAATTTTGAGGATTGTGAACACGTCCAAGTATTTCTTACGGTTCTCGAATTATTTCCTCTATTTATGGAATTTTGGAGTGCTAAAGAGGAATTGTGAATTCGTCCAAGTATTTCTTACGGTTCTTGAATTATTTCCTCTATTTTTGGAATTTTGGAGTGCTAAAGAGGAATGGATAAATTATTTATTTCCCATATTTGATTGTTTGGTCTTTAATACAAAATTGTGGCATTATAGATTTGCATTTATAATTAGATTTACAAAAGGTCTAACTACTCCTTACCTCAAATGCACCCGATAAAACAATATATTAGAAACAAATATAAAAAAACATGTTCTTTTAATAACCATGGTCGAGGGCTCTATGTAGTTACAGTTTTTATGGGGAATATGAAATTCATGTTGCTATGAAAAAACCCGAACCTATAACACGCTTCAAAATTTGCCATGAGCATCACCATTGTCATTTCTTAACAATATTTTCAAAAAAACTTATCTTTATTTTATGTTTTGCTATTTTTGGATGTTAGAGCATCTCCACTAGGGCCCCCAGGACGCCCCAAGCCTTTTTTTTCGCACCGGCACTAAAAAACCTCCCAGTCAGGCCCCCAACACCTCGATTTGCGCCGGTTTTGGCAATATTTCCCGCCGGCACGCCCACCCCACACTCAGCGCCCTGGGAGGCAGCTGAGGACGCCTGCAATTGCTTTTTGCATGCGCAGCCCCACTTGGTAGCCTCTCTCTCTCCTCTCGCCTCAACTTTCTCTCTTTTCTCCACCCACACCTACCCCGACGCCTCCCTCGTCTGGCATCACTGGCCCCGCCCCGCATCTCCCCGGCATAGTGAGCAGAGGGCCGGAGTTAGCAGCGGAGCAGGGCGCCTGTCTCCCTCCATGCTCGCCGCCTCCCGTCACCGCTCGCCGGCCTCCATGCAGCCTCACCGTCCTCTCCTGTGAGTGGCCCTGCTCCGCCTCCGTGCCGACCTGCGCCATGGCCTCCACCGACTGCCTCAACATGCCGACGACGTCCCCGAGCATGCTCACGCAGGTGTCCGGCCGCCGCCATACCCCTCATGGCCGCCGTCGCGTTCCTCGCGCCCGCGAGCGTCACGTTCAACGCGGGGCACGCCAGCCGCGTCGGGCTGTCCCCCACCGCGGCCGCGTACGGCGAGAGCGTCGCGTCACACAGCGCCAGGTACTCCGTCCCCGCGCACCACGCCTTGACGAAGCTCGCGTTGCCTCCGCCCACGCCGGCAGCGACCGACGGCGCCGCGACGGCGTGGCCGCACCAGCACGAGAGGAGCAGCCACAGGCAGCCAACGGTACGCGCCATGGCTCCGGAACAAGCGTACGTACGTGAGAAAATGCGGCAAAGTCCGGCTGCCTGAGCACGTCGGCCCGCAGCTACAGCAGGGCCTCGACGGCGTCGTCGAGCTCCTTGACGCACTTGCCGAAGAAGAGCACGACGAGCGCGCCGCCGAGGGCGAGCGTGGCGAGCACAGCCGCGAGCTGCATCTCCATCTCCGACACGTGGCGAGGCGGCGAGCAGCGCGTCTCCAGCCCGTGCATCTCGACAGACCCGGCGCTGGCTGGAGGTCATCGACGCCGCCGTGGTTAAGGTGCTCGACGATATGCCGCTCCGTCCGTGTCAGTCCAACACTGCTCGTGGGGAGGCATCGAGTGGAAAATTTTGGACCCCAGGCCAAAGTTCTCACCGGCAGCCCCCCATGAGGCGAAAAAAATGCCTCTTGGGGGGCCAAACGGCTGGAGATGCTCTTAGCGTTCACACGGTTGCATGTGTACCCATGTGCCAAATCTTCATCTCTATCGGTGAGTATACATAGTCGCAGTGAGATACTCTCTGGACTTACTCAACTGAGTCACCTAGAGTACCTAGAGAGACTCCCGAGTTCTACGCCCAAGTAGGTAGTTGAAAGGGATATGATAAGGAAAGTGTGAACTAAGTTAGGGATTGAATTGTTATGAGAGATATGCTCCCCATAACGACATGATTACCTGATCATATCGTATCCTCCAAAGGTAGATACCAATAACCCGCACCTATTAACCTATATAAAGGGCAAGCACCCTTCCATCGAAGGAACATCCAACTTCAAAGGCAACATGCACATAAACATCGAGATCCCTTCGAGCACCACCTTTCCACTATAGTGTCCAATGATGTGATATTTCTCTGTATTTAATGGATGTGATTTATTTTAGTATGGATATAGTATCAGCTGATTCCATGAACACTGGCCCACAAGCCAATTTAAATTATTGGTCATCATTAGGGAGTCTTTGTTGATTTCCCCTCTAGCAAGATTAAGAGTTCTAATCTATAAGTGTAGAATCAAGGGAAGTTTGAATCGATAAGCACACAATTACTAGTCTGATCGATAATATCATGTACAATTTCCCAAGGATTTCAATTTTAAATGCATGTTAAAATACAGTTGTAATTAGTCTGATGAATTAGAGGTTTTAATTAGGCATTGTGATCCAAAAGTTCGTCATTGAATCAAGAAGTCAGGTCAAAAGAACAAATTTAAATTCTCATGATTTTTCTGATCAAGAAAAGGTAACCACATCCTAGGAGATCCCCAGTAACTTATTCCTCTCAACATTCAACCCTGTATGGGAAAAGGCCCATCTCCACATACAACCATGCATAAGTAAGAAAAAACCATGCATAAGAAAAAGAGGCTTAGTCATTTGTATTTTGTTATCGATTAGTCGTTTATATTTAGCTATTCTCAGTCAACCTTTTCACAAAAAAGTATATTGTACTACTATACAATAACTAAATATAATAAACTATTTGTTTTTTCATTTGAGTTTTATATTATAAATGTAAATATTTATGTTTCACAGAAGTATCACGGTAGGTACTCGTAGTTGTATGTGTGTGTATGGCTGCGACTACATTATCGTAAAATACTAGTAAGATGCCCGTGCTTCACTAGGGAATCACAAAAGATAAGGAACACAACAAAATGTACCAAGACATTGATCAAAGCGATGCGACATAGCTGATGGGTACTCATCAAGCACAAACAAACATACAATTTCCAACCAATATAACCTTTCTAAGACACGCAAAAAATTTCTCCATCTTCACTTTACAAGGAATTTTTTGTTCTCCCTACTCGTCTTTCTCATTATTCGCTTTGTCCTATATTGAGGGGACAGAGAGTATGTGGCAATTGGAAATATTTCCACACATTTGGCCATTGTGATGACACAGACCAGCTTTATCTCGGACATCAAATTGATCTACGTCTCCAGATCATCTTCCTTTAACATGGGCTCCACCTCCAGCACACACACCATTCTACACTAGAAATGGTGATGCATTAAGCATGTCATTCAAACCTAATCTTAATATGAATAATGGAAGAACGACAATGCCCCAATATCAATATTTTTCCATAGGAATCGGTGCAATGGAGTCACTGTCACTATTGACTTCATCCTTTGGGTCCAATCCGATGGGTTCAACCTATTAGCACATTTCCTCTTACATCACCTATCACATAATGGTATTTTGAAGCATAGCAATCTGCAATATTATGTAGGGAAACATAGTAGACAAACAAATTCTGCCATAGCCCTAGAATATTGCTTGTAAATAGTTGCATCAGATAGCATCATGCATCATGTTTAAATTGAAGAAATTCGAATTGAGGAAAGTGGCAGCCTCAAAATTTTAAATAAAGGGCAAGATCCTTGAATATGCATTCAGTGAATCCCAAAATGCCCTAAAAATAGTTCTGAGAATTTTGGCAAGAGTTATATATCAAACCAAAATTTGGAACATTTTTAAGGAATTATTTGGGCTCTGAATTAAATAAATATTCTATTTGAATTTGGAATCATATTCATAATATATATTGATTATATTTCCAAATACCCTGAAACATTTTATGTGCATTTGAATAATTCCATTATGCAACATAAAAATATTCAAGGCAATGTTGTCGCTGCTTTCAATTTGTTTGTAATTTAAAACAGTGGCAAAAAGAAATAAATAAAAAAGAAAATAGAAAGAAAAATTGAAAAAGGAGAGAGAGAGAGAGAAACCACCTGGGCCTTACCTGTAGCCAGCCTAGCTGCACTAGCCCAACCCACCACCGCAACCCCTCTATTGTCTTCGTCCCCGCGCCAGTAGGCAGGGTGCGTGGTCGTTGCATGCGCGCCAGCTCCTGCCTGGCTACCTACGTCCCCGACGCCCTAGATGCCTCCAGCGTCACCATGCACTCCCTGCACCTCCCCCTCTCTCCCTGGACCCCCCTGCACCTCCTCTACTCTCTCCCTGGACCCCCCTGCACCTCCTCTACTCTCTCCCTGCACCACCACCGAACACGCCCATCGCCGCTGCTTGCCGTTCTCGCGCCCAGAGCCACCTCCTCACCCTATGTCCGTGTCCAGAAGCTCTCCTGTCCACCACTTCATATTCTCACCGACGGTCATGAGCCCTGGAGCACCGCAGCTTCGCCATCTGCATCATCTTCCTCCTCGGATGCCGACATCGCCGCCGTGGTTTCGTCACCTCCAGGTCTTCCTCGAGCACACTGACCATCCCATCGTCTTTGATGTGAGCTCCTCCGCATTTCCCCTCTCTCCATTTTCTCGCCCCATGCCATAGCGCTGATCCCCGCCATGGCCGAAGCTCTTCGCCGCCTCGCCATGTCACCGTCGTGGCTACAGCCACTGGAGCTTCCACCTGAGTGCACCACCGTGCTTAGAATGGCATCACAAGCCCGTAGCCACCAACAACTCCCCCTCCCGTACACCCTAGCACTGAACCTGACCTCACCCAAACTCCGGCCACCACAAGGCTGGATGCCGCCATCGATTTAGGTCACCGGAGCCGCTGCTGCGTGCAGCAATCGATGCAGACAAGTCCGAGCTAGACATATATGGTCTTCTCCGGTCGTTTGGTCGTCGGAGTAAGAAACCCGACGCCCTCCGTCGTCTCTGGCTCCACCGGCGACGAGCAGTGGGTCAACACTGGTGGGTTTGACCCTGATGACCGGGATTTGACCTCCCATAGGCCACTAACATGTGGGGCCAGCCCCTATTATTCTCATGATTAGTTTAAATTTAAACCCACACGTTAGGTTTGACCTGGCACGGTCTATTGACGTGCTGACATCGTCCTGATGCATTGCTGATGTAGTAATACATTTTTTGGATTTATTTAATTTAAAATAGCCAGGAAATTTCAGAAAATGTTTAAAACTTCTAAAAATCATAGAAAATAAACTATAACTCGGATGAAAATAATTTACATACGAAAAATGATTAGAAAAATATGAGGAATCTGTTTATGCCATTTTCATGCATGTTTGAACAACTTAAAGCTACTGCATATGACAATTTGAATAAATGGCATTTGAAATGTCTTATGTGGAGTTTGAATTTGAACCTTGGGTTCAAACCAACTTCATTTAAATTGTTGCTAGTTGCATTAGCCTAAATCACAACATGTTGCCATGTCATGACCATGCACCATATTGTCACATTGCATCGATTGTGTTCCTTCTTTGTTTGCCGATGTTTGTTCCTTCTCGGTAGCAGACAATTCCAGCGTTGTGATCGTTGACACCGATGAAGAGTTATACTATCTTTAGAATTGCCAGGCAAGCAACCCCCCTTGATCACTCTGATACAATCCCACTCTCTCGCCACTACTAGGGAAAACCCTAGCAGTAGCGCGTGTTTTGCGCCCACTAGTAGCGCGGGGGGCCGTGCTACTAATAAGGCGCTACAGCTATTGCTTAGCAGTAACGCGTGCCAGCACGCGCTACTGCTAGGACAAATAGCTGCAGCGTTTGTTCAGAACCACGCTACTGCTAAGGTATCTACTTGCAGCGTGTTTTCTTTCCATCGCTACTAGTATTTTTTTATTTTTTTAGTGTATTTATGTGCCATCATACAAATATTGGTACAATACCAGCTGTTATGAGATTTACATCATTATGTCCATAACAGTGTATTAAATGAAGGTGGATTAGGTTCAAGTGGAGGCAATATGTGGTGCATGTCAACAGTATACTACTAATCCAAACTTGATCTAGTTTGGACTAGTAGTACTTTCGATGTGCACCACATGTTGCCTCCACTTGAATCTAATCCGCCAGCACAAGCTATTTAATCATCATCATAGTCATTACCACCAACAGTATTTATTTAATCAGCACTAACACTAGCTAATAATAATCATCATAGTCATTACCACCAACACTAGCTATTTTATTATCATAGTAATAGTGTAGCACATCATCATCCTCAAACTCATTTCTAGCTAGCTAATCACTCCTGCTGCTCTCTCTTAGGTAAAATAACATAAAACATGTATAGCTCTCCTCCTCGATCAAACTGGAGCATGCAGATGAACCTGTCTCCTAATCGTGGGTAGCGCATCTGTTTGCTGCCCCCTAGTACTTCTCTGCGCTCCCCCATCACATATTTGGTCCAGTCTTGCACTATTAAGCATGCGTCGCTAATCTTGAATGCACTAAAGTAATCTGTAGGATATCTTGGCCGTAAGCTGATAATATTCATGTTACCTTTAGTCTCGATCCCATAAGGCACAACATTCATCGGGAGTCCCTGTTGAAGAACATCATATGGTAACATACTTAGCAATGAAGTTTAGCTTCAAAAATAATGTATGGAAAAGATGCACCGATGAAGAATAGTAAAAATCTTACCATCCTTCCTAAATAGATGTGACCGTAGTTCATTACGAACACTATTGGTCGCACATTTTCAGTACTAACATTTCTAAATCCAGGAAGAAAATTTGTCTTGACAGTATCAAGATCCTCAAGCCATGAAACATAATGACTGAGCTCCTCACAGTTGAGTTCAGCCCCAGGACAGTATACGGTCCTGTCTACCAAGCGCTGGACATGTTTGCTTGCACTGAAATAAGCTGACAATACAAATTAGTTGTCAATTATTTTTGAATAAACAATATCAAAGACATAAATATGGTTGAGAAACTTACATAATGGTATAACAGGAGGCATTTGCACATCGACCCACATGTCGGTATTACCTTCAATATCATCTTCCGGACAATATCAAAGGTGATAACCATATCAGGCTCAAATGCATAAATCTTGCATAGTGCTCGCCATGTTTTGCATCCAAAATAGGTGTAGTCGTCTGAATTGTATAACTTTGCATGGAAAATATAACCATGTTCGGTCTTCAAGTAAACTTTCTTTTCCTCCATACTATGACTGAAACCTATCTTATCCAATACAAAAACTCTTGCATGGCAGGGGATACGCTAGTAGAATAGTAAAAAAAAAATAAGTTGAAGCAAATGAAGCAGATATCATGCTTAATTACGAAAAAAGACTTGTCGTTGTGACTTACTGTATCCACTTCGAAGTTCTCGTCTAGCTTGATGCTGAAGCGCCTATCATCATCTAGGAAGATTCCGTCGCACAGGCCGCGCTCGTCTTCGCAGTATTTGCAAATACCGAAATCCTTCTCGTCGTCAGACATTTCCTATGTTCATAGTTAAAACATTAATTGAAAATTGATTGATGACAACTACCAAGATACTCAACACACAAATCCGGGGCACTCGATATTTCCTACATATTCTGGCACAAGTCATGCAAAAAATCACGGAAAAATCCGGCATGACCTTTGCTAAAATAGGACATATCGAGCGCCTGAAATTTGCCGGAACGGAAATGAATCAACACTCCGGCAAAACATAGGCCACTCGAAGGTGTAACCTGCAAACATGACCGGCCACTTGGATATTGAGCAACACAAGATATACATTTCAAAATATCTTATAGGACTCAAATTAGCATGCATTCAATAAGCAAAAATAAATCATCTCATGTGTCAGTATATCGTCGAATATTATCACTAATACATCACGAATAGTGTCATACATATAACATCACTAATACAACTAAAACTCTAGCACACGACGGGTATCGGCGCGGGCGGTGGACACCCACAGAGAAGGCACCATCACGGGATCATAGCTCCAGTGAGATCCCCAGAGAACCTGCCAGGTATTGGAGAACGGCCTGTGCTCCAACGCAAACGAGTAGCGACGGACGTGCGCGTCCTCCTCACTGACACAGTGACGCACCACCTCCGTGGAGTCCTCGAGCCTCTGGATCGTCACTGGCCCACGCGACCGCCACCAAAGAAGGTTCGGGTCAACGAGAGGCTGGCTCCTCACCAACCTACGCCCCTCGGTAGGTAGCGCCTCCCAGTACCACCCCGGCGGAGCCCAGTCCCAGACATGGCCGATCTGGTCAAGCAGGTGTCGTCCTCCGCCGACTCGACAACGAGGATGTGGGATAGGCATCGTCCACGTCGAGGCGGGAAAAATTTCTTTAACTAAAAAATCACCTAATTAGTACCTAGTTCTTACTAACTAGTTCTTACTAACTACATAGAAGAGGGTCAAATTTTACTCGTTTTATTATGCATTACACTAGTGTTTATTCATCATCTAAGAAAACATCACCTAAGAAAAAATCCCAGCCGTATCTGTATCGAATTCATTTCCACCCATAGATGAACCCTAACTATTTGATGCAACTAAAATTTCAAGAACCCTATCTAGGCAGAGGTAGGGGAGGGGGAGGAGCAGGCGTGCTCACCTCGATTAGGTTCCTGCGGCGAGAGAGGGGCAGGCGGCGTCGACCTCGGGCTTGGGGCGGCGTCCGGGGCGGCGTTGAGGTCGGGGGCGGGGGCGGCGTTGAATCCGGGGTTGGGGGCGGCGTAGAGGGTGTGCGGAGAGCGCGCGGCAACCGATGGGCGACGGCGGCGGCGATAGCGGAGGAGTTTGATTTGAGGGAAGTGGCCGTGGTTAAAGACGAACGCAGTGGTTAAGTCAGAAGTAGCAGTAGCGCGTTCCAGAAAGTGCGCTACTGCTACATTAGCTACAGCGCGTTCTGGGATACGCGCTACTGCTACTACTTTCTCCTTTTTTCCCTTTTTTATTTATTTTTCTTCACATTTTATTTTTTCCTTTCACCTTCTTCTATTTCTTTCATTTTCAATTACCTTTCTATTTGCTTTTAATTTAATTTTATATCCTTTAGTAGTAGCGAGTTTGGAGCAAAACGCGCTTCTACAAAGAAAGTAGCAGTAGCGCGGTTCAATATAGATCGCTACTACTATGTGTACCATATCGGCTAAGCCATGAGAATTTTAGTAGTAACGTGTATGCAACGAGACGCGCTACTGCTATGACGTTATCTGCAGCGAGGTTTCCGCAGGCGCGCTGCTGCTATTTAGCACCAGCGTGCTTCTTTGACCCATGCTACTGCTAAAGTTCTGTGTATAAGGTTTTCCCTAGTAGTGCGCTCCTACTCTTATTTGCTGTATTCGTACAATAATGATTCAACTGTGACATGTTATGGTATTTAAACCCATTCCTCTACATGACCTGTCTTTGCCACAGTAAAAAAGTTGAAACCCACTAGCATGAGTAGGAGTTGTTTCAGCCATGATGTGCCTACTCATTCATGCTTGCTTGTTATGCCTGCTATGCTTAGAGTTGTGTCAGGTATGATTCATCTAGGATGGTGATGAACATGTCCTACTGTTGAGAGCTAAGTTTGTGAACACAATTTGGTAAAGGTAGCGATGAGAGGCCATGTAGAAGTACATGGTGGGTTGTCTCATTGAAACCATCCTCGGGAATTGAGTTGCGTGTTTGTGATCCAAGATAGTTACTACCACACATTGGACCCTGAAATATGACCCTGCTCGACTTATTGATCGCCTTGATCTCTGTCCAGGAGTTGCAACTAGTTTTTGGTGTTTGTAGGATATGTGTTGTAGGCCGTGCATAGCGTGGACCCCAGGGGTGGTCTATGATGTGGTATAGACACCGTGGCATGGTGTACCGAGGCACCCGTTTGGTGGGCTTGGGAACCGTGCGCACATTGTTTGGGGCCGTAGTGGAAACCTCGGCCGGACTTCCTTGCTGATCAAGCTCAAATAGGCAATAAACCTGGACTAGAGACTTGTGTGGTTGGTTAGGTCATGGCTACACCCTTGCCGGCTTTCGCTTGAAGTCTGCCGAGCACATGACGTGTGCAGGCGCTAAGTGGTGGGCACATGTGTGAAGAAGTACACCCTTGCAAGGTTACCAATCTATTCGAATAGCCGCATCCGCGGATGCCTACTTGGAAAGCTTATATGGTTCATAGATAACTGGAAGTGGATACTCTAAAATGCGCAAGATAAGCATGAGTTCTATGGATGGCTTTCTCGTAGGGAGACGGGAGCAGGTCCATATATAGTGGTGTATTGATATGGTGAATATGTGGACTCGTGTGCTCTTTCTCACCCCAAAGGAAATGTTGGTAGGCGTAGTTCAGGATAGCCACTGAGTCAAAGCTGGCTTGCTGCAGTTAAAGCCCACAACCCCCTTGCTGATACTGATGCATATGTAGTTAGTTCTAATGTAATTCTTGTTGAGTACCTTTGTACTCACTGTTTCTTAATTTATGTTTTTGCAGAGGAGACTTCAATCTCAATTTAGATTCCTGTGATGAGTTCGACATTGGCCGATTAGCTTGGAAATCCCAGATAGAGGTCTGGTTCCTATGGAGGGTCTTGTAGATAGACAAGCTTTCTATCATTCTTTCCTTCCAGTTGTCTGTATTTAGACAAATAAGCTTTCGCATGTGTGCTACCTCTTGAGCACTGCATTGGTTTTCCCTTGAAGAGGAAAGGGTGATGCAGCAAAGTAGCGTAAGTATTTCCCTCAGCTTTTGAGAACCAAGGTATCAATTCAGTAGGAGGATCCTCAAAAGTCCCACGCACCTACACAAACAAACAAGAACCTCACAACCAACGCGATAAAGGGGTTGTCAATCCCTTCACGGTAACTTGCAAAAGTGAGATCTGATAGAGATAATAAGATAAGATAAATATATTTGGTACTTTTATGATATAGATTGGAATATAAAAGATGCAAATAAAAGTAGATGGAAGACTTATATGATCAAAGATAGACCAGTGGCCATAGGTTTCACTAGTGGCTCCTCTCAAGATGGCATAAGTATTACGGTGGGTGAACAAATTACTGTCGAACAATTGATAGAAGAGTGCATAGTTATGAGAGTATCTAGGCATGATCATGTATATAGGCATCACGTCCGTGACAAGTAGATCAAAACAAAACTACTGGTACTCCACACATCGACCGACTCCTGCCTCCATCTAGAGTATTAAGTTCATAAGAACAGAGTAACACATTAAGAAAGATGACATGATGTAGAGGGATAAACTCATGCAATATGATATAAACCCCATCTTTTTATCCTCGATGGCAACAATACAATACGTGCCTTGTGATACGTCTCCAACGTATCTATAATTTATGAAGTATTCATGCTATTATATTATCCATCTATGATGTTTTATATGCATTTATATGCCATTTTATATGATTTTTGGGACTAACCTATTAACCTAGAGCTCAGTGCCAGTTTCTGTTTTTTCTCCTTGTTTTTGAGTTTTACAGAAAAGGAATACCAAATAGAGTTTAATTGACGTGCCAAATTTTGTTGATTTTTTATGGACCAAAAGAAGACCACGGAGCATCGGACTTGGGCCAGAAGAGTCTCGGGCTGCCCACGAGGGTGGGGGGCGCGCCCACCCCTGAGGGCACGCCCCCATATCTCGTGGACAGCCCGGAGACCCCCCTGACGTGAAACCTATGCCAAAAATTCCTATAAATACAGAAACCTTTGGGAAATAACCTAGATCGGAAGTTCCGCCACCGCAAGCCTCTGTAGCCACAAGAAATCAATCTAGGCCCTCTCCGGCACCCTGCCGGAGGGGGCCATCATCACTGGAGGCCATGGAGGAGGATCTTGGAGGGGCCCTCATCGCCATGAAGGCCAAGGACCAGAGGGGGAAAGCCATGGAGGAGGAAGCACAAGGGGGAGAACCTCTCCTCCTCTCTCTTGGTGGCATCGGAGTGCCATCGGGAGGGGAATCATCGCCGCGGTGATCGTCTTCATCAACATCACCATCATCATCACCATCCTCATCTCTTTTATGCGGTCCACTCTCCCGCACCCCGCTATAATCCCTACTTGAACATGGTGCTTTATGCCACATATTACGATCCAATGATGTGTTGCCATCCTATGATGCTTTGAGTATATATCTTTTGTCCTTGGGTTGATTGATGGTCTAGATTGGTATGAGTTGTATGTTTTATTTTGGTGCTGTCCTATGGTGCCCTCCGTGTCGCGCAAGCGTGAGGGATTCCCGCTGTAGGGTGTTGCAATACGTTCATGATTCGCTTATAGTGGGTTGCGTGAGTGACTGAAACACAAACCCGAGTAAGGGGGTTGTTGCATATGGGATAAAGGGGACTTGATGCTTTAATGCTATGGTTGGGTTTTACCTTAATGATCTTTAGTAGTTGCGGATGCTTTCTAGAGTTCCAATCATAAGTGCATATATATGATCCAAGTAGAGAAAGTATGTTAGCTTATGCCTCTCCCTCATATGAAATTGCAATAACGACTACCGATCTTGTTAACAATTGCCTAGGACAATGCCGCATAACGATCCACCATTATTCCACACTCGCTATTTATAATATTTAGTAATATATTCTAACTTTATGATAACAACACCTACTTTCATATTTAGCTCTCCGATATCATGCAAAGTTATCCTCTTTATAACCACAACACAGTTTTATTTCTTGTTTCTAGTTGGAAGCAAACATTCGGTGCACGTAAAGTCGTATCAGTGGCAGATAGGGCTTGAGAGAATATTGATCTTACCTTTAGCTCCTTGTGGGTTCGACACTCCATACTTATCACTTCCACCTTTGGGAATTGCTACGACGATTCCCTGCACTTGGGGATTATCACCTTGCTGCCCCTGCTGTCACTGGGAAAGGACACCGCAAGATTGAACCCAAAGCTAAGGACTTCTCCCATTGCAAGAAAGATCAATCTAGTAGGCCAAACCAAACTGATAATTCAAAGAGACTTGCAAATATAACCAATCATACATAAAAGAATTCACAGGAGATTCAAATATTTCTCATAGATAAACTTGATCATAAACCCACAATTCATCGGATCTCGACAAACACACCGCAAAAAGAGTTACATCGAATAGATCTCCAAGAAGATCGAGGAGAACTTGGTATTGAGATTCAAAGAGAGAGAAGAAGCCATCTAGCTAATAACTATGGACACGAAGGTCTGCGGTAAACTACTCACAACTCATCGCAGAGGCCTTGGGGATGATGTAGAGGCCCTCCATGGTCGATTCCCCCTCCGGCGGAGTGCCGGCGAAGGCTCCAAGATGGGATCTCGTGGATACAGAAGGTTGCTGTGGTGGAAATTGTTTTTCGTGGTGCTCCTGGATGTTTTCGGGATACGTATATATATAGGCGAAGGAGGTAGGTCAGGGGAGCCACGAGGGGCCCACGAGGGTGGGGGGCGCGCCGGGCACCCTCGTGGCCGCCTTGGTTACTTCTTGACGTCCACTCCAAGTCTCCTGGATTGCGTTTGTTCCAAAAAGATCGCTCCCGAAGGTTTCATTCCGTTTGGACTCCGTTTGATATTCCTTTCCTTCGAAACACTGAAATAGGCAAAAAACAGCAATTCGGGCGGGGCCTCCGGTTAGTAGGTTAGTCCCAAAAATGATATAAAAGTGTAGAGTAAAGCCCATAAACATCCAAAACGGGTAATATAATAGCAAATCAAAAATTATAGATACGTTGGAGACGTATCAATGTGCTAGTTACTTGTATGACTTTGTATGTTGAGTCATGAGACCCATGTCTGTAATATCATACTATGTATGGCTACTATGTATGACTTTGTATGCGAAGTTTAGAACCACACTGGGCTTCTAATTGTGAGGATTTGAGGTGGCTAGGGCTATCTCTAATTAGTCAACTAGGACCAACTAGAACTAGAACTAGCTCAATTAGAGGAGGCTACAAAACTTGTGTCTATCATAGGGTGGAAATCATCTAGTATATATAGGTTAGAGGGGAGGGAGAGGGCATCCACCAAGTAGGGAAAGTGCCGCCTTGGTGCGCCGTCCTAGGGGAGGAGTCACACTCCCTCCCCTAGTAGGATCCCCCCGCCCCCACAAGGAGAGGCGGGGCGCCAACTCCACTTGAGCCCCTGTGGCCCAAGATGCCTTCCACCTCTTGGCATTTTAAGGCCCATTGCTATTTTATTAAATATAAAATGTTCTAAATATTTTTAGAGCATTATATATATAATTTAACATCCCTGAAAAAAATTTCCACCTATATATAATTAATCCGTAATACCATGTATTACCCGATACTCACCGAATCCCTTTCGGTGACCCCGAAATGCTTCCGTAACCTCTCGAAACTATTCCGGATATTAATGAAACAATTCCACAATTATACTCATTAATCCTTTCCCACTATCACTCAGCGGATCAAGATTACCTTAAGCTTATGACCCCGTAGGTTCGGTAAATCATAGACATGAATGAAACCCTTTCGTTCATTGAGCGATAGCGGAGCCGTGGACATCCATATCGATCCCTATGATTACTCGAATGATATTCGAGTGAACCTTTGGTTGTCTTCTGATGTTCCCTTTGCTTTGCAATACTTTACAAAACTGGTGTGCGTCGGTATCCTCCTGAGTCATCGCCATACCCACTATACCGTTGCTCCCCGTTACCGACTTTGTTCTTCTTTCTTGTTAACATGTTCCGGCATCCGTGTGACGTAGTCACCTGTGTCTGGCCATACGATGATGGATGCTATCACACTGAGAGGGCCCTAAGAATATCTCTCCATCGTCGGAGGAGCAAATCCCACTCTCGAGCTGTTCAATCACTTGTCAAACTTTCTGGTGAGCCTGAAAGTTGTCGTTATGATCACCTTGTTACATGTGACGTTTGAGCAACCCCAAAGCCAACCGTCTAGTAGGAAGTAATTGAGACACTCTCATGGTCTTAGGAACAAAAACACATGCTAACGTCTTATCCTCAATGTTTGTTATAAAGTTATATACAAATTTTGTTAGATTCACAACTGATCGCCTGAAAGCCACTATGGGGATTAGCATATTTGTCGCTAAAGAGGGGAAATAACAGATCCAAACAAAAACGCGCATGGTTGTGGCGGAGGTGTTGCTTGCTGATGCCCAACCACTGTCATGCTCATGCTCCCGAGATCATCGCCTGACTGTGCGCCGAGCCGCCGCCGCCTGACTGCTATGTGCGGCTTGAAATCCCCGCTCTCTCGATCCTGATCTACCAAGCACCACGATTTGAAATCCGGGGTCATGTTTAGAGAGAAGCCTCAACAGAACTCTATAAATCAAACATGTTATATTTGATGGGAGTATAATCGGTCTTCTTTTACTCTACTCAGAGTTATATTGGTAAGCGACACGAGGGGAAGAGACCCGCTGGTGCGGAGGAGGCAGCGTACAGTGTCGGCCGACTTCTTTCTTCTTTTTAGAAAACTCTCTTTACGTATAAGAGAGGCCTTTCTTCGTTTTGAACATCAACATAGGCTAGGTGAGTTGGTTTACGTGGGCAAGTGCTTTCCTCACCACCCTGGTTTTATGCCTGTACATGACATTTTTTTGACGCATTGTGCAATGCAATGACGTACGAGAAACAAAGGACGGGGTACGAAATTCATTGTGGACCATAAAAAGTGGAGAAACAATCCTTCTTTTAATATTTTACAACATATAAACATCTCATACATAAACTCATTATCATGACGAAGGCTATACCACATCATATGCGAACCCTGCAAAACCAAGTTAGAAGTCCTCTGATCAGTTTTAGCAAAATTTTGTTTACATGGTTAACCAGTTTTAGGAATTAAGACTAGCTACCTATGCACACACATTAAGGTGATATTCTTGATGCTAGATTAAGTTTCGGGGTGTGTGAAAGAGAGAGAGACTTAATTAAAAGTCTTGTTCCCCACACTAAACTTCGTCTAATATGCGTGACCCCCTAGAAGATCATCCATCTTCGGCACCCTCTTGTGTACGCTAAAGTGCACTATTCCTGACTATGATGTAGCCCAAGGAACTGTTAGCAGAAAGTCGACAGATAGGGCTGATCGATTGTCAGAACCTTGTAACAAAACTACATCATTCTGCCAATGAACTGGACCGACGCAACACTTGTGGGAAGCATAGCAAGAACATCAACCCTCACATATCAATTGTGATCTAGATCACAACCTGCATCTACTCATAAAACCGCTCATGATGCCACTATAGGAAAACATAGTCGAAAAATAAAAAAATCGCCCTACGATTACCCAGGAACAATATGAAGATGCTTAATGGGTTGTGATCAACGACCGTTAACGACTCTGGGAGTGCAACGGAAGCCGACGAGTAGGTGTAGATCGTACTTGGAGTCCCTCGAACATCAATGATGATCCTGCAAGCCTCCCTCGAACGATCCCTCGAACAGAAGACCGAAAGGACAACATCTTTACTTGGTTGCAAGCGTACGGTCTTCACTGATCCGGCAACGCTTACTCGTTCAGAGATAATCATTGCCGAAGAATTAGAGGGAGGAGTTTAGAACCACACTGGGCTTCTAATTATGTGGATTAGAGGTGGCTAGGGCTAGCTCTAATTAGTCAACTAGGACCAACTAGAACTAGAACTAGATCAAATAGTGGAGTCTCCAAAACTTGTGTCTATCATAGGGTGGAAATACTCTAGTATACATAGGTTAGAGGGGAGGGAGAGGGCAACCACGAAGGGGGGAAAGTGCCCCCTTGGTGCGCCAGCCTAGGGGAGGAGTCCCACTCCCTCCCTTAGTAGGATTCGCTCCCCCCCCCCAAGGAAAGGGGGGTGGGGGCGCCAACTCCACTTGGGCCCTTGTGTCCCAAGTTGCCTTCCACCTCTTGGCCTTTTAAGGCCCATTGATATTTTAATTAAATATAAAATTTTCTAAATATTTTCCGAGCATTATCTATATAATTTAACATCCTCATAAACATTTTCCACCTATATATAATTATTCGGTAATACTCTATATTACCCGATACTCAGTGAAACCCTCCCGGTGACCCTGAAATGCTTCCGGAACCTCTCGAAACTATTCCGGATATTAATGAAAAAAGTTCCATAATTATATTCTCATTACTCCCGTCACACTAACACTCAGCAGATCATGATTACCTTAAGCTTGTGACCCTGTAGGTTCGGTAAATCATAGACATGAATGACACCCTTTCGTTCAATGACCGATAGCGTAATCGTAGTCATCCATATCGATCCCGATGATTACACGAATGATTTTTGAGTGAATCGTTATTTATCATGTGATGTTCCCTTTGCTTTGCGATACTTTACAAAACCCGGTGTGCATCAGTATCCTTCTGAGTCATCACCATGCCCACTATACCGTTGCTCTCATTACTGGTTTTATTCTTCATTCTCATTAACATGTTCCGGTATCCCTGTGACGTAGTCACCTGTGTTTGGCCAGATGATGATGGATGCCATCACACTGAGAGGTCCCTAAGAATATATCTCCATCCTCGTAGGAGAAAATCCCACTCTCGAGCTATTCGGTCACTTGTCAAACTTTCCGGTGAGCCTGAAAGTTGTCGTTATGGTCACCTTGTTACAGGTGGCCTTTAAGCAACCCCAAAGCCCACCATGTGGTAGGAAGTAACCGAGACACTCTCATGGTTTGAGGAACTAAAACACATGCTAACATTTTGTGTTGTAACAAAGGATTTCAGACAACATATTCACAAAGTATAACATACAAGTTTGGGTCAATTCAATATGATCGTTCTTCTAACATCATATCATCGATGTTTGTTTCAGGACTATCTTTACACTTAACGATATCCTAAGATCCGGAAAACCTGATCACCAACAACACTTGAGCCAGTCCTGGAGGCAGGACAGGGAACCTATTCTTTTTCCATTTATCATTCGACAAGTGCATATGAGTTTTCCATTGAATCGCATATTCCAGGATCATAGCAGTTATAGCATGAAACATAAACTCTTAATTATGAACAATAGAAATGAAATAATACAATATTATTGCCTGTAGGGCATATTTCCAACATATTGCAAGTGTGACCAACCAATACTAAATATTGGTTAAACAATGTGCTAAATTTATTATAGTCTCGTAAATAGAAAACATATTGCAATCAGCAATTGACCAAGAAAACTATGAAAAAGAACACACAAATAAAATAATCCATACAGAACTTGCATACATAAAAGAGCATATGCAAGTTCAAAAATGGTTGCATGTACATGAATAATTGGCATCCGCAACATAGAAAGAAGCATTGATGCCTCAATATCACCGTGAGATTCGAAAGAGATATAGTTTCCGGTTTAGTTTTATGATACAACATGAGAGTTGTTGATTACATTGATAGAAGGAATAAACAATATACAAAACGTAGGAAAAGTAGAAGACAAACACACAATGACCTTGTCCACTAATATAGATTACTATGGCAAAATGATGTGATGTGCGTTGGCCTCCTTCCAACATTGGCTTCATCAATGGAAAGGCATGCGAGCAACACAGCCAATAATTTTGAATTGCAAAATATGTGACGGTGGTGATGGCGCTCGTCATGAAGAGAAGAAAATTTTTAGGCATGATTCACACAGCTAGTTCCACTTACATAGTTACATAACTTAGGCATCTCTCAGGCCATGGAATCGTTTGTCAAGCATAGTATACCCTTATCTTAGTTGTTCCCTCAAAACATATGCAGACACAATATTAGCTGTCGAGCTCTCGCTTCATCTATCTTATCACCTAGAAGGACATCAGACAATCACTACTACATACATAATAATCTGTAGTATATTTAAGGAGAAATATTTGGTTGGTCCGAATGAAAAAACACATAACATACGAAGGGATGAGCATGGTTGGGTGCGGACACAGTGGGTAGGGGTAGTTAGCACCACCGCACTAGCGCCTCCACGAACGAGCGGCTCACCACCAATAGAAATCCTTTGCGTCTACAAAGCCCGGGCCTACTCATGGCGTTACTCATGATGTTATGCTCCATGGATAAAGGCCTCAAGTTGAAGGTTGAGAACCAAAGCCTGCACAAAAGAAAATCAACCCAACAACCACAAAGGTAAAATGAACATACATGGACATGCTAGCAATCACCGCTATCCTATTCGTCTTCGATGACTTGCACTGCCTGATCTAGAAGGATAAGTGCTCAACAAGCTCAAAGCCGAATTTGATTTATTGAGACCCTAATTACAACTACAAGTATACAAGGGAGGGACCCTTGCTCAACTCAACTTGGACGATCGCCTGGAAGAGTGGGGAGTGGGGTGCCCGACGGTGAGGGATTTTGGAGGAGTTCTCGAAGACTATTTCTTTCTTTTTGAACTGAAGACTCTATTTCTTTTGGGAGAAGGAGAATGGAGAACTTTCAGCTCTTTTGTTCACATGAACAATTCTGGTGTGTGGGGTGGTTTTTCCAAAGTTCAACTGTTGTTGTTCAGGGGTATACCTGGCCATGGGCCGGGCCTAAAAAAGCCCATGGCAGAAAACTGAGGCCCAGGCCCTCCCAGGCCCTACCATCGGGCCTACTTTTCAAGCCCAAGCCCGGCCCATCTGGTAAAAAGCCCTGAAAAGCCCTTAGGGCTTAGGGCCACGGGCCGGTCCTCTTCCTTAAAATGCCGATATGCCAAGCCCAAGCCCGTCTAGGCCCTGCTGGTGGGCTCAAAACTCACGCCCAAGCCCGATCCATGGGCAAGCCCATCGGGCCTAGGCCCTGGATTTTAGGGCCGGACCGGAGATGGCCAGGACTATTCAGGGGCAACTAGTCTCAGACTCAGTCTTACATTCTATATCGGACAGTTCAGATTGCATGATGGTAGACACACCATCGTCACTAACTCACATGTAGATGGCACGTATGGTCAATTGGTCTCAGCCTCAATCTTACATTCTATATCGGACAGTTCAGATTGCATGATGGTAGACACACCATCATTAGTAACTCACATGTAGATGGTACATATGCAGGTAGGCATGCAGACCGTATGTCTGAAGGTGGCTCAGCATTCAGTATAAACCGAAAATTCAGTTTCTATCGTTCGGTGTTTATTAAATTTCAGTTTGTAAAACTAGAAACCAAAAATGTTAGCTAAAAATAGCTAACTGAAACTTTGGCTAACCGAATATTCGGTACCATTTTTGGTTTTGTACCGATGTACCACGCCAAGTATTTGTGCTAGGATTTTAGAAGTGGCACCCTCTTATATAGGCAGCTGATCAAAATCACCCCGTCCGTCGGGCGAGGTGGGACTAAAGGAGCTGATGCCTGGTCGACTTTATGCATGCATGCACACAAGGGCCACAAGAAAAGCACATGGTGAGATGGGCCTTGCAACTTTGCATGCACTTTGGTCAGGTAGGCCCATGTGATGTGCATGATGCATTGGTGGCCAATCGTGGGTGCCTGCATGCGTTACTAGCGCGAGACGTTGCTGCGCGCCTGCGCCTGCATGTGTGTTGTTTCTTATGCTGATTCAGGTTTCTTTGGTTTTTGTTCAGTTAACCGAGAAGAAAACCGAACCAACCGACTTCTGTTCGATTAGTGCACTTGAAAACCGAATTTGTTGTGACATGAGAAAAAACCGAAAAATCGGTTTATTCGGTTTCAGCATCGGTTCGGTTTTCGGTTCGTCGGTTTTTATGCCCAGGTATCTTGCATCAACATTCATTCTGTTAGGGCGTGTTTGGTTGCCCGCGTGCAGCCCAACGAGGCTTGAGTGGGATGTGCGCAGCCTGTTTGGTTGCCTGGGCTGCATGCGGTTTGTGGCCCGCACGGACCTTAAAGCAGGCCGCAGCCTGGCCCTGCGGAAACTGTCGAATCGGTAGTTTCTTGCGAGCCTGGCTCGGCACGGCCACGCGTGCGAGGTAGTTGCATGCCTTGGGCAATGCAAGAGACGGAGGGGACGTCTCATAACTCGCCCCCACTCTCCTGTCACCGCCCAGTCACACTGTTTCCACCGCTCCCTCTCTCCCTCATTGCTGCTCCCTCTCCTCTCCTCCGATGGCTCCGCTTCGCCCACCGCTGCACCACCCTCTGACACCCGTCGACCAGCGCATCGCCAGCATCCAGGAGCGCTGGCTGACCGGGCTCTAGAACTCGGGCTAGGAACTGGCGTCGGTGCTGCGAGCGCCGTCCCCCATCTGCTGCCGGCCACCACGAGCGCCGGCCAATGCAGTGCCGGACATTGTTGCTCTGCCGCCGATTCTGGACCTCGTGGTCCTAGGCTCGGCGCCGGCGCCGTCCACGGAGCCGCCGCTTCTTGGGACCCCATTGGGCAGGGGGGTTCCTTGACCCCCATCCAAGGGTTTTCTGGTGTCGGCAGGCCGTCCTACTCGACCTCCTGCGTGGCGATGAGCACGGGGCCGATGTCGCAGGCCATTGCCAGGGCCGGCTTCTCCTCTGCTCTGTCACCTGAAAGCACAAGTGCTCCCTGGGTGGTTTTGGTAATTAATGTCAACATATCTCTTATTGTACTAACACCTTTACTTAGTATGTTTCAGATAAGTTCAACAATGAAGTGGCATGGACTAGAGGATGTGGAACCCCTTCAAGATGCTAAGGACAAAGGATTGGCTCAAGCTCAAAGCACAAGACTCTACATTTTCTATTTTAGTGATCCAAGATCACATTGAGTTTATAGGAAAAGCCAATACTATCAAGAGGGGATGAGGTGTTGCTTAATGGCTTGCTTTCTCAAAGTGCTTAGTGATATGCTCCAAAGCCCTCAACTACCTTCTCACATCCACATATGACCCAAACCAAAAGTCCAACTCGGCCCTAACGATTCTTTCCATCCGGCGCCACCGAGTTCAGATGTCATAGCCACTGCCACAAACCCAAGTCAAATCGGTCTCACCGATAGGGATCTCGGTCTCACTGAGATGGGATTGTAATCTCTCTGTATGTATCCATTACCAAAATCGGTCACACCGAGTTTGTGTAATCGGTCCTACCGAGATTACAATGCAAACTCTCTGTTCCTCTTTGTAACATTTCGGTCTAACCGAGATAAGCGAATTGGTCCCACCGAGTTTGCCTGACCAACTCTCTGGTTAGCTTATTACCAAAGTCGGTCCCACCGAGTTTGTGTAATCGGTCTCACCAAGATTATGTTATGCCCTAACCCTAACCATATCGGTCCCACCGAGTTGACATGTCAGTCCCACCGAGTTGACATGTCGGTCCCACCGAAAATCCTAACGGTCACATTATTTGTTAAATTGGTCCGACCGAGTTTCACGATTCGGTCCCACCGAGATTAGTAAGTTGTGTGTAACGGTTAGATTTTGTGTGGAGGCTATATATACCCCTCCACCCACTCTTCATTCGAAGAGAAAGCCATCAGAACGTGCCTACACTTCCAGCATTCATTTTCTGAGAGAGAACCACCTACTCATGTGTTGAGACAAAGATATTCCATTCCTACCATATGAATCTTGATCTCTAGCCTTCCCCAAGTTGCTTTCCACTCAAATCTTCTTTCCACCAAATCCAAATCCTGTGAGAGAGAGCTGAGTGTTGGGGAGACTATCATTTGAAGAACAAGAGCAAGGAGTTCATCACCAACACACCATTTGTTACTTCTTGGAGAGTGGTGTCTCCTAGATTGGCTAGGTGTCACTTGGGAGCCTCCGACAAGATTGTGGAGTTGAACCAATGAGGTTGTAAGGGCAAGGAGATCGCCTACTTCGTGAAGATCTACCCTAGTGAGGCAAGTCCTTCATGGGCGACGGCCATGGTGGGATAGACAAGGTTGCTTCTTCGTGGACCCTTCGTGGGTGGAGCCCTCCATGGACTCGCGCAGCCATTACCCTTCGTGGGTTGAAGTCTCCATCAACGTGGATGTACGATAGCACCACCTATCGGAACCACGGCTCAAAAATCTCCGTGTCTCCAAATTGCGTTTGCACACTCCAATCCCATCCCTTTACATTCTTTTTTTGACTGTGAACTGTGGGGTAAAACCCCCACAACATATCAAAACTTTATTAAAGCCAGACAACAGTTACAACAACATGATTACAAGAGGTAACCGAAAAGAAGGAGAAAAACAAAAAAGCCAAAAAGCAAAGGGCAAAATTAAGGGGGCAAGAAGGAAATCCACTTGAGTAGCTCATCCTTGTATCCAGACTTGATCCTGTGCTGCATCAGAGTTATGTCATGCCTGAAAGCTCCTCTCCATTTGTTAAAACTGGCCCTTTCACCTCTGAACACTTTGGCATTTCTGATGATCCAAATATTCCAGCAGGCAATAAATACTACTTCAGTGTAAAAGGGCTTATCAAAACTTCTCCTTGCCTGGATGACTAGGTCAGACATTGAGGTTCCAGACGACCAATCAATCTGCAAATAATTCCAAACTCTGACACTGAAATTGCAATTGAAGAAGAGATGGTCTCTGGTTTCTCTCACTTGCAGGGGGCATAGCCTACAAGAAACACCATCATCCATGTGCCAGTGTTGCTCATATACTCTTTGCATGCTTGCTTGATATGTATTGTGACTATTAAACTTGTGCCAAAACTCCACTTCAACTTAAAGAAATTAAAAAGTGCAACTTTTCTTGCTTAGTGTCTAATCACCCCCCTCTAGACACCTCTTCTCGATCCTGTGATGGTTTAAACACCATTGGAGGAAGATGGATGAGTCTACTTTCGGGAGTCTTGGACATAGAGTGCCTACTTGATGGGGATCACTTTCATGAGTGGAAAAATGAGATCATTGTGATTTTCAAAGAATAACATTTGAACAAGTACATTGCTAGCCCTTGTGCACCTCATGTTGATCCTATGCATCCTACCCTTGATGAGTCCATTGACATGGCAATCTTAGAACTATTAATCTTAGTACTAGAGGCTTGCCTAGAAACTTGATTGGAAGTTTGCCTACTCTTGAGTGTGCCTACACTATATGGAAATTTCTTGAGGAACCTTTTCCAAATTATTCCTTGAAAAATCTAGATGAAATTCTCCATAAGTCTATTGCCTTGAGTAAGATGAACTCCAATGATCCTAGGTTTGGTGATTGTCTATTTGAGCTTACAAACCATATGCGTGCCAAAGGAGATGCTGGAATTATTAGTGATATCCTTTCCGAAGCTATTAAAATTCATAAAGAAGATCATTGTCAAACTCACTCTAACGAATCACCCTCTATAGGAATTGATCCACCACATGACGATGTTGAACATGGATACTATGAAGAAGATGATGATAGTGACTTTGATTTTGATGATGCAATGAGACACTTTGGTCTTATGGCAAATCTTCGGGGATATATGGCAGGAGGAAAGGAATGGGTTCTTATCGGTGGGAAACGACACCTATGGGATCACTGGAATCCCTTCTACGGGTTGCGGGGCGCGGAATCGTGAGAAGAGCAGGACTAGGGGATGGCACACAGGGGATTTACCCAGGTTCGGGCCGCAAAGATGCGTAAAACCCTACGATCCTGCTTTGGTGGTTGTATTAGTGTTCTTGAGCTCTCGAACTAGCTCTGGGTGCTGAGAGGTTCAAAAGAGCCGAATCCCTTCTCAGTATGCCATGGGCCTCCTTTTATAGGCGAGAGGGGCTGCCACAGTGGCACATAGGAGGTGGAAAGTGCTATAGTGTTGCGAGGTTATCGCTAGTATTACAGGACAAAACACATTAAATGCGGGGCTTAGGTGTCCGTCACTTTATTGGGGGACGGGGGTGAGGCCCGTCTCGTTTGTCGCTGCCCCTCCTGGCTTCGACATGCACCTCAGCCAGCAACGCATGTAGCGCCATGTAGGCAGGCAGGCAGCTGAGGTGGCACGGTGGTGGAGCCTCCACGAAGGTCTGCATGCTGCCATGCAGGTGCCTGCTCAGCTGGTTGGGTCGGTGGCTGTGCATGAACGGCGGTAGGAACTTGGCTGGTACGGGCCTGGCAGTGGCCTTGCCGGGGCGCTTGATGATGGTCTTGCCGGGTGGCTCAGCAAGGGTCTTGCCGCGGCGCGCTGGCTTCCCCGGCAAGGATCTTACCGGGGGGTCCTGTGGGTTTCTTCAGTGGGGACGGTTGCTCTCCTATCCCCATTCGATCTTGATTGCTCTTTGTCTTCAGAAAGATCTGCATGCTACCACAGAGGTGCCTCCTAAACCCTGTCCAATGCGACTGCTCAGCGTTGATGGGCTCGAAGGTGGCTCGCTCAGCGGGTGTGGACGAGCTGCCCCTGCAAGTATCTTGCCAGGGCTGCTGGGGATGCCCTCGGCAAGGGTCCTTGCCGGGGCAACCTGTATTGCCCGTGCAACCTTTGTGGTCTTGGTCCTTTGTTGTTTTGCTTTGCTTGTCCCTGTGGCCTTGGCTCTTCTCTGGCTTCCCTCTCTTGCCTTGCTCATGTGTGGTCGTGGCAGGTGGCTCTGACTGCCCATGCACAAGTAAAGGGGTAAAAAGCTAGGCCCCTACTTTTGTACACCGACAGGAGCCCCCGGGCCTGGGTCACACATAGGCTCAACACATTGTTGGGCCAGGCCCAGAATGGTGTGCGGGCAGTTGAGGCGGATTTTACCGCGGCCACTATTCCACCCACTGCACTTCCCCACGACCTGCGTTGAACGCTCGACGTGGGGGTCATGCGCGCGCATGACGTGGGCACGCTGGCATCACTTTTCAGTGGATAGTAAAGAGGCGGCTTGCATGTCTCTTCGAGACCGCAGGGCCGCCTCCCATTTACTACCCTTGCTCGGGAACCGTCTTCCACGCGCCCCATCGCACCCGCTCCTTGCGCCACGTTCGCTGCATGCAGAGCGAATGACAAGCGCTGGGGTCGTGGATAGTCGCGCGCGTGCGGGTCGATTCCCACGCGCTATCAATGGAGCGGGGAGGGCGGTCGACTGCCCTGCACGCTGTCATCTCCAAAGGCCGGATTGGCCAAGAGGGGGCGGCCGAGCCTCGCCCCCGCCCCTTTATAAAGAGGGGCATGGGAGGTATGGTGCCTCCCAACCTTTCGCCTTCCGCTTCTTCCCATCTCTGCTTCCTTTCTTCTTCTGCTATGGCGAGGGGGCGTGGCGATGCTTCTTCAATGGCGGCGAGGGTTTCAGCCAGACAGCGCATCACTCCTCCCCAAGAACTCGTAGCGGCAGAGCAGGCCGCTAGAAGGAGGGGAAGGGGGCGAGGCCGAGGCCGCCGTGGAGCCCGGGGGAGAGGAGGACGGGGTGGCAGATCCGCCTCGCCCCCTCCAGATGCCCTTCCTCCCATGGAGGGCCATGCTGGGGATAATCCCTGCGAATTCTTCGTTAGTCTGCGCCATCTGCCACGCCGTCGTCTTCGCCTTTCGACCCTGTTTGCGCGGGAGATGGAACTGGATCCGCCGCAGGCGTTGCGGCTACACATGAGGGGTTGCGGGAACAGCGGCATGTGGGTCGACGTCAAGTACCCTGCCCCTCACGTCATGTATCTTCACCGAGGGTGGAAGACCTTCGCCGCCTTCACAGCTTGACGGACGGGCTCGCTCTCCATTTCAAACTAATGGAGGGCTGCCTCCTCTCCGTTAAGATCTTCGGGCACTTCGGGACCCGCGTGAGGTGCTGCGTAGAGAGCTCCTCTGATGATGAAGAGTTCTCCTCAAGTGAGAGTGGCGAGGAAGACAACGGCAGCAACGATGAGGGCAGCGGGCGGTAGGATGACGGGTCCGACTAGGTGTCGGGTGCCGCACCGAGTGGCACCGGCAACCCCATCATCCGTGTTGCTGTCTCCTTGAACTTCTCGGGGTCGCCTCCTTGGGCAGCTGGCGTAGGGAGGCTGCAGAAGAGGAAGAGGACGAGCGGCGAGGCCGTCAAGTCGGAGTACGCAGACACCGAGGCCTTCGTCGCGTGTTGGCGTCCTGCTGCCTCATCTTCGAGCTCTGCCTCCGGCGCCGCCATCACCATCCAGCCCTTGGACGGCTACCGAGATGTTCTCTCCGTGTCTTCTTCCACTCGTAGCTCGCCTAGGTGCCCCTTTTTCCCTTCTGCTTTCTCGTTCCATTTCCTAAGGAGAGGGACAAGAAAGGGATTACGGGCACCTTATATCTTTTTAGTCTTGTAAGCCTTCGGGCCTTTGCTAGCTTTAGAACTTGTAATGCCCCTTTTTCAGGTTTTTCATTTCGTTTGGACTGTACCTGTACGGGATGTTTTTTTAATGAAAAAAGGGATGTTTGCCGGGGATTTCCGTTCGTGGGAGGAACCCACGACAAGGGTGAGTCCTTGTCATGCTTAAGATAAATGTTTTTTTTCGGCAACAGGCCTTGCCATCTTCCCACCTCGCTTGACCTTTCCCACGCTCTTGGCGGAGGCAAGGATGAGATGGGCTTAGGCCCCTCGTTCCCCTCCTTTGCTGCCGCGGCTACGACCAGATCCAGACCCAGGAAATAATCCTTGGGTGCCGAAAAGGGGGAGCACGGTAGCTCAGAGATAGAACGGGGTTTCACGCATCCTAGTCCATAACGAAACGCATGATAGGGGGTAAAAGATTTATCTGGATTTTTAGCCCCGGCGATTTTGGCTTGCCGCGGAAGGATCCCTGTTCTTGCAATCCCCGGCAACTCTCGCTTGCCGGGCCCCGGGCGCCGGTCCGTTCCTTTTCTTTCAGGACAGCTCGGCAAGAATACTTACGTGTCCTGTGAACCAAAGAAAGACAGAAAAGAACAGAGAGACGCGCACTCGACCTCTAAGCTAGGGGTTAGCTGCCGCTAAACACTATCAACCCTAACCGAGGAAGAGACTCAACCGAGCATGCATGCTATAACTTAGGGCGTGAGCGCTTCGTTTATTTATGCTCAGGGTCTGCGCCTGGCTTTGTACAAAGGGTTACATGCCTTGCCGGCAAGGCTTGTACAAAAGGGTGGCTTGCCGGGAGGCCCGGCAGCCGCGCCTTATGGGTAAAACTTGCAAAGATGCTCGATGTTCCATGAGTTGCTCACTGGAATGGCATCTTCGGTCTCCAGCCGGACTGCGTCGGGCCTAGTGACTCGCGTTACCTGATAAGGGCCTTCCCACTTTGGCGTCAACTTGTTGGAATTCTTGGCCGACTGAATGTGCCGAAGAACAAGGTCGCCTTCCTCAAGGCTCCGGGCATGAACCTTGCGGATATGGTAGCGGTGCAAAGCTTGCTGGTAGCGTGCTGCTCTCACAGCCGCCCGGAGACGATCTTCCTCAAGGAGCGTTGCGTCATCTTGTCGCAATTGCTCTTGCTCAAGCTCATCATAAGCGAGCACTCGAGGTGACCGGTATATGAGTTCCGTGGGGAGAACTGCCTCTGCCCCGTAGATCAGGGCAAAGGGTGTCTGGCCGGTGGCTCGATTTGGCGTCGTTTTGATCGACCAAAGAACCGTCGACAACTCATCAATCCAGTGCCTTCCACCCTTGCGCAGCCTGTCAAAAGTCTTCGTCCTTAGGCCCTGCGGGACTTCTGCATTCGCCCTCTCTGCTTGGCCATTGCGCTGTGGATGTGCCACAGAAGCAAAACAAACCCTGCTGCCGAGATCCTCAACGTATTGCATGAAGGCGTGGCTCGTGAACTGTGTGCCGTTGTCGGTGATGATCCTGTTGGGTACCCCAAAACGGCACACTAGTCCCTTGAAAAACTTGATGGCTGACTGCGCTGTCACCTTCCTCATTGCTTCCACTTCTGACCACTTTGTGAACTTGTCGATTACGACGTACAAGTACTCAAAGCCCCCGACTGCACGGGGGAAAGGGCCCAAGATGTCGAGCCCCCAGATCGAGAAGGGCCAGGAGAGAGGGATAGTTTGAAGGGATTGAGCTGGTTGATGAAGCTTCTTCGAATGGAACTGGCATGCTTCACACTTGGTTACTAGTGTCGTCGCATCCTGGAGGGCAGTGGGCCAGGAAAGCCTTGCCGGCAAGGGCCCTCGACCCTATGTGGGAGCCACATATGCCTCCATGTATCTCCGCCAACAGCTTTAGTCCTTCCTCCCAGGAGATGCACATCAATTTCACCCCGTTTGGCCTTCTTCTGTACAATACGCTATCAACGAACTGGTACAGAGCAGACCGGCGGGCTACTTTTTCTGCCTCTTCCTGCTCCTCACGAAGCTCCCCTTTTTGAAGGAATCGGACGGTGTGTTATGCCCATGCCAGAGCCTGTGGCTCGACGGCAACGACCCAAGGCATTTCTTCTGCCGTGGGAGCGGCCGGCTCCACGGCCATGACCTGAGGTCCTGCCGGAGTCGCTTGCCCTGCGGCAGGATCGGCATCCATGGCAACATCTTCGGCAGCGGCTCCGGGGAGCTCGGTGGGGAAGTACTTGCTGGGGCCTAGCTTCCTCTGCTTGCTCTGCCCGGTCAACGGCTCAACAGATGGTTGGGTTAACTGAAGCACAAAAGTACCTGGTTCCACAGGTAGCTTGAGGGCAGCGCGCTTTGACAGGTAGTCGGCGATGTCGTTCTCTGCTTGAGGGACATGTTCCGCTTGTATACCGTCAAAGTGCTCCTCCAGTTTCCTCACCTCATCTACGTAAGGTTCCATCAACGGGCTTTGATAATCTTTGTTAACCTGCCTGACGACGAGCTGTGAGTCGCCCCTGACGATGAGCTTCTTAACTCCAAGGTCTGCCATGATCCTGAGACCGACAAGCAAACCCTCCTACTCAGCGGTGTTGTTGGTCGACATCTCCCGGGGGAAATGCATCTGGACGACATACTTGAGGTGGTCTCCGGTGGGTGCGACAAGCAGCACACCAGCATCGGCACCTTGCAGCGACAAGGCACCATCGAAGTACATGATCCAGTTGCAGCTCGCTTCCTTGCTGGGGAGAGTGGTCTCCTGTACCTCTTCGTCGGGCATCGAGGTCCATTCCGCAATAAATTCCGCCAAGACTCTGCTCTGAATTGTTGAGGTGCTTTCAAACTTCAATCCGAACCTCGACAGCTCCAGGGCCCATTCCACAATCCTCCCTGTTGCATCTGGGTTGTGTAGTATCCGTTGCAATGGGAGGCGGGTGACTACCGTGATCTCATGTGCTTGGAAGTAGTGGCGCAGCTTCCTCGAGGCCATAAGGAGGCCGAAGAGCAGCTTTTGCACACCTAAGTACCTCGACCTAGCCCCCTGCAAGAGGGAGCTGACGAAGTACACTGGGTGCCGCACCATTTATTTTTTTGCGCCTCTTCACCCGGTCGTGTGGGTCCTGTCGTGCTGGTGCCGGCCCCTGCCGGGGACTCGATCTTGCCGGGATTGAGCCCTACCAGAGAGGGTTTTGGTTTGCCTTCTGTTGGCTCTGCCGCTGTTGCTGCCTTCTCGTCGACCTCTCTCTGTGCCACTAGTGCGGCTCTAACCACTTGATTTGTTGCCGCTAGGTAAAGCAGGAACGGTTCTTGTGGTTTGGGCGCAACCAGCACTGGGGTAGAAGAGAGGTATTTCTTCAAATCTTGCAGCGCTGCCTCTGCTTCTGGGGTCCACTCCACTGGCCCTGCCTTCTTCAAGATCTTGAAGAAAGGTAGGGCATGCTCTGCGGACTTGGAGATGAACCGGCTCATGGCAGCAACGCAGCTAGTGAGCCGATGCACGTCCTTGATCCGCTTGGGTGCCTCAATCTGCTCGATGGCCTTGATCTTATCTGGGTTTGCTTCAATCCCGCACTGGGACACAAAGAACCCGAGAAGCTTGCCGGACGGGACGCCAAAGACACACTTCTCAGGGTTCAATTTGAGGTTGATCTTGCGTAGGTTCCCGAATGTTTCCTCCAGATCTTGCACAAGCGTTGCTTTGTCCTTGGTTTTGACCACTATATCGTCCATATAAGCTTCCACATTTCTATGTAGCTGGGGTTCAAAACCAATTTGGACTGCTCTTGCAAAGGTCGAGCCAGCACTCTTCAACCCAAAAGGCATTCATAAAAAGCAGTAGGTACCACATGGGGTGATAAATGCTGTCTTTTCCTCATCTTCTTTCGTCATGAAGATCTGGTGGTATCCTGAGTAGGCGTCAATGAATGATAACAGGTCACATCCAACCGTGGAGTCAACAATCTGGTCGATGCACGGTAACGGGAAGGGATCCTTTGGATAGGCCTTATTGATGTCTGTGTAATCAATACATAGCCTCCACTTCCCATTTGCCTTGCGCACCACTACCGGATTAGCCAACCACGTCGGATGGAGTACTCCCCTCACCAAGCCTGCCACTTCTAGCATTCTGATTTCCTCCATGATGAACTCTTGTCTTTCCACAGCTTGCTTCCTGACTTTCTGTTTGACGGGCCATGCATGAGGACAGACATCAAGGTGGTGCTCAATCACCTTCCTGGGAACGCCGGGGATGTCGGAGGCTTGCCATGCAAACACATCGACATTCACCCGCAGGAAGGTGATGAGCTTGCTTTCCTATTTGCCGTCAAGGGTGGAGCTTATGGTGAACGCTCCCCCTGTGCATCCTCCTTGACGGGCACCTTCTTAGTCTCTGGTGGTGCAGCCCTGGACTTCTTGCTCTTGCCGGCGGAATTCTCTGGTACGTTCTCAACGGAAGTGCGACACCCCGAAGAGCTGCGCTTGCCGGAGTGGGTGCGAGGGATCTTGCCGATCTTCTTCTCCTCCGGGGCTCCGTCGGCAGGAGCGGGTGCCTTAGCGGCAGCTGCTGCAACTGCTTCCCGGTAGAGTTGGTCGGCACATATCAGCGCATCTTTCTTGTCGGAGGGGACTGCTATGTCTTGAGCTTGCGTTGGTTTTCCTTGAAGAGGATAGGGTGATGCAGCAATAGTAGCGTAAGTATTTCCCTCAGTTTTTGAGAACCAAGGTATCAATCCAGTAGGAGGCTCCTCAAAAGTCCCACTTACCTACACAAACAAACTGAGAACTTGCAACCAACGCAATAAAGGGGTTGTCAATCCCTTCACGGCCACTTGCAAAAGTGAGATCTAATAAAGATAGTAAGATAAGATAAATATATTTTTGGTATTTTATAATATAGATGCAAAAAGTAAAGATGCAAATAAAAGTAAATTGGAAGCAAAAATGATAAGAGATAGTCCCGAGGGCCATAGGTTTCACTAGAGGCTTCTCTCAAGATAGCATAAGTATTACAGTGGGTGAACAAATTACTGTCGAGCAATTGATAGAAAAGCGCATAGTTATGAGATTATCTAGGCATGATCATGTATAGGCATCACGTCCATAACGAGTAGACCGACTCCTGCCTGCATCTACTACTATTACTCCACACATCGACCGACTCCTGCCTGCATCTAGAGTATTAAGTTCATAAGAACAGAGTAACACATTAAGCAAGATGACATGATGTAGAGGGATAAACTCAAGCAATATGATATAAACCCCATCTTGTTATCCTCGATGGCAACAATACAATACGTGCCTTGCAACCCTTTCTGTCACTGGGTAAGGACACCGCAAGATTGAACCCAAAGCTAAGCACTTCTCCCATGGCAATAAAGATCAATCTAGTAGGCCAAACCAAACTGATAGTTCGAAGAGACTTGCAAAGATAACTCAATCATACATAAAAGAATTTAGAGAGATTCAAATATTATTCATAGGTAAACTTGATCATAAACCCACAATTCATCGGATCTCGACAAACACACTGCAAAAAGAGTTTACATCGAATAGATCTCCACAAGAAAGGGGAGAACATTATATTGAGATCCAAAAAGAGAGAAGAAGCCATCTAGCTAATAACTATGGACCCGTAGGTCTGTAGTAAACTACTCACAACTCATCGGAGGGGCAAGGATGTTGATGTAGAAGCCCTCCATGGTCGATTCCCCCTCCGGCAGAGTGCCGACGAAGGCTCCAAGATGAGATCTTGCGGATACAGAAGGTTACGGTGGTGGAAATTGTGTTTCGTCCTGCTCCTGGATGTTTTCGGGGTACGTAGGTATATATAGGAGGAAGAAGTACGTCGGTGGCCGCCCGAGGGGCCAACGAGACAGGGGGGCGTGCCCTACAAGGTGGCGCCCTCCTATCTCGTGGGAGCCTCGGCAGCTTCTTGGCTTGCACTCCAAGTCCTCTGGATCACGTTCGTTCCTAAAATCACGCTCCCGAAGGTTTCATTCCGTTTGGACTCCGTTTGATATTCCTTTTCTTCGAAATACTGAAATAGGCAAAAAAAACAACAATATGGGTTGGGCCTCCGGTTAGTAGGTTAGTCCCAAAAATGATATAAATCTGCAAAATAAAGCCCATAAACATCCAAAAGGGGTAATATAATAGCATGGAACAATCAAAAATTATAGATACATTGGAGACGTATCAAGCATCCCCAAGCTTAATTCCTGCTCGTCCTCGAGTAGGTAAATGATAAAAAGAAGAATTTTTGATGTGGAATGCTACCTAGCATAAATCATAATGTAATTTTCTTTATTGTGGCATGAATGTTCAGATCCAAATGATTCAAAATAAAAGTTCATATTGATAATAGAAATAGTAACACTTCAAGCATACTAATCAATGTAATCATGTGTTCTCAAAATAACATGGCAAAAGAAAGTTCATCCCTACAAAATCATATAGTTAGGCTATGCTTCATTTTCGTCACACAAAGATGTTCCCAACTTCTATACCCCCGATGACGAGGCAAACAGTTGTTTGATACTTAAATAATCTCAAACTTTTTCAACCTTCACGCAATACATGAGCATGAGCCATGGATATAGCACTATGGGTGGAATAGAATATGATGATGGGGATTGTGTGGAGAAGACAAAAAAGGAGAAAGTCTCACATTGACGAGGATAATCAACGGGCTATGGAGATGCCCATCAATTGATGTCAACATGAGGAGTAGGGATTGCCATGCAACGGATGCACTAGAGCTTTAAATGAATGCTCAACAAAAGAAAACTAGTGGGTGTGCATCCAACTTGCTTGCTCACGAAGACCTAGGGCATTTGAGGAAGCCCATCGTAGGAATACACAAGCCAAGTTCTATAATGAAAAATTCCCACTAGTATGAAAAAGACAACTTATTAGACTCACTATATAAAAACGTGGTGCTACTTTGAAGCGCAAAAATATGAGACTCACTACATGAAGAACAAGGTGCTACTTTGAAGCACAAGTGTGGAAAAAGAGATAGTAACATTGCCCTTTTTATTTATTTTCTTTTTTTATCTTTTTTTTTCTTTTTTTTGGGCCTTTCTTTTTTTTCTTTTGGCATTTCTTCTTTTTTTTTCTTTTTTTTTCTTTGGGCAATGCTCTAATAATGATGATCATCACACTTCTATTGATTACAACATAAGAATTACAACTTGAAACTAGAACAAGATATGACTCTATATGAATGCCTCCGGCGGTGTATCGGGATGGTGCAATGAATCAAGAGTGACATGTATGAAAAATAATGCATGGTGGCTTTGCCACAAATACGATGTCAATTACATGATCATGAAATGGCAATATGACAAAAGTAAAGTATGCCATGATGATGATGAACGGAACGGTGGAAAGTTGCATGGCAATATATCTCGGAATGGCTATGGAAATGCCATGATAGGTAGGTATGGTGGCTATTTTGACGAAGATATCAGGAGGTTTATGTGTGATAGAGCGTATCGTATCACGGGGTTTGGATGCACCGGCGAAGTTTGCACCAACTCTCAAGGTGAGAAAGGGCAATGCACGGTACCGAAGAGGCTAGCAAAGGCGGAAATATAAAAGTGCGTATAAACCATGGACTCAACATTAGTCAAAAGAACTCATATACTTATTGCAAAAATTTAGAAGTCATCAAAAATCAAGTACTACGCGCATGCTCCTAGGGGGACTGATTGGTAGGAAAAGACCATCGCTCGTCCCCGACCGCCACTCATAAGGAAGCACAAGCCAGGTACACTTTATGTTTCAAATTTGTTACACAACTTTAACCATACGTGCATGCTACGAGACTTGCTAACTTCAACACAAGCATTCTTTGAATTCATAATCACCCAACTAGCATGACTTTAAGATCACTACCTCCATATCTCAAAACAATTATCAAGTATCAAATTGATCATAGCATCCAATTCACTTCCTATGATAGTTTTTATTATACCCAACTTGGATGCCTACCATTCTAGGACCAATTTTATAACCATAGCAAATACCATGCTGTTATAAAAGACCCTCAAAATAATATAAGTGAAGCATGAGAGACTAGTAATTTCTTCAAAATTAAGACTCCACCGTGCTCTAAAAGATATAAGTGAAGCACTAGAGCAAAAACTATCAAGCTCAAAAGATATAAGTGAAGCACATAGAGTATTCTAGCAAATACTAATCAAATAGGCTTATCCCAAAAGGTGTGTACAGCAAGGATGATTGTGTTAAACTAAAAAGCAAATACTAATATAATACACGACGCTCCAAGCAAAACACATATCATGTGGCGAATAAAAATATAGCTCCAAGTAAAGTTACCAATGAACGAAGACGAAAGAGGGGATGCCTTCCCGGGGCATCCCCAAGCTTAGGCTTTTGGCTATTCTTGAATATCTTGGGGTGCCTTGGGCATCCCCAAGCTTAGGCTCTTGCCACCATTTATTCCAAAATCCATAAAATCTTTACCCAAAACTTGAAAACTTCACAACACAAAACTCAATAGGAAATCTTATAAGCTCCGTTAGTAAAAGAAAACAAAACCACCACATAATGTACTGCAATGAACTCATTCTTTATTTATTTTGTTGTTAAACCTACTGTATTCCAACTTCTCTATGGTTTATAAACTATTTTACTAACCATAGATGCATCAAAATAAGCAAACAACACACGAAAAACAGAATCTGTCAAAAACAGAACAGTCTGTAGCAATCTGTAACTAACGCAAACTTCTGGAACTCTAAAAATCCTGCCAAAATAGGACGTCCTGGAAAATTTGTTTGTTGATCAGAAGAAAAAAGAATCAACGCAAAATCACGTTCCTGTGATTTAACAAAATTATATTCGTGCGCGCAAAGTTTCTGTCTTTCAGCAGAATCAAATCAACTATCATCGTAGGTTATCCTATAGGTTCTACTTGGCACAAACACTAATTAAAAGATAAAAATACATCTAAACAGAAGGTAGATGCAAGAATTATTACTAAACAGGAGCAAAAACAAAAAACATAAAGAAAATTGGGTTGCCTCACAACTAGCACTATAGTTTAACGCCCCTAGCTAGGCATAAAAGCAAAGATAGATCTAACGAGTGCCATCTTTGGCACTAAATTCATAAGTAGCCCGCATGATAGATTCATAAGGTAATTTGACTTTCTTTCTTGGAAACTGATCCATGCCTTTCTTTAATGGAAATTGGAATCTAATATTCCCTTCCTTCATATCAATGATCGCACCAATCGTTCTAAGGAAAGGTCTACCAAGAATAATAGGGCAAGAAAGATTGCAATCTATATCAAGAACAATAAAATCCACGGGCACCAAATTTCTATTTGCGACAATTATAACATCATTGATCCTTCCCATTGGCTTTTTAATGGTGGAATCCGCAAGATGCAAATTTAAAGGGCAATCATCAAGATCATGAAAACCTAGAATATTACATAAAGTTTTCGGAATCCTGGAAACACTAGCACCCAAATCACATAAAGCAAAACACTCATAATCTTTAATTGTAATCTTTATAGTAGGTTCCCACTCATCATTAAGTTTTCTAGGTATAGAAACTTCCAAATTAAGTTTTTCATCATAAGATTGAATCAAGGCATCAACAATATGTTTGGTAAAAGCTTTATTTTGACTATAAGCATGAGGAGAATTAACAACGGATTGCAACAAGGAAATACAACTTTTTAAAGAGCAATTATCATAATCAAATTCCTTGAAATCCGAGATAGTAGGTTCAATATTATTAGAAGTTGAGGACTCTCCAATCTCACTTTTACCAATTTAGCATCAAGATCTAAGGACTCCAAATTTTTGGGACGCCTTCTAGGCAAAGTTGATTCAACATCAGTCCCATAATCATAAAAATTCATATTGCAAAACATAGATCTAATAGGAGATGCATCAATAACTTTAAGATCCTCATCATTATTTTCATGGAAACTAGAAGAAAACGCTTTTACAAAGCTATCTTTTTTTGCACGCAATCTAGCGGTTCTTTCCTTGCACTCATCAATGGCAATTCTCATTACTTTGAGAGACTCATTGATATCATGCTTAGGAGGAGAAGATCTAAGTTTAAGAGAATCAACATCGAGCGAAAGTCTATCAACGTTCCTAGCCAAATCATCAACTTTGAGCAATTTTTCTTCAAGCAAAGCATTAAAATTCTTTTGAGAAATCAGAAATTCTTTCACACTATTCTCAAAATAAGAGGGCATCTTATTAAAATTACCATAAGAATTATTGTAGGAATTTCCATAATTATTAGAGGAATTACTAGGGAACGGTCTAGCATTAAAGTTTCATCTATAAGCATTATTTCCAAAACTATTCCTACCAACAAAATTCACATCCATAGATTCATTATTATTCTCAATCAAAGAAGACAAAGGCATATCATTGGGATCAAGAGGAGTATTTTTAGTAGCAAATAATTTCATAAGTTCATCCATCTTTCCACTCAAAACATTGATTTCTTCTATAGCATGCACTTTTTTACTAGAAGATCTTTCGGTGTGCGATTGAGAATAATTAGCCATAATATTATCAAGAAGTTTTGTAGCATCTCCTAACGTGATTTCCATAAATGTGCCTCCCGCGGCCGAATCTAAAAGTTCAAACCGGCATAAAATTTTTGTATGATCATCCATAAATTCAAACCATGAGTAGGGCAATTGCGAAGCTTCAATTTCATTCTTTCCCAAGATTGAGCAACATGCTCATGATCAAGCTGTTTAAAATTCATAATATCGTTCCTAAGAATGATAATCTTAGCGGGAGGAAAATACTTAGAGATAAAAGCATCTTTGCACTTGTTCCAAGAATCAATACTATTTTTAGGCAAAGACCAAAACCAAACTTTAGCACGATCTCTAAGTGAAAACGGAAATAACTTCAATTTGACAATATTGTTATCCGTATCTTTCTTCTTTTGCATATCACACAAATCAACAAAGTTGTTTAGATGAGTAGCGGCATCTTCACTAGGAAGGCCGGCAAATTGATCTTTAATAACAAGATTCAGCAAAGCGGTATTAATTTCACAAGACTCAACATCATTAAGAGGATCAATCGGAGTACTAAGGAAATCATTATTATTGGTATTCGAGAAATCACACAATTTGGTATTATCTTGCGCCATGGCAACAAGTAATCCAACACACAAGCAAACGGAAAAAGGCAAGCGAAAAAGAGAGGAGGAGATTGGGAAAGAGAGGGCGAATAAAACGGCAAGGGTGAAGTGGGGGAGAGGAAAATGAGAGGCAAATGGCAAATAATGTAAATGCGAGGGAGATGGGTTTGTGATGGGTACTTGGTATGTCTTGACTTGAGCGAAGACCTCCCCGGCAACGGCGCCAGAAATCCTTCTTGCTACGTCTTGAGCTTGCATTGGTTTTCCTCGAAGAGGGGAGGGTGATGCAGCAATAGTCGCGTAAGTATTTCCCTCAGTTTTTGAGAACCAAGGTATCAATCCAGTAGGAGGCTCCTCAAAAGTCCCACGCACCTACACAAACAAACTGAGAACTCGCAACCAACGCAATAAGGGGGTTGTCAATCCCTTCACGGCCACTTGCGAAAGTGAGATCTAATAAAGATAGTAATATAAGATAAATATATTTTTGGTATTTTATAATATAGATGCAAAAAGTAAAGATGCAAATAAAAGTAAATTGGAAGCAAAAATGATAAGAGATAGACCCGGGGGCCATAGGTTTCACTAGAGGCTTCTCTCAAGATAGCATAAGTATTACGGTGGTTGAACAAATTACTGTCGAGCAATTGATAGAAAAGTGCATAGTTATGAGATTATCTAGGCATGATCATGTATATAGGCATCACGTCCATAACAAGTAGACTGACTCCTGCCTGCATCTACTACTATTTGTCGGGGGTTTGGTGCGACATATGCCAAAGGATGGCTTATCATGGTGGGGGCGAGTAGAACATCGCCGGTTCCTGGAAACGGAATGAGGCGAGGACATGCACGACGGCGGATCTTACCCAGCTTCAGGGCTCTCCGAGGAGATAACACCCCTACTGCTGCTCTGCGGGGTCTCCGCATGATCACTAAGCCAAAGTGAATACAAGGGTGCTCCTAGAGATGTTTCTGGAAGAAGGAGAAGGCAAGGCTAGCTCTCTCCCTCCTTCGTGTTCTGTCTAATGCTACTGGATGCCAACCCTTTGCATGGGTGCCCTGGGGGGTTTATATAGGCCTACCCCCCAGGGTTACAATGGTAAATCCGGCTAGGCGCGGGTCCCAGCCGTCTGTCTCTCAGGTGCCGTCTTCTCCGCCGACTCCTGGGGCCCGCCGGCTGGTGGGTCCCGCCGACTGGCCTGGTACGAGGGTGTCAGCCCATGCCCGCCGCGGGCGGGTCTTGCCGGCTGCGGATTACTGTAGCCGTGCTTCTAACGACGCGGGCTTGGTCATGGGGTTATGGCAACAGTGCCGCCGCCTGCGGGCGATCACTGTGGCCATTCCCCGGTCGCATCTGGTTAATGGCGCGTGGGGCCCGTAGGAGGTGCCGGCCGGCTTCGGGGGGGCCGACTCCCAACGGGTCCGACTCTTGGCGCACCCGCCGTCTACATCACTCTCGCTGACTGGTAGGCCCCACCGTCTCTGGGCCATACAGACAAGGCGTCGTGGGTTCAGGGCCCCGCCCCAGGGGCTGATGTCAGGGCTAGCATGGCAACAGTGCCGCGCCGGGCGGAGATCTCCGTGGGTACGGCGCACTGTGGCCATGCTCGTCTTTAATTACCGGGTGGTTGGGAGTCGTGGGCCGACTCCTCATAGTCGGCTTCTTCGGAGTCGGCCCCAGGACTTGGCCGAGACAAGAGTCGCCTCAGGGACTCGGCTCGTCTCGGAGTCGCCTTCTGGGACTCGGCTCATCTTGCAGTCGCCTTCTGGGACTCGGCTCATCTTGGAGTCGCCTTCTGGGACTCGGCTCATCCTGGAGTCGCCGTCTGGGACTCGGCTCATCCTGGAGTCGCCGTAGGTACTTGAGGGGCGTAGTCTGCCCCGATGTCTTGAAAGGTTCTGGGACTTGGGTTAGCCTACCCGTGGCCCGTTACTCCGACAGTAGTCCCCGAAGCTGGTGAGGCTCCGAGGATGATACGTCGTGCGCCTCAGCAGTTTCATTGCTTAGACGGGGAGGATAGCAAGCTTTGATGGACGCCTTTCTTCAAGCCGATTGGCTGGAGTCGGATTCGACGAGAGCCGGCATGCTCAAACCGACTGGCTGGAGTCGGATTCGTCGAGGGCCGTCTTACAATTTGGGGAGTTTCGTGTGTCGCAGCGGGAATCAGGCGGCGTGCCTGATACGCTTCCCGTGGTTGCCCGCCTCGGCCCTGTCGCGCGGCGCCACGTGGCAAGGGCAGTCTGCCTGCCCAGGCGCACGACGGGACTGGTCGTCAGGCGGGGCCCGCCACTACGCCCCTCGGCGCGCGAACGGATCCGTTGCGGCCGTGCAGGCGGTTGGGTTTCCCGCATTGTTACTGCGCGCAGTAACTTCATGGGTAAATCGTGGGGGCGTGGGGTCCTGCGCGCAGTTAATCCCACACCGCCCCATCGGCTTCTCAGCCCGCAGGCCTATAAGTAGGCGGGGGGGGGGGGCTGGACGGGAAACACACGCGCCCATTCCTCCCTGCTCCCCCGCCTCCTCCTGCTTATTCTTCCTCCAGCCATCGCTGCACCACGCCGCACCGCTCCGTAGCGATGAGCTCTTCCTCCGCCGCCGCGACTCCTGCCGTGCGTTCCGGCGTTTGGGACGGCTTCGACGTGGATGACGACGCCATCGAGCACCTTCGCAAGACGCGCCGGCTCCCTGGCGCGAACTTGGTGTGAGCCCGCGCCCCACCGGCGAGGGAAATAAGGCCGGCGCCGCAGGAGGGCGAGCGGGTTATATTCCGCTCGCACCTTATGCGTGGCATGGGCCTGCAGGCGAGCGGCTTCCTCCGCTCCTTCTTGGAGTTCAACGGACTCCAACCGCACCACCTCACCCCCAACACGGTGGTGCTGCTGGCCGCCTTCGCCACCCTGTGCGAGGGTTTCCTCGGTGTTCTCGCCACTATCGAGCTATGGGGAGAGCTCTTTCAATCCAAGCTCGGCACGCACGTCGCCGGTGTGCCGGCTCAATGCGGCGCCTTCATCGCAATGCGCAGGTCGACCGCCGACAATCCATTCCCTCCATCTCGCTGATCAAGTCGGTGAAGATGTGGCAGTGCTCGTACTTCTACATGAAGAACGTCGCCGAGGAGGGCGACTGGGTCAACCTGCCGCCCTATGAGGTCGGCGCGCCGGCTGGGAGGCTTCCCAGCTGGTCCCACCGGGCCCAGACGCTGACTCCTGCCGGCGCCGCCGCCATCGCGCGACTCCGGGTGCTGACGCAGTCGGAAGGCCTGGTCGGGGCCAACTTGCTGGACGCCTTCGTGGCACGCCGAGTCCTCCCTCTCCAGGGCCGACCTCATCTGATTAGTTAGATGAGCGGCCGCTGAGACCCAAGTCGGATGTGCACCTGGGATATGCCCCACGCGGAGGTGGCGAAGATGGTGAATCACATTGCGAACTGCGAGCTGACGGAAGATTGGCAGTTCGGCAAAGAGCCGTACTCGCGTGCCAAGCCCCTCCTGCGGTAAGTCGTATTTTTTTGCTTTCTGTTTTTTCCTTGCAGCCGAATCCGACTTCTGATCTTCTTGGCTTTTTCGAGTCAGAACCCTCTCATCCCGCCCGCATCCGGTGCCACTGGACAGCCCCGTAACTACGCTCTAGATCAAGCGGAGAGCGATGTCGAGGACCCCGACTTGGGGGCCGCGGCGATGGAGGCCGACGCCGAAGTCGGAGGAGGGGGAGCGGAAGGCGGCCTTCGGCCCTCGGCGACCTTCGTCGACTGGCCAGAAGACGACGCCGAAGGGGAAGTCAACCCGCGTCGCCAACCCAAAGCCGGCCATCCGGGCGCAAGTTCTTCCGCCGGCTTGTCCGGTCAAGTCGGCGCGAAGAAGCGTCGGGCCGTGCCGAGTTCACTCGGCGGTCGGCCAAAGAAGTTCAAGGGGGCGGCCGCTGCGACCAAGCAGGAGGAGGCGGTCGCGAAGGCCAACCGCTTCCGCAAGGAAGTGAAGAAGCCGCCGCTAGTCTCTGCGTAAGCCTTCGCTGCCTTTGTCTTGTTTTCTTTGACGAATTCTTTCCGAGTCTTTTTCATTCTGTTTTCTGCTTCAGGGCCCCTCTTTCTCTTGAGAGGGTCGCCGTTCCTTCTGTCATGGGGTCGGCCGAGACGTCCGCCAACACCTGGCGGATTGACCCCGCCGCCGACCTCCGGGAGGCGACGGAGCACAACGCGCGGGAGAAGCGCGACGAGGAAGAGGCCAGCCGCTTGGAGAAGGCGGAGGCCGAGAAGGCGGCGGCCTCCGCACAGAAGAAATTGGCGGAGGCCGAAGCCACCGCCGCAGCCAAACAGCGGGCCGAGGAGACCGCGCGCCGCCAGTCGGCGTCGCTAGTCGTCCTACTGAGCTCCGCGCCGCCGCCCCCGGAGTTCACGGGGCAGACTGGAGAAGACGGCGGGGAGCACCCCATCGTGGAGAGGGACAGAGGCGAGGCCTCTGCATCGGGCACGGCCTCGCCGCCACCGCTGCCTCCGCCGCATGGCAAACAGCCGACGGGTACTTCGGCACCGACGGCTGAGGACGAGGCGGTGGCGAGGCTGCTTCTTCAAGTCGCCTCGCCGGCGCGCCGCTGTCTCGCGAAGGCGGTCTCGGCGCCGCGCCCCTTGGAAGCCGGCGCCGCCAGCTCGGCCATTCCAGACGCCGAGGCATCAAGTGCCGCGCCTACTGGATGGGTGCGAGGAGGCGGCGACGGTCCGCTGAACCGGGCGCTCCTGGATGTGCAGGCAAAGCTGCGAGCTGAAGGAGAAGCCATTCAGGGCTCCACCAGGGTGCATCTGGCGTCGTGAGCGTCTATCCGAGTAGGTTTTTCTTTTTTGACTTTGCCCTTTCTCATTCTTCTCTGTGGGGGCGCGCCAGCGCACCCACTGGGTGTAGTCCCCGAGTTTCGGGCTGGCTGCTGCGCAGGCGGCCCGAAACTCAATCTGGCGAGTTCCTCATTTCTGTTTTCGTTTGATTTTTATTGCAGGAATACCACAACCTCCGCGTCACCGCCTACAACCGCAACGTTGAGCGGCTAGAGAAGCAGACTGCCGACTTGTCGGAGAGCCGGAGTAAGTTTTTCTTCTTTTCCGCGGGGGCGCGCTGGCGCACCCGCAGGCTGTTGTCCCCGAGATTCGGGGTGACTGCTGAGCAGTCGGGCCGGATGTTCCCGGCGATCTTTGCTGCTGACGACTTAACGTCTTTCTCTTTGTTTTTCAGAGGCCAATGCCGCTCTTAAGGAATAGCTGGGCGAAGTCAGCACGGCCCATCGCGCCAAGGAGGAGGAGTGCGGCAAGCTCGCCAAAGAGCGCGACTTGCTGGCCGAGCAGTTGGCGGAGCAGAAGGAGCTGCTGAAGGCGGCCCGGGACGAGGTGGAGAAGAAAGAGACCGCCCTCCTGGCCGAGTTCGAGATGGAGCGCTCCTCCTTGACCGATAGGGAGGCGATGCTGACTTCCGGCTTCCACGAGATCGAGGACATTGTCGATGGTGAGTTTCTTTTCTTTCTTTCCTTAAGCTGCTGACTGGAAGTTAGGCCGACTGCTGACTTTCTCTCTGCTTCTTTCTGTTTTGGGCAGACTTCTTCCCTGGCCACTCGCAAGCGGTCAATCAAGCCATCAAGGCTGATCGCAAGACGCGGAGGGCGAATGGCAAGGAGATCGCCGCCAACGCCCCGCTGACCGTCGATGAACAACTGTTGAGCATCGAGACCCGTCTGCGGCGGGCTCATCGGTTGCTGCGCCGGCTTCAACGCGTCGGGGCCCAGGCGATCTCCGCCCTGTGGCCAGGGATGCCGGCTTTGCGCACCGCCAGTCGAACTGCCGACTGGCTAGAGGTCGCGGCCGTCCGTCTTGAGGCTTGGAAGGGTTCCTCGGCCTGGGCTGGAGCGCGTCGGGCCTTGGAATTTGTCAAGGCATGGTATCCAGGGCTGGACCTGGACCGGCTGGCCGCGTTTCGGTCAGAGGCCCAGGCAGAACTGGCGGCTGTGGAAGGCGCCCTCATCAAGCACGCAGCGGCGATCGCCGACTACACCGACACCAGCGTCTTCGTTCCCGAGCGGGCTGCTAACGGTGAGGAGGTGCCTCCAGAGTGGTTCGGGATGAACCCCGACTACGGCGAAGACTCGGCGGAGATGATCGGCTCCAGCACCGAGGAGGAAGACGAGGCGGGGGACGAGGACGAGACGGAGGCGCCAGGAGACGGAGCGGACGACCAGCCTCAGCTCGATCGCGCCTCCAGCAACGAGCCGCGTCCGACTGGGCCGACTACCACCGGAGGCGACCAAGCCGAGACTGCCCAGCCGGCCGCCCCAGCGCCTCACACCACCGTCTCCGCCGACCCGCCGAACCCGTCTGCTGCTCCTTAGGCTGCCGTCTTGTCCTTACTTTATCTGTTTTTCATAGTCTTTGAAGAACTTGTTAATTTGCACAATTCCACCCGCGGGGTGTATTTTGCACTCGGCCAGAGGCCTTTGCTTATGTAAATATCTATTTGCCTTCTATCCTTCCTTGCTTATTGCTCTTTTGGCTTTTTCCTTTGCCGCCTTTCCATAGTCGCTGCTTTGCCAGACGGACAGCCGCTCCGCGGACTGCCGCAAGTCAAATGCTTGGCTACTTTAGGGAAGGCCAGTACTTCGCCTTTTTAGAGTTTTTTAACAAGTGGGATAGAAGGCGGAGAGCCGACTACTCGAGAGTCGGCTCTGCAGAGAGAGGCTGGGAGCCGGCTTGGGCTATGCATACGCTTTAGGTCCTTAGCCATTTTTCCGTGTGTGCGCTCGTTCTTGCTTGTTCTCTGCCTACCAACAGTCGCTCTACGAGCTGCGGCTTTCGACAGGAGACGGCTTGAGCGCAGCACACTACTTGTCCGACTGCAGGAAGCATTTCATAGCGCAAGATGGCAAGTCCCCGGGCCGACTAGTCGGACCCGGTGCCAAGCGACATGACAAAAGAGTAGCATACTCGGAGGCATAATTCTTATCATACAGATAACAAAAACGGCAGTCCCCGAGCTCGTCTCGGGGGCCCAAAGTCTCGGTACTTTAACACAAAGGATAGCGTGGTACATACTGCATTAACTGTAAAATCTTCAGAGAAGATTTGCGTTCCATGGCCGTTCTGACTCCTTGCCGGAGTCGTCCCTCTTACGCGCTCGAGGCTTCTGAGCGTCGATTAGGTCGTAGGAGCCATTGCCCAGCACTTTGCTGATGATGAAGGGGCCTTCCCAAGGCGCCGACAACTTGTGCTGGCCGGCTGTTTGCTGAATCAGCCGGAGCACAAGGTCGCCCTCTTGAAACGATCTCGTCCTGACCTTTCGGTTGTAGTATCAGCGCAGACTCTGCTGGTAGATGCCGGACCGGCTGAGTGCCAACAGCCGGCCCTCTTCCAGCAGGTCGACGCCGTCTTGACGTGCTTCTTCAGCTTCCTCTTCGGTGTACATGGTGACTCGTGGAGAGTCGAACTCTATGTCCGTCGGGATGACGGCTTCGGCACCGTAGACGAGGAAGAAAGGCGTGAAGCCGGTTGACTTGTTTGGAGTTGTGCGCAGACTCCAGAGGACGGGTGGTAGCTCCTCAACCCAACAGCCGGCCGAACGCTCGAGTGGTTCGACCAGTCGAGGCTTGATGCCGGACAGGATGAGGCCGTTTGCTCGCTCCACCTGGCCGTTTGACTGTGGATGGGCAACGGACGCTAAGTCCAGTCGGATGCCCTGCGTCGCGCCAAAACGGGCCAAGGCGCCTTTGGCAAAGTTTGTGCCATTGTCGGTGATGATGCTATGCGGTATGCCGTACCGCACCGTGATGTCGGCGATGAAGGTCACTGCAGTCGGGCCGTTCAACTTCTTGATGGGCTTTGCTTCTATCCACTTGGTGAACTTGTCCACCGCGACAAGCAGATGAGTTAGGCCGCCTCGGGCCGTCTTGAATGGTCCCACCATGTCCAGGCCCCAAACTGCGAAGGGCCAAGCGATGGGAATTGTCTTCAGCGTGGAAGCCGGCTGAAGTGGCTTGGAGCGGAACTTCTGGCACCCTTTGCATTTTTTGGACTAACTCTTTAGCCTCTTCCAGGGCAGTCGGCCAGAAGAAACCGTGCCGAAAGGCTTTGGCGACGAGTGCTCTTGAGGCTGCGTGGTGGCCGCACTCGCCCTGATGAATGTCTCTGAGAATTGCTTGGCCTTGATCTGGCTCTACGCAGCGCTGGTAGACCCCAGTGACACTGCGCCTGACTAGCTCTCTGTTGATTATGGTGTATGCTGCCGCTCGGCATTGCACTTGCTGAGCCGAGATCTCATCAGTTGGCAGCTCTCTGTTCACTAGGAACTTGAGGATGGACTGCACCCAGGAGGGTGCTGCTATTTCTCCAACCGCCACCACAGCGACTTGGACAAGGGCGGCTGGGTTGGGAGGCGGCGTGCTGGAGTCTGCGGCCGCTTGCTGGATTGACGGAATCCCCGGTCCGACTGGCGCAGTCCCCGGGCCGGGTCCTGAAGTCCCCGGGCTGGCTTCGACTGTGATTTTCTTGGGGCCGTCTGCTGGGGCTCTTAAGTCGGATCCGACTTCTTCGGGAGGAGCCGGCACAAAGATGGAGTCTAATTCTGGTGAAGGCTTGATAGACGGCTTGCGGAGGCGCTGAAGAGCGACGCCGGAAGGTATTGCTTGGCGGGTGGAGGCGACTCGTGCCAAGGCATCTGCTTGATCATTGTCATTTCTTGGCACGTGAAGGAACTCGCACCCCTCGAAGTATCTGCTGAGTTGCTGCACTAGGAAGCGGTAGCTCGCCATGTTTGCTTCTTTGGCGTCTCAGTCGCCAGACGACTGCTGGACCACCAAGTTGGAGTCGCCATAGCACAGGATCCGGCGAATGCCGAGCTGTTTGGCAAGCCGGAGCCCATGAATGAGCGCCTCGTATTCGGTGACGTTGTTGGAGGCGGCGCAGTGGATCTGCAGCACATACTTGAGCTTGTCACCTTTAGGGGAGGTGAGGACGACGCCGGCTCCCAGGCCGGTGCGCATCTTGGAGCCGTCGAAATGCATCCGCCAATGGGTGGAGTCGGGCGCTGGCGGCAGGTACTGGGTCTCGGCCCAGTCGACGAGGAAGTCGGCCAGCGCTTGCGACTTGATGGCGGTGCGGGGCTGGTAGTAGATGGTGTAAGGAGCCAGATCTATGGCCCATTTGGCTACTCGGCCGGAGGCGTCTCGGCTTCCAATGATCTCGGCCAACGGAGCCGTGCAAACCACAGTGGTTGGATGCTCTTGAAAGTAAGGCTTCAGTTTTTTGGCGGCAAAATGCACACCGTAACACATCTTCTGGTAATGGGGGTAGTTCTGCTTGGAGGTCGACAGTACCTTGCTCAGGTAATATACCGGTCTCTGGACAGGGAGCGCCTTGCCTTCCTATTTGCGTTCGACTACGATGACTGTGCTGACTACTCGGCTGGTGGCGGCGATGTACAGGAGCATGGGGTCTTTGGGAGTCGGAGCCGCCAACACAGGGGGAGTAGTCAACATCTTCTTCAGCTGGAGAAATGCTTCATCCGCCTTGTGGTTCCACTCGAAAAAGGTGGTCTTCTTCATCAATTGATACAAAGGGAGAGCCTTCTCGCCCAGCCGACTAATGAATCGACTGATGGACGCCAAGCAGCCGGTGAAGTTCTGCAAATCTAACAGTCGGCTGGGCACTTCCATTCTCTCGATGGCCTTGATCTTCACGGGGTTGCACTCTATGCCGCGCTCAGAGACCAGGAAGCCAAGGAGCTGGCTGGCTGGTACTCCAAAAACGCACTTTTCAGGGTTGAGCTTGATCTGGAATCGGCGCAGGTTCTCAAAGGTCTCCTTGAGGTCTTCTAGCAGCGTCCCACGCTTCTGCGTCTTCACCACCACATCATCCACGTAGACATGGGCATTCCTGCCGAGTTGCTTGAGGAGGCACTTCTGCATGCAACGCTGAAAGGTGGCGCCGGCATTCCTTAAGCCAAACGTCATCGTCAGGTAGCAGAAGGCTCCGAATGGCGTGATGAAGGCGGTCTTCAGTCTGTCTGCCGGGGTCAGCTTGATTTGGTGATATCCTGAATATGCATCTAAGAAACTCAGCAGCTTGCATCCGGCTGTGGAGTCTATCACTTGGTCGATTCTCGGTAGGGCAAATGGGTCCTTTGGGCAGGCTTTGTTGAGGCTTGTGTAATCGATGCACATCCGCCACTGCTTGTTTTTCTTCAGTACCAAAACCGGGTTTGCCAGCCACTCTGGAAAAAACACCTCCATGATGAAGCCGGCCGCAAGAAGCTGGGCTATCTCTTCTCCAATGACTCTTCTCTTCTCTTCTGACAGGCGGCGCAAGGGCTGCCTGACGGGTTTCACATCTGGCCTGACATGTAGCTTGTGCTCGGCAAATTCCGTCGGTACACCCGGCATGTCTTTGGGGGACCATGCAAAGATGCCTCGATTCTCACACAGGAAATCGACGAGCTCGCCTTCCTATTTACTGTCAAGGTTTGTACCCATGACAGCGTACCTCTCTGGGTGCTCCGGGTCCAAGGGTATCTTCTTGGTCTCTTTGGCCGTCTTGAACGAACCTTCAGCTTCCGACTCCTTGGGGTCAGGCGACATTTCTGGCTGTTTTTCGGCCATCGCCACGACCCGATCAAGGAGCCGCTTCTCAGCCGTGATCACCAGGGACTCGGCCAGCCGGCTGCTCTCGGCCGCGCAGGCGGACGACTTCCTGTAGTCGCCGGCTATGGTCAGAATTCCCTTGGAACTCGGCATCTTCATCTTGAGGTAGGCGTAGTGAGGAACCGCCATGAACTTGGCCAAGGCAGGTCGGCCAAGCAGTGCGTGGTATGGGCTTTCAAGGTCCACTACTTCGAACCAGACCGGATCTCGGCGGAAATGATCTTTGTCTCCGAAGAGGACGTCTATCAGGATCTTGCCGATTGGTGAGCAGGAAAGGCCGGGTACAATACCATGGAACACAGTTCGGCTGCTCTGCAGCTGTCTTCGCTTGATTCCTAGCTTCTCCATGGTATCTTTGTATAGGATGTTGATGCTACTGCCTCTGTCTATCAGCACTCTCGAAAAGTGGGCGGCCCGCCTATCAATGGCCAAGGTGGCACCTAGGACCAGGGCATAGGAGCCCAGATTTGGCATCACCTCTGGTTGATCCGCTCTGCTCCAACTGATAGGCTTCTCGGACCAATGCATGAACTCTGGAGTTGCCACTGCATTTACTTCTTGCTGCTGTTGCCGTCTGCTGCACCGATCATCAGCCACACTGGTGAACACCACGTAAGCTCCATGCTCTTCTGGGTACTCGTCTTGCACTGCGCCGACTGGCCGAACAGCTGGCTGCTAGGGTGGCGGCGGAGGCGGCGGCCCAGCAGGCGGTGGGGGAAGGACGCCGTCTCCCTTGGCGATTCTGGTGAGCTAGTGGCACTTTCGGGTGGTATGGTTTGATGACTTCGCGCCACTATGGAATTTGCATGGACCATCCAAAGTCTGCTCATAGGAAAAGGCCGGCAACCAATTGGACTTGCCGCCTTTTTGCCGTTTGGCCGGAGGCTGCCCCTCCGGCTGTTGATCTTCGACTGTCGCAACCTGCCGACTGTTGGAAGTCGGCTGTTGGGCCTTGCGTTTGTTGTCGCTCTATAGTTGGCGCCGACTGGTGTCTCTAGCTGGAGTTCTGGGAGCCTGAGGGGCCATCTTGCCAGCTGCATTGACTTGAATCTCCGTCTTCATGGATGAGTCGGTCGTGGCGTACTTGTCTGCTATAACCAGCAGTTCGTCGAGGGTTTCTGGCTCGTCGCAGAGGAGCCTGTGCTTGAGGAGGGTGCCTTCTCGGCACCCGGCAGTGAAGTACTCGATAGCCTGCACCTCGTGCACGCCCTCGTAGGAGTTCCGAAGCTCGCCCCAGCGCGTGAGGTAGTCGCGTGTTGACTCACTAGGGCCTTGCACGCACAAGGAAAGCTGGCGCGGCTTGGGAGGTCGCTTGTACGTGCTCGTGAAGTTGCGGATGAAGGCTTCGGTGAAGTCGACCCAGCTGTTGATGCTGCGGGGCTCCAGACTGTTCAACCATGTCCGGGCCGTGCCCTGGAGCATGAGTGGAACGTACTTCACGGCAACCCGCTTGTTGCCGTTCGCTATGCTGACGGCTGTGGAGTAATCTATCAGCCAGTCTTCCGGCATCACAGAGCTGGTGTACTTGGGTGTGTCTTGGGGGAGCGTGAACCCTTTGGGGAAGGGCTCGTCTCGGATGCGGGGCCCGAAGCAAGGAGGACCCAGCTCGTCTTCTTCTTCCAGCGCCAGGGATCGGTGGAGTCGGTCGATCCGATGGCGGGCGTCGTTCTCTCCGACTCCTTCTCGACGGCCGAGGCGGCCGCCGAGAGTCGGATACTCAACAGGCGGCGGGGAAACTCGCCGCTCTCTTTTGGGTGGGGGATGCAGGTAGTCGTCCCGCCGCTCTACTGCTCTCGGCCGGCCGTCTTGGTCACGCTCAATGGTGATGTGAGTCTGACTGCGACTGACAGCCAGCTCCTTTTCTTTCCTTCCACGAAATCCACCAGTCAGCGTCCGAGAAGTCGCGCCTTGATCTCGGCGGGGAGGCAAGTCGTCATTCAGTTGCTGCAGCGCATCCGCGCGACTGCCGGCCGCGTTCTGTGCAGCAACTGTGTCGAGGAGCTGCTGGACTTGCTCCGTCATCAAACGGCGCTCTTCGCCCTCGAAGTTCTTCAGCTCGTCAGTCGCCGCTTGGGCAGCGCGGATGTTCTCCGCAGGGGTGGCGTATACGGGGCGTTTAGCCCCGAACAAGTCGGCGATGGTCGCGCTGCGTTGCCGGACCGCGCCTAGGCGGCTTGTCCCAGTCGGAGCCGGCGAGCCGCCTACGGCGCGATCCATTTCGCGCTGGTAGGCTTCTGACAAGCGCCTCATGCTCGCTAGCCTCTTGGCGCCTTCGATGATCTAAAGGCGGCGTGTCTCCAGCGTCTCGGCATCTGCATCTTCTGGAATGGGCGCAGTTAGGTCTTGCATGGCCGCGGCGAGCGGGTCCTGAGCTTCTTCACCGGTGCGCTCATCGTGACTGATGACGAGCACTTCTGTGACGGTGCTTCCGCCGCTCTCCTCATAAGGAAGCGGCTCGTCGTAGAGCACCACGTTGGTGGGGAAAGTGTCAAGCGAGACGGCGTCGGAGTCGACCAGCATCGGGTCGGTGGATCCTACGGACTCCAAGTCCATGGCAGGCTCGCTGGCAATGCGGAGTTGGTCGAGGAGGCCCGCGAGGAGACTCTCGGGGCCACCCGTGCCTGCATCGGATGCAGGCTTGTCGGAGAGTCGAACCTCGCCGACAAGTTCGGCGAGGCTGCTCGCTGCGCAGGCGGACTCAGCGCCACGCAGCGCGTCGATGCAGACGCCATCTGGCGAGCCTGGCTGGTTGCGCTCGCCAGGAAGGAAGAGGGTTCCCGTCCAGAACAGATCTCCGGACGACGGTCCACCATGCCCCATGGTGGGCGCCAAATGTCGGGGGTAGGGTGCGACATATGCTAAAGGATGGCTTATCATGGTGGGGGCGAGTAGAACATCGCCGGTGCCTGGAAACGGAATGAGGCGAAGACATGCACGCCGGCGGATCTTACCCAGCTTCAGGGCTCTCCGAGGAGATAACACCCCTACTGCTGCTCTGCGGGGTCTCCGCATGATCACTAAGCCAAAGTCAATACAAGGGTGCTCCTGGAGCTATTTCTGGAAGAAGGAGAAGGCAAGGCTAGCTCTCTCCCTCCTTCGTGTTCTGTCTAATGCTCTTGGATGCCAACCCTTTGCATGGGTGCCCTGGGGGGTTTATATAGGCCTACCCCCCAGGGTTACAATGGAAAATCCGGCTGGGCGCGGGTCCCAGCCGTCTATCTCTCAGGTGCCGTCTTCTCCGCCGACTCCTGGGGCCCGCCGGCTGGTGGGTCCCGCCGACTGGCCTGGTATGAGGGCGTCAGCCCGTTCCCGCCTGCGGATTACTGTAGCCGTGCTTCTAAAGACGCGGGCTTTGTCATGGGGTTATGGCAACAGTGCCGCCGCCTGCGGGCGATCACTGTGGCCATTCCTCGGTCGCATCTGGTTAATGGCGCGTGGGGCCCGTAGGAGGGGCCGGCCGGCTTCGGGGGGCCGACTCCCAACGGGTCCGACTCTCGGCGCGCCCGCCGTCTTCATCACTCTCGCTGACTGGTAGGCCCTGCCGTCTCTGGGCCGTACAGACAAGGCGTCGTGGGTTCAGGGCCTCGCCCCAGGGGCTGATGTCAGGGCTAGCATGGCAACAGTGTCGCGCCGGGCGGAGATCTCCGTGGGTACGGCGCACTGTGGCCATGCTCATCTTTAATTACCGGGTGGTTGGGAGTCGTGGGCCGACCCCTCATAGTCGGCTTCTTCGGAGTCGGCCCCGGGACTTGGCCGAGACGAGAGTCGCCTCACGGACTCGGCTCGTCTCGGAGTCGCCTTCTGGGACTCGGCTCATCTTGGAGTCGCCTTCTGGGACTCGGGTCATCTTGGAGTCGCCTTCTGGGACTCGGCTCATCCTGGAGTCGCCGTCTGGAACTCGGCTCATCCTGGAGTCGCCGTAGGTACTTGAGGGGCGCAGTCTGCCCCGATGTCTTGAAAGGTTCTGGGACCTGGGTTAGCCTACCCGTGGCCCATTACTCCGACACTATTACTCCACACATCGACCGACTCCTTCCTGCATCTAGAGTATTAAGTTCATAAGAACAGAGTAACGCATTAAGCAAGATGACATGATGTAGAGGGATAAACTCAAGCAATATGATATAAACCCCATCTTGTTATCCTCGATGGCAACAATACAATACGTGCCTTGCAACCCTTTCTGTCACTGGGTAAGGACACCGCAAGATTGAACCCAAAGCTAAGCACTTCTCCCATGGCAAGAAAGATCAATCTAGTAGGCCAAACCAAACTGATAATTCGAAGATACTTGCAAAGATAACTCAATCATACATAAAAGAATTCAGAGAAGATTCAAATATTATTCATAGATAAACTTGATCATAAACCAACAATTCATCGGATCTCGACAAACACACCGCAAAAAGAGTTTACATTGAATAGATCTCCACAAGAGAGGGGAGAACATTGTATTGAGATCCAAAAAGAGAGAAGAAGCCATCTAGCTAATAATTATGGACTGGTAGGTCTATGGTAAACTACTCACAACTCATCGGAGGGGCAAGGATGTTGATGTAGAAGCCCTCCATGCTCGATTCCCCCTTCGACAGAGTGCCGGCGAAGGCTCCAAGATGAGATCTCACGGATACAGAATGTTACGGTGGTGGAAATTGTGTTTCGTCCTGCTCCTGGATGTTTTCGGGGTACGTTGGTATATATAGGAGGAAGAAGTACGGCGGTGGCCGCCCGAGGGGCCCACGAGACAGGGGGCGCGCCCTACAGGGGAGGCGTGCCCTCCTATCTCGTGGGAGCCTAGGCAGCTTCTTGGCTTGCACTCCAAGTCCTCTGGATCACGTTCGTTCCAAAAATCACGCTCCCGAAGGTTTCATTCCGTTTGCACTCCGTTTGATATTCCTTTTCTTCGAAATACTGAAATAGGCAAAAAAACAGCAATATGTTGGGCCTCCGGTTAGTAGGTTAGTCCCCAAAATGATATAAATGTGTAAAATAAAGCCCATAAACATCCAAAAGGGGTAATATAATAGCATGGAACAATCAATAATTATAGATACGTTGGAGACGTATCAGGGACGGTGATGATGTTCATCGGCCCGGGCATCTTCAGCATGTTATAGGCGTAGTGTGAAGCCGCCATGAACTTGGCTAGCGCCGGGCGGCCGAGGATCCCGTTGTAAGGCAAGGGATCTCGGCCACGTCGAAGACAATCCTCTCCGTCCTGTGGTTCAGCTCGCCCCTGAATATCACGGGCAGCGTGATCTTCCCCTTCGGCTGGCTCCTCCTCGGGTTGACCCCTTGGAATATACCCGTCTCCTCGAGGTCTCCATCAGGGATCTGCAGCCTTCTGACCACAACGGGCGAGATCAAGTTTAGGCCGGCCCCGCTGAGGGAGTCCTGGACTAGGGGGTGTCCGGACAGCCCGACTATCATCGTCCGCCGGACTCCAAGACTACGAAGATACAAGATTGAAGACTCCGTCCCGTGTCCGGATGGGACTTTCCTTGGCGTGGAAGGCAAGCTTGGCGATACAGATATGTAGATCTCCTACCATTGTAACCGACTCTGTGTAACCCTAGCCCTCTCCGGTGTCTATATAAACCGGAGGGTTTTAGTCCGTAGGACACAACATCCATTACAACAATCATACCATAGGCTAGCTTCTAGGGTTTAGCCTCCTTGATCTCGTGGTAGATCCACTCTTGTAATACACATCATCAATATTAATCAAGCAGGACGTAGGGTCTTACCTCCATTAAGAGGGCCCGAACCTAGGTAAAACATCGTGTCCCTTGTCTCCTATTACCATCCGCCTAGACGCACAGTTCGGGACCCCCTACCCGAGATCCGCCGGTTTTGACACCGACATTGGTGCTTTCATTGAGAGTTCCTCTGTGTCGTCTCCCTGGATGGATCTTCGTATTCGGCGGCTTCGCACTGCGGGCTAATTCACTTGGCCATCTGGAGCAGATCGAAAGCTACGCCCCTGGCCGTCAGGTCAGGTTCGGAAGCCTAAACTTCACGGCCGACATCCGCGGGGACTTGATCTTCGACGGACTCGAGCCACAGCCGAGCGTGCCGCACTATCACGATGGGCATGATTTAGCTCTGCCGCCGGACAGTGCCTTGGTGGCCGCACATGAATCCGCTCCGACCCATAGTTTGGAGCTGATCGCGCAGATCGAGGACGAGTGGTAGGACACCGCCTCGGGAGCTGCAACTTCCGCGTCGATGGAGCCGAACACTAACCTTGTCCCCTATAAAGCCCATGACTCCGAGGTGCCGGACTCAATGCCGGACTCCGAACCTCCTGCGCCCCCGCCAATCGAATCCGATTGGGCGCCGATTATGGAGTTCACTGCCGCGGACATCTTTCAGCACTCACCCTTTGGCGACATCTTAAATTCGCCAAAACATCTCTCGCTATCCGGAGAGCCCTGGCCGGATTATGGCCATGAGGGTTGGGATGCGGACGACGAAGAAATTCAAAGCCCTCCCACCACCCACTTTGTAGCCACTATCGACGATCTAACCGACATGCTAGACTATGACTCCAAAGACATCGACGGTATGGACGACGATGCCGGAGACGAACAAGAACCAGCGCCCACAGGGCACTGGAAGACCACCTCGTCATATGACATATACATGGTGGACACCCCAAAAGATGGCGACGGGGAAGAAGCAGCGAAGGCAGATTCCTTAAAGAAATAGCCCAAGCACCGACATCAGCGGGCCGCTCTAAATCCCGCCACAGCAAGAATGGAGATTCCGGCACAGGAGATAATAACACCCCAGAAAGTGCCGAAGACAATCCCCTCCAGCAAGATTCAGCGCAGGAGGATGCAGAAGCAAGCCCTCACGAGAGAGCGGTAGATGAAGAGGTCAAGGATGATAATTACATACCTCCCTCCGAAGAAGAGGCAAGCCTCAACGACGACGAATTCGTCGTGCCCGAGGATCCCGTCGAACAAGAGCGTTTCAAACGCAGGCTAATGGCCACAGCAAATAGCCTAAAGAAAAAGCAGCAGCAGCTTCAAGCTGATCAAGACCTGTTGGCCGACAGATGGACCGAGGTCCTCGCGGCCGAAGAGTATTAATTCGAATGGCCCTCCAAAAGCTACCCAAAACTCAAGTTGCTCCCCCAATTAGAGGAGGAAGCATACATACCTTCATCACCAGCGCACAATACGGCCGACCGACCACCCCGTGGTCGCGACAGAGAGGCATCCAGGCCTTCCATCAAGACCGTACCCCCGGCGTCGCTCGAAAAGTACGAAGCCACGAGGGAACCGCCGGACTTGCAAGACATATTGGAGGATAAGGCAAGACAATCCAGATCTATCTATGGATCACGTGGGCGCCCCACGACCCACGACGAATACCGTCGAGCCGGATACAACAACTCCGGCCGGGCCGAACACAGCAGACAACGCTCCCTGGAGCTACGTCGTGATATTGCTCAATACAGAGGCGCCGCACACCCGTTATGCTTCACTAACGAAGTAATGGATCATCAAATCCCTGAAGGGTTTAAACCTGTAAACATTGAATCCTACGATGGCACGACAGACCCCACGGTTTGGATCGAAGATTATCTCCTTCACATCCATATGGCCCGCGGCGACGATCTCCACGCCATCAAATACCTCCCGCTCAAGCTTAAAGGACCAGCTCGGCATTGGCTTAACAGCCTGCCCGCGGAGTCAATTGGGTGTTGGGAGGACCTGGAAGCCGCATTCCTCGACAACTTCCAGGGCACATATGTGCGTCCACCAGACGCTGATGACCTAAGCCACATAATCCAGCAGCCAGACGAATCGGCCAGGCAATTCTGGACACGGTTCTTAACAAAGAAAAATCAAATCGTCGACTGTCCAGATGCAGAAGCCCTCGCAGCCATCAAACATAACATCCGCGACGAATGGCTAGCCCGGCACCTAGGATAGGAAAAGCCGAAATCCATGGCATCCCTCACATCATTAATGACCCGCTTCTGTGCGGGAGAGGATAGCTGGCTAGCTCGCAGCAACAACCTCAGTAAAAATGCTGGTAGTCCGGACACTAAGGACCACAATGGCAGGTCGCGTCGAAGCAAAAATAAACGCCGCGTTAACGGCGACGACAAGGAGGATACGGCAGTTAACGCCGGATTCCGAGGCTCTAAACCCGGTCGGCGGAAGAAGCCATTCAAAAGAACCACTCCGGGTCCGTCCAATTTGGACCGAATACTCGACCGCTCATGCCAGATACATGGCACCCCCGAAAAGCCAGCTAATCACACCAACAGAGATTGTTGGGTATTCAAGCAGGCAGGCAAGTTAATTCCCGAAAACAATGACAAGGGGCTGCACAGCGACGATGAGGAAGAGACCCGACCGCCGAACAGTAGAGGACAGAAGGGTTTCCCCCCACAAGTGCGGATGGTAAACATGATATACGCAACCCATATACCCAAGAGGGAGCGGAAGCATGCACTAAGGGACGTATATGCGATGGAGCCAGTCGCCCCTAAGTTCAATCCATGGTCCTCTTGCCCGATCACTTTCGATCGAAGAGACCATGCGACCAGTATCCGCCATGGCGGATTCGCCGCATTAGTTTTAGACCCAATCGTCGATGGATTTCACCTCACAAGAGTCCTGATGGACGGCGGCAGTAGCCTGAACCTGCTTTATCAGGATACAGTGCGCAAGATGGGCATAGACCCCTCAAGGATTAAACCTACAAAGACAACCTTCAAAGGCGTCATACAAGGTGTTGAGGCCAACTGTACAGGCTGACTCACACTGGAAGTGGTCTTCGGATCCCCGGATAATTTTCGGAGCGAGGAGTTAATCTTCGACATAGTCCCGTTCCGCAGCGGCTATCATGCTCTGCTCGGACGAACCGCGTTTGCAAAGTTCAACGATGTGCCGCATTACGCATACCTAAAGCTCAAGATGCCAGGCCCTCATGGAGTCATCACGGTCAACGGAAATACGGAACGCTCCCTCCGAACGGAGGAACATACAGCGGCTCTCGCGGCAGAAGTACAGAGCAGCCTTTTAAGGCAATTTTCGAGTCCGGCCGTTAAACGGCCGGACACGGCCAAACGCGCCTGAAGCAACATCAACCAAGACCACCTGGCACGATCCGAGCACGCGTAGCAATGCGGCCCCAACCCCAGCCCTTGCATAATTGCAAGACCAACCCTCCGCGTACATCATTACGCTCTGGAGATACCATGGGCCTAGGGGGAGGGGCACGACCACAACAGACCCAGAGTGCGGCTTGACCACACCGGGGCTCACAAGTGTGTCGCTCTTTTTTATTATTTTCCTTCTTTGTATACACAGGACTCCGTTCACCAGAGGCCCTGTCCGGTGGTGAACCCGCCGAACTCACGATGCAACAGCCAGGGAGGGAAGAAGGCTGCGACGAACACTCAGGTGGTCTCCATTTCGAGCATTAAATTTGATTATATACAGCAGTCCGCAGCCCACCCCTGCAGGGGGACATGTTTAATTAGTCCAATCCCTTGCTTACCGCACTATTTGTATCATTTCGCACTCATAGCAGAATCCCTTGAATAAATAATGCAGCACTTTTTGCCCGTTATTGCATTACTTTACATATATGTTCACTAATGACATCTTGCACCCGTATATTTTGGTACGGCCGAATACACCAGGGGCTTATGTTCCGCGCATTATGGTGTGATAAGTCCGAACACTTTCACAAGTGCGGCACCCCGAACTTATAGCATTATATGAATCGGCTCCGAATCATGTCTTGGGTCAATAGTTGGGTTTGCCCGGCTGCCACGTTTTGGTACCTTGCGTTCTGTTCTGTCGGCTAAGGTGGCACTGGGAGAACCACTGCGATTGCGCCCCGGTTGAGCTGGGCGAGCGCCTCAGTGGAGAAAGCTAAAACTGACTGTCATGATAAGGCGAGAGACTGGTCGCTGTTCGAGAGGTCTTTTCGAGTCCTTAAAGACTTATGCCGCGTCAAGCGAAGAACCAGATAATGTCCGGCCAAGGCGTGGATAGCGCCCCCAACTCGGTCTTCCGAATACCAGGGGCTTCGCCGAAATTTAAAATTATAGAATTCTATGGCTAAGTGATAGTGTTCAAGCATTATAAGTCCGGTTGCCTTGTTCGTTGTGTTGAGCGCCTCCCTAGATGGACCCAAGAATGGGAACAAGAGTGCTCAAGTTTATCCCGAACACCCCAGCACTCGTGGCTTGGGGGCTGAAGCCGACGACTTGCCATCTCTCGGATTTTATAAACGGCCGCACAGAATGTAATATTTTAAATCAAACAAGTGTTGCTTAGCGCATATGAACAAAGTTTTCAGCGCACAGGATAATACATAGCGAGTCTACTCAATAATTACATCTCTGGGGCACTCATCCGCAATCTTGCGGGCACCCTTCAGGACAGTCTTATAGTACGTCTCGGGCGTACGATACCCCTTGCCCGCTGGCGGCGCGTCAGTGATAAGCTTCTCCGCATCCAGCCTGCCCCAGTGCACCTTTGCGCGGGCAAGGGCTCGACGAGCACCTTCAATACAGGCGGAGCACTTGACGACCTCCAACAGGGGGCACGCATCCACCAGCCGCCGCACGAGGCCGAAGTAGCTCCCAGGCATGGCCTCTCTAGGCCACAGCCGGACTATGAGGCCCTTCATGGCCTGCTCGGCTACCTTGTGGAGCTCGACCAGCTGCTTCAGCTGGTCGCTAGGGGGCACCGGAAGGCCGGCCTCAGCATACTGAGACCAGAAGACCTTCTCCGTCGAGCTTCCCTCCTCGCCACGGTAGAATGCGGCGGCATCGGAGACACTGCGAGGCAGATCTGCAAACGCCCCTGGAGAGCTCCGAATTCGGGTAATGTCAGGTAGTTTACATTAACATGCTTGCTTTGCATGAAAAATGCCTTACCCGCCGCTATTTTCTTCACATCCTCAACCTCCTGAAGGGCCTTATGGGCCTCGGCCTTGGCGGCTTTGGCACTTTCGAGAGCCGAGGCAAGCTCGGACTCTCGAGTCTTTGAGTCGCGCTCCAAACTCTCATGCTTTTCCATGAGAGCCTGGAGCTCTTGCCGCACTTCCGCCACCCGCGCCTCCTGCTTCTCTCGCTCTGCCCATTCCGCAGCCGCCTGGCGTTCGGCCGCGGACACAGCCTCCTTCAGGGTTGCCACCTCATTAGTGGCCCCTGCAGTACCCACGTTATCCTTGTTATTTTTATTGCAACCTAAATCCTTTTCTGTAAGGTAAATTTTCAAAGTGGTGTTACTCACCTTCTTTGTCCTTGAGCTGCTTCTTGGCACGGCCGAGCTCTTGCTCGGACCGCTCGAGATCCTGCTTCAGTGCACCGAGCTTCGCAGTCAGTGCGGCAGAGGTCAGCAGCGCAGCCTGCAAACCCATATTGACATAATTTTTAGCAACCCTGCGTATATCTTCTTTAGATCCTCAGTCCGGCTTTTCTTTCCGAACACCGAACTGAGCATTAGGGGCTACTGTCTATGCGGTATTACATTACATAATTTTAACTTCTTACCTCAAAGCCCGTTAGAAGGCTGCTGCAGGCTTCGGTCAGCCCGCTCTTGGCGAGTTGAACCTTCTGAATCACTGCACTCATGATACTGCGGTGTTCTTCCTCGATGGAAGCGCCTTTGAGCGCCTCCACCAAGTTGTCCGGCGCCTCCGGTTGGACGGGGGCCCCCAGTGTCACGGTCTTGCCCTTCTTGCAAAGGGGCCGCCTGCCGAACTCCGGAACCACTGCGGGTTCCGGCGTGGAGTCCGGCGCAAAGTCTGGGAGGCTGCCTTGCGGCGCCTCCGGAGCCTCCTGCTGATGGGTCCCTTCCCGGGATCCCACCTCGGCGTCCTCAGCGGCGCAAGGGGTGGAGGCTGTCGGAATGGAGTCCACATCCGACGGAGCCAACGACCTGCTCGACGAAGCAGGGAGATCATCGTCGGCCGGACTGCAAGTAGTATGCGGCATTAGAAGGACACTATGTGACACAAAAGAAATTACAGATCATTCAGGAATCCGGATACTTACGATCTCGCCGGCCCTTGAGGGCCACTCTTCATCGCCAACGTTGGTGTTGGCGGAGTTGTCCGGGGGAATAGTTCTTCCCCTCTTGGACCCTTCGGCCTCCCCTGTTGGGGAGGCCTTCCTCTTTCTCTCTCCCTCCTCACAGGGGAGGCCTTCCTCTTTCTCTCTCCCTCCTCTGGGAGAGAGTCTTCTTCCTCCTCCTCATCTTCGGGGGAGGAATCCGCCTCGGAGTCGTCAGACACCTGAAAACGGGAACTCTTTCGAGTACCCGTGGCCACCTTCTTGGCCTTCTTCTCCGGCACCACGTGCGGTGCCGGAACCAGCAGCCCCGCTAGACGGGCGTCCACTGGGTTTTCTGGTAGGGGAGCCGGGCAGATGAGCTGCTCGGCCTTCTTCATCCAGTCCTGTCAAAGGAAAAGGGAGATTGAAACCCGCTTAGGGTCGAACTATTAACAATGAGTGTCCCGTAAAGGGGTAGAATCACTTACCTCGTCAACTGGACGCTGCGAGTGAAATCCGCGATCTTCCGTCGCGGATGCGGGGGCTTCGGCACCCTTAAACAGCACCCTCCAGGCACCTTCGTACGTCGTGTCGAAGAGCCCGCTCAACGCTTGGTGCTGTGCCGGATCAAACTCCCACAGGTTGAATGCCCGTTCTTGGCATGGGAGAATCCGGCGGACGAGCAAGACTTGGACCACATTAACAAGCCTGAGCTTCTTGTTCACAAGCTTCTGGATACAAGCTTGGAGTCCCGTCAGCTCCTTCGAATTACCCCATAGCAAGCCCTTCTCTTTCCAGGAGGTGAGCTGCATAGGGATACCAGATCTGAACTCGGGGGCCGCCGCCCACTTAGGGTCGCGCGGCTCGGTGATGTAGAACCACCCCGACTGCCACCCCTTGACGGACTCCACGAAGGCCCCTTCGAACCAGAGGACGTTGGGCATCTTGCCCAACATGGCGCCTCTGCACTCCGCCTGCGTGCCCTTCACTACCTTCGGCTTGACGTTGAAGGTCTTGAGCCACAAGCCGAAGTGGGGCTGGATGCAGAGGAAGGCCTCGCACAAAACGATGAACGCCGCGATGTTGAGGATGAAGTTCGGCGCCAGATCATGGAAATCCAGGCCATAGTAGAACATGAGCCCCCAGACAAAGGGGTGAAGAGGAAAGCCCAGTCCACGGAGTAAGTGGGGGAGAAATACGACCCTCTCATGGGGCCTAGGGGTGGGGATGAGTTGCCCCTTGTCGGGCAGCCGGTGCGCGATGTCGCCGGAAAGGTATCCGGCGCTGCGCAGTTTGGCGATGTGATCCTCCTTAACGGCGGAGGCCAACCATTTACCTCCCGCTCCGGACTTGGTCGGAGAAGGTTGAGATGAGATACATGAACTTGGGTGCTGGAGCTCGAGTGCGCGGGGATGGATAAGCAAAGGAGGAAGAAGGCGTAGGTAAAAAGGCGGATCCTTATCCCCTTATATATAGGCGGACGAAGACTATACGTCCCCACCGGCCTGGTAAAACTCGCTTGCCTCCCAAGTGCCACTATCAATGGCGCAGTTGGGTTACCCACGTCCGTATTGATGAGAATCTCGGAATAAGGGGAACACGATCTCTGCTTCGACAAGACGTGCCAAGGAAACCGCTTCGCTAAACGCGCTGAGGTGGTATAATAAAAAACGATTCAAGTAAAAGCTTGGTAGTGGTGTGACGTCATGCCGCAGAATATGTCAGCAGATTGAACTTGTGCACATATTATTCTCTCTACCTTGGAATGTGGAACTTATTTTGCAGAGCCGGACACTATCCTGGTGTTCACAATCTTCTATGGATTATTCAAAGGAGGAACCCGTCTTGCAATGCTGAACATTATGCGTGCCGGACTTATCGTCATTGAAGCCAGGTTCAGGGGCTACTGAGGGAGTCCTGGACTAGGGGGTGTCCGGACAGCCAGACTATCATCGTCCGGCGGACTCCAAGACTACGAAGATACAAGATTGAAGACTCCGTCCCGTGTCCGGATGGGACTTTCCTTGACGTGGAAGGCAAGCTTGGCGATACGGATATGTAGATCTCCTACCATTGTAACCGACTCTGTGTAACCCTAGCCCTCTCCGGTGTCTATATAAACCGGAGGGTTTTAGTCCGTAGGACACAACATCCATTACAACAATCATACCATAGGCTAGCTTCTAGGGTTTAGCCTCCTTGATCTCGTGGTAGATTCACTCTTGTAATACACATCATCAATATTAATCAAGCAGGACGTAGGGTTTTACCTCCATTAAGAGGGCCCGAACCTGGGTAAAACATCGTTTCCCTTGTCTCCTGTTACCATCCACCTAGACGCACAGTTCGGGACCCCCTACCCGAGATCCGCCGGTTTGGACACCGACACTCGCCGTCAACCAACATCTTCGTCACCTTGAGGTTGCGGATTGTTGGTGAAACCAACAATGGCAAGCACCCGACCGCGATGGTGCGGTCAGGGTGGTCCTCGATGTCGAAGATGATGGGGGTGTTGGACCATTTCAGCGGCTTTCATGCGTCGAATGATGGTTCCACCGCCGCAACCTCACGCGCCCACTGCTTGAGTTGGCGGTGAGACATATGTAGCAAGGCGCCACCATCGACGCACATGGCCTCTATGGCTTTCTGAACGGACTCGTCGTCCTCGTCATGATCATCGTCTTCCTGCTTCTCGTCGCGGCCCCGGGCGTGCCTCTCTTGTTGATTATCCTTGCCGCGGCGGCCTCCTTGGCCGCCATGTTTCTTGCCGGATCCCTCGACACCATCTGGGCCTTTCTCCATGTCCCGCCGCTCATACTCGGCTTTCTGCTTCTTGGCGAGCAGTTCTACCTGCCGGCAGTTTTGGAGATCGTGGCCCTTGGTGCGGTGGATCTTGCAGTACTGCTTGTCGGAGCCTCCTGGCTTATCGGTAGCCGCCAAGACCCGACAAGCATCACACCCGGCAACCTCCTTGCCGGGGTCGCTCGCCTGGGTCTTCTTGATGGTACCGGTGTCGTCGGATCCCTCAACGGCAAGCATGGCCTTGCCCTTGCGCTTCCTATTACGGCGTCGGCCTTTCTTTGCTGGGGTGGCGGTATCGCCAGTGGAGTCGGTTTCTGCACCGGCGTCTTCGCCGGGGTACTTCGTTCCTTCCTCGACACGAGTGCACCGATCGGCCAGAACATAGAGTTTGGCCACATCCTTAACCTTGTTCATCGCTAGTTCTTCACGCATTTTGTGATTGCGCATGTTCTGGTGGAATGCACTGATCACGGCCGCGGAATGAACATCGGGGATGTTGTACTGCACCCGGCTGAACCTTTGGATGTACTCGCGCAGGTTTTCTCCTTCCTTCTGGGGGATGATGTGTAAATCACTCGCCTGGCCATGAGCTTGGTGACCTCCAGTAAAGGAGCCAACAAACTCATGGCACAGATCCGCCCTAGAAGAGATGGAATCCACCGGAAAGTGCATCAACCATGACATGACATTAGGCTTGAGTGCCAGCGGGAAGTAGTTGGCAAGCACCTTATCATCGCGGGCCCCAGCAGCTTGCATCGCGATGGTGTAGATGCTGAGGAACTCTGACGAGTGGGTCTTGCCATTGTACTTCTCGCCAACGTTAGGTTTGAACGTATGGTGGGAGGGCCACTGGAACTGCCGCAACTCACGGGTGAAGGCCGCACAACCCACCTCGTAAGGTAGGCCACCGTAGCCTCCCGGCGCTGGGTGGTCCATAGCGGTCCCTGCCTGCCTGTCCGACTGGTGGCGCGCGTCACGGTGGTGCTCGATTGTAGTTCGACCGTCCTCGTGAGCCCACTCCCGGAGGACCTGGCGCTGATCGCGGTTAGTTCGCGGTTCGAACGACGCGATGAAGATATCATCACGAGCGTCGCCACGGCGGGCCGACGCCCGGGCGATCGGGATGGAGGCGGGGAATACACCATGGCCGTGTCGCCTCCGGCGTGGTCTTCACTAGCATGTGGCAGCCCGGCGGAGCAACGACCGACGGGTTCCGCCGGCCGCGGCCCGTCGTTGTTGGTGATGCCGACGAGGCTCCGGACGGTGGCCCTCCATTCGTCAAGCTTCCCCACGGCGGGAGGAAAATCGAGGAGCAGCTGTGCGCGCGCTAGGGCTTCCGCTGGCATGGGTGGCGGCGAAAGCTGGGTGGACCGCGATGCGCCTCGACTCCTAACCATGTTAGAAGGAGCTGCGTCACGGCTCCGCAGCAGTTCGCCACCTTCGTCAGCACCCCGGTGCGCACGCTGGCCCTCCTCTTCATGTGATGGGCGCACGGGACTCTTCCCAGGGTGGCGTGCAGGATCTCCGGCAGGGTGACATTGCTCATCACGCACAACCTGAGAGGAGCGCGCCGTGGGCGCCGGTGTTGGCATCTTGGAGGTCGCCGTGCCGCCGCCTGGCGGGACGGCGGCACCACTGAAGGGCCCCGCGCCGCCTGCGGGGGGCCTGACTCCGTCTCTGGAGCCCGCGACTGGTGGCTCATCGCCTGGCGCGCGAACAGTGATACTTCTCCAACGTATCTATAATTTTTGATTGCTCCATGCTACTTTATCTACTATTTTGGACTATATTGGGCTTTATTTTCCACTTTTATATTATTTTTGGGACTAGCCTATTAACCGGAGGCCCAGCCCAGAATTGCTATTTTTTTGCCTATTTTAGTGTTTCGAAGAAACAGAATATCAAACGGAGTCCAAACGGAATGAAACCTTCGGGAACGTGATTTTCTCACCGAACGTGATCCAGGAGACTTGGACCCTGCTCCAAGGAACAAAAGAGGCAGTCACGAGGGTGGGGGGCGCGCCCTCCCCCTGGGCGCACCCCCTACCTCGTGGGCCCCCTGTTGCTCCACCGACGTACTCCTTCCTCCTATATATACCTACGTACCCCCAAACGATCAAAACAGGAGCCAAAAACCTAATTCCACCGCCGCAACCTTCTGTATCCACGAGATCCCATCTTGGGGCCTGTTCCAGAGCTCCGCCGGAGGGGCATCCACCATGGAGGGCTTCTACATCAACACCATAGCCCCTCCGATGAAGTCTGAGTAGTTTACTTCAGACCTTCGGGTCCATAGCTAGTAGCTAGATGGCTTCTTCTCTCTTTTTGGATCTCAATACAATGTTCTCCCCCTCTCTCGTGGAGATCTATTCGATGTAATCTTCTTTTTGCGGTGTGTTTGTTTAGACCGATGAATTGTGGGTTTATGATCCAGTATTATCTATGGAAAATATTTGATTCTTCTCTGAATTCTTTTATGTATGATTCAGTTATCTTTGCAACTCTCTTCGAATTATCCTTTTTGGTTTGGCCAACTAGATTGGTAGTTCTTACAATGGGAGAAGTGCTTAGCTTTGGGTTCAATCTTGCGGTGTCCTTACCCAGTGACAGAAAGGGTTGCAAGGCAGGTATTGTATTGTTGCCATCGAGGATAACAAGATGGTTTTTTTATCATATTGCATGAATTTATCCCTCTACATCATGTCATCTTGCTTAAGGCGTTACTCTGTTTTTAACTTAATACTCTAGATGCATGCTGGATAGCGGTCGATGAGTGGAGTAATAGTATTAGATGCAGAATCGTTTCGATCTACTTGTCTTGGACGTGATGCCTATATACATGATCATTGCCTAGATATACTCATAACTATGCTCAATTCTGTCAATTGCTCAACAGTAATTTGTTCACCCACCATAGAATACTTATGCTCTTGAGAGAAGCCACTAGTGAAACCTATGGCCCTCGGGTCTATTCTCATCATATCAATCTCTATCGCTTTATTTACTTGCTTTGCTTTTACTTTGCCTTTTACTTTTTACTTTGCATCTATCTATCAAAAATACCAAAAATATTATTTATCATCTCTATCAGATCTCACCCTCGTAAGTGATCGTGAAGGGATTGACAACCCCTAATCGCGTTGGTTGCGAGTAGCTATCGTTTTGTGTAGGTACGAGGGACTTGTGCATGGTCTCCTACTGGATTGATACCTTGGTTCTCAAAAACTGAGGGAAATACTTATGCTACTTTGCTACATCATCCTCTCCTCTTCAGGAAAATCCAACGCAGTGCTCAAGAGGTAGCAAACGGCGCCACTCGCCAGGCCTGAACCGCCAGGGTGATGTGGATGTTCGCGGGCCGCGCCACGGGTTCTCTCCGCGACTGGCCCGCTACTGGTCCGCACCGGTGCCGGCAACTTGGTCCCGGACGAACCGATCGCCGTGGTCGTCTTCTTCTTAGGAGCCATGGCGATGAAGAACAGCTAGGCCAACTGCTAGTCCAGATTCTCGCAATAGCGCTGCCCCCTACCTGGCGCGCCAAAGATGTCGGTGGGAAATGACACCTATGGGATCACTGGAATCCCTTCTGCGGGTTGCGGAGCGCGGAATCGTGAGAAGAGCGGGACTATGGGGATGGCACACAGGGGATTTACCTAGGTTCGGGCCGCAATGATGCGTAAAACCTTACGATCCTTCTTTGGTGGTTGTATTAGTGTTCTTGAGCTCTCGAACTAGCTCTAGGTTCTGCGAGGTTCAAAAGAGCCGAATCCCTTCTCAGTATGCCATGGGCCTCCTTTTATAGGCGAGAGGGGCTGCCACAGTGGCACACAGGAGGTGGAAAGTGCTACAGTGTTGCGAGGTTATCGCTAGTATTATAGGACAAAACGCATTAAATGCGGGGCTTAGGTGTCCGGCACTTTATTGGGGGACGGGGGCGAGGCCCGTCCTGTCCATCGCCGCCCCTCCTGGCTTCGACACACGCCCCGGCCAGCAACGCATGCAGCGCCATGTCGGCAGGCAGGCAGCTGAGGTAGCACGGTGGTGGAGCCTCCACGAAGGTCTGCATGCTGCCACGCAGGTGCCTGCCCAGCTGGTTGGGTTGGTGGCTGCACATGAACGGCGGTAGGAACTTGGCTGGTGCGGGCCTGGCAGTGGCCTTGCTGGGGCGCTTGATGATGGTCTTGCCGGGTGGCTCGGCAAGGGTCTTGCCGCGGCGCGCTGGCTTCCCCGGCAAGGATCTTGCCGGGGGGTCCTGTGGGTTTCTTCGGTGGGGACGGTTGCCCTCCTATCCCCATTTGATCTTGATTGCTCTATGTCTTCACAAAGATCTGCATGCTACCACGAAGGTGCCTCCCGAACCCTGTCCCAACACGACTGCTCAGCGTTGGTGGGCCTTAAGGTGGCTCGCTCAGCAGGTGTGGACGAGCTGCCCCGGCAAGGATCTTGTCGAGGCTGCTGGGGCTGCCGTCGGCAAGGGTCCTTGCCGGGGCAACCTGTATTGCCCGTGCAACCTTTGTGGTCTTGGTCCTTTGTTGTTTTCCTTTGCTTGTCCCTGTGGTCTTGGCTCTTCTCCGGCTTCCCTCTCTTGCCTTGCTCATGTGTGGTCGTGGCAGGTGGCTCTGACTGCCCGTGCACAAGTAAAGGGGTCAAAAGCTAGGCCCCTACTTTTGTACACCAACAGTTCTTGATAGTGGATGTACCAGTCACATGATCGGAGATAAAAATATGTTTTGTGAGCTTGCTGAAAACGACGGCCCTTGAAAGTATGTCAATTTCGGTGACAACTTAAAGGGTAAGGTGGTTGGCCTCGGTAAGGTGGCCATCTCACATGATAGCTCCATTCAAAATGTCATGCTCATTGAATCTCTTGGCTACAACTTACTTTCAGTATCTAGACTTGCTGACTTTGGTTTCAATGTCCTATTCACTGAAGTAGACTCACAAGTGTTTCGTATAGATAATCATAAAATGGTCTTTACCGGTATACGTAGAGGTGATCTTTACATTGTTGATTTCACCAAAAAGGCTCAACCTAGAACTTGCTTAATTGCTAAATCCTCTAAAGGCTGGTTGTGGCATAGACGACTAGGTCATGTAGGCATGCGAAACCTTGACAAGCTTATTAAAGGAAATCATATCCTTGGTGTTAACGATGTCATGACCACAAGCAGGTAAACAGGTTGGAGGAAGGCATCCCATGAAGAACATCATGACCACAAGAAGGCCACTCGAGCTACTTCACATGGATCTTTTTGGTCCCAACGCTTACGAAAGTCTCGGTGGAAATTCTTTTGGTCTAGTTATAGTTGATGATTTTTCAAGATTTACGTGGGTGTTCTTTCTCGATGATAAATTGCAGGTCCAAAAGATCTTCAAAAACTTCGCTAGGAAGGCCCAAAATCAATTTGAAGTGAAGATCAAGAAGGTTCGTAGCGACAATGGAACGGAGTTCAAGAATGCAAATGTGGACACCATTCTTGACGAAGAAGAGATTTCACATGAGTTCTCGGCTACGTAAACACCTCAACAAAACGGAGTTGTTGAGAGGAAGAACCGGACTCTCATCGAAATGGCAAGAACAATGCTTGATGAGTACAAGACGCCAAAGCACTTTTGGGCGGAAGCGGTTGAGACAGCTTGTCACGCGACAAATCGCTTGTATCTTCACAAGCTACTCGACAAGATGGCATACGAGCTCCTCACCGGTAACAAACCCCAAGTTGGATACTTCCGAGTATTCGACTCAAAGTGCTACATTCTTGATAAGCATCGTCGTTCTAAATTTGCTCCTAAGTCACATGAAGGTTTCCTACTTGGTTATGGCTCAAACTCACACTTACCGTGTCTACAATAATTTCACCCGAAAGGTTGAAGAGACGGTAGATGTGAAGTTTGATGAATCTAGCGGCTCGCAAGTAGAGCAATTGCCAATTGATGTAGGAGACAAAGACCCCTCGGAAGCAATCCAAGACTTATCTATTGGCAAGATTCGTCCAACGGAGGTGAAGGAGAGTACCTCGTCCGTCCAAGTGGAAGCTTCTACCTCACGACAAGGTGAACCAAGAGTTGATATGGAACCATCCACAAGTGGGACACACCAAGATGAAGAGAATGAGGAAGTGCACCAAGATGAACATCAACAACCTCCTTCTCCACCACGATAAGAGAACGACAACGTCAACAATGAAGAAGGCCAAGAAGAAGAACAAGATGAAGAAGATGTTCCACCAAGATCCAGGAAAAAGCTTTCACGAGTTCGAGCAAGAGTTGCTAAAGATCATCCCGTCGAGCAAATCTACAATGATATCCAAACCGGGAGAATCACTCACTCTAAAACTCATTTAGCTAACTTTTGTGAACATTATTCATTCATCTCTAGCATTGAACCTATGAAGGTTGAAGAAGCTTTGGAAGATCCAGATTGCATAAACGACATGCATGAAGAGCTACACAACTTTGAAAGAAATAAAGTTTGGACATTGGTTGAGAAGCCCGACAACAACCACAACATCGTCGGTACCAAATGGGTGTTTCGCAACAAGCAAGATGAAGATGGACAAGTTGTTCGCAACAAAGCACGTCTCGTCGCCCAAGGCTACACTCAAGTCGAAGGTATGGACTATGGTGAGACATATGCCCCCGTTGCTAGACTTGAGTCCATTCACATCTTACTTGCCTATGCTAATCACCATGATATCACCTTGTGCCAAATGGACATAAAAAGTGCTTTTCTAAATGGTGAAATAGAGGAGGAAGTTTATGTTAAGCAACCTCCCGGCTTTGTCAATCCTAAGAAACCTAATCATGTTTACAAACTTCACAAAGCTCTTTATGGTCTTAAACAAGCTCCTAGAGCGTGGTATAAATGCTTGACCAAGTTCCTTATTGAAAAAGGCTTTGAAATTGGAAAAATTGATTCTACTCTTTTTACTAAAAGGTTAATGGAGAACTATTTGTATGCCAAATCTATGTTGATGATATTATATTTGGTTCAACTAACCCTCACTTTAGTGAAAAGTTTGGAAAGCTAATGTCGGAGAAGTTTGAGATGTCGATGATGAGTGAACTCAGATTCTTTCTCGGTTTGCAAATCAAGCAAACTAACAAAGGTACCTTTGTCTCTCAAACAAAGTACACCAAGGACTTATTCAAGAAGTTCAATATGCAATAATGCAAAGGTATGACTACACCCATGCCTACTAGTGGACATCTTGATTTGACCAAAGATGGTGAACCGGTTGATCAAAAGGTTTATCGCTCTATGATTGGTTCATTGTTATATCTATGTGCCTCACGTCCCGATATTATGCTAAGTGTGTGCATGTGTGCACGATATCAAGCCGCTCCTAAAGAATGTCATCTTAAGGCCGTGAAAAGGATAGTGAGATACTTAATCCATACACCAAATTTTGGCATTTGGTATCCAAAGAGGGCCTCTTTTAATCTTGTTGGCTACTCCGACTCGGAATATGCCGGTGACAAGGTTGATAGAAAGTCCACTTTGGGTACTTGTCAATTTCTTGGTAGATCTCTTGTGTCTTGCTCTTCCAAGAAACAAAACTCGGTATCCTTATCCACCACCGAAGCGGAATACACTGCCGCTGGTTCATGTTGTGCTCAATTACTTTGGATGACCCAAACTCTTAAAGATTATGGGATATATGTGAAACATGTTCCATTGCTTTGTGACAAGATTGCTCACAATCCCGTGCAACACTCTCAAACTGAGCATATTGAAGTTCGTTATCATTTCATTCGAGATCATGTTGACAAAGGGGACATTAATCTTAAACATGTTCACACCGATAAGCAATTAGTGGATATTTTCACTAAACCACTTGATGAGAAAGTGTTTTGCAGGTTAAGAGGTGAATTGAACATCATTGATGCTTCAAACTTGGAGTAGGAACTCCATTTTATACATGCAAGACATGAGCCTATGACTAATCCTTGATATTTCTCTTATGATGATAATCTTATGTCTTGGATATATTTGCACCTCGCATGTTATATAACCCGTGTAGGTACTTGGACGAATCTAAATCTATGAGATTGCAACTCACTCACATCTTGAGCGATCTCTACATCACCAAGTCTCTACACAATGGTGGTTCAAGACAAGGAAGCACGAAACCATTCAAACATATCCTTTGACAAATTCTATGTTGAGTTTCATGATTGTCATTTTGGATACACAAGTGCTCTTCCTTGCAAAAACTAACCCATGTAGGTAGATGAACTCAAATTCCAAGTGGTGCTCCCAACTCTTGATGAGCTACATCAACCTCGAGCAACGCACATAAGTTCGACTACATGATCACGATCAACACTGTGACACTCCAAAAATTTTATGGGTTTTTGTTTTCAAAAAAAAAAGGACCTTGTCTTATTTGAAGTTAGTCTTTTAACTTCTTTAAAAAAAGAAACCTTTTTGTTTTGGGTTTTCATTTGATTTTCATTCATCCTTGTTTTGCCAAGCTCCTTATGGTAAAACTCCCCTCAAAACCTTTGGAACAACCCAAACATTCTGTCCCAACCAATAAAATCCATTTGTGGATTTTATTTCAATTATTTTCCCTGTCCAAATAATTCTGCCTATTTCTTTTGAGCCTAAGTGATTTGCAAAGCAAGTGCCCTAATACTTTGGATTTTTAACATCAAATCAACTCCCCTGGATAGTCCTTTGTACCCACAACCCAGAACCATCTTGATCCACTCTTACTCTTTTCAAATAATTCAAATTTCACTCACTGTAAGTTTGGACCAGATTTGCCAAATTTGGTGAAATTCATACCTACACTTCTCCAAAAATTCCACCAAAATTCAGGCAACCTCTAGTTGCAATGAGAGATCACTCCACCAAAAATCAGCTCAAGGAAAAATCCCTACATGCCTGGATCATTCTGTCGAACACCTTGCATGCACTGTTTTCCTTGCACTTTCATAAATTCAGTTAAGTTCAGTTTTCAGTGTCGATCTTCGTCAGTGATGCAGTCACATGCTCACAGTGCACTTGGCACGTTGCTCACGGCCTAACCTGCTTGTCCGGAGCCTCACACGCGCGCTTGGCGCGTTCCTGGCGTCGGTGGCACCTTGGCCCGCCTGCGCCGGCGTGTCTTGCGGCGGCCGAATCACCGTAGCGGCCAACAGCGAGCAGAACGGCGACGCAACGCCGTTCGGCGCCGCCCAAACCATGTGGTGGCTCCGCGTGGCCATATTCTTGCCAGCGCACGCATGTGGCACCGTCGCCGTGCCGCGGCGCGCACAGAGCGCGCTCTCTGCCGCCGACGGGCCCGCGCCGTCCCGTCCCGTCGAGCCCAGCCTAAGCTTCGAGCCCCGGCTCGTTTAACGCCTGAACGGAGCCCGTGAACCTCCATGACGGCGATCAGCTCCTAAAACCCCCAACCGATGCCCTGCGCCACCGTAAGCTTCGCCGGAGAACCCCGTTCTCGGCCACCGCCTCGGACCGCCTATAAAAAGGGCTCCCGAGCTCGCCCTCGAGCACACACCATCCCTGCACCACACCAGCACCCCACCAGGCCACCAGGAGGACCTCGAGGAGGTCTCCTTCCCCAACTCCGGCCGCCCCGTTCCGCCTCGGCCTCCACCTTGATTCACTCCGCCCTCTCCGGCGAGCTCCGTCCTCGTCCGAACCGCCGTCCGCCGGAGCAAGGGCCGCCGTCGACACAGTACTCGCCGGCGACCACTTCCACCTCCCTCAGACGCGGAATGGTGCCCTGAACACAAAGGTACTCCCCGATCCCCCTGCCTCGCCGTGGATCGCCGCCGGCGACCACCGCACCTCTCGGGCGCCGTCGGGCTCTGTTTCTCTCGTTTGGATTTTCAAACCCGACAGGTGGAGCCCACCCGTCAGCCTCTCAGTCCTTTTTAAACGAACCGTTTTCTGAAGGCGTCTTTCGCCAGAGTACGCTTTCCCTCTGGGCCGGCGTATTTTCAATCGGGTCGTTTTCTGTTTTTATAAGTGAGCCCCTGGAAACTTTCTGTTTCATCACAGATAGGTCCTTGGGTTAAAACCTTTATAACTTTTTAACAGAAAGGAATTTTTGAGTGATCCTTTTTCTGTCCTCTTCAAATTTTTGTCTAGTTTTTTATCATATTTATTTGAAAAATATTTGGATCAACTTTCTGTACCCCACGGTATTTACGATAGCGCATGTATTTTTGTGTACCGTAGATACCGAAGGTGGTGAAGGAGACGCGAACTTCGCCAAACTAGGCCCCGACTACTCCGAGCCAGGCAAGCATGTTTGAACTTTTGATATGATGAGTGTCTTGGCATGTTTTCATTAAATAGTTTCATGACATGTTCATAAGCATCCCGATAAATTTTGTTTCATGAAAAGCTGAGACAAGTGAGTTACGGAAATCCATGAGTTCATGGAGATGAGGTTGCATGGCCACGTGGTGGCATGAAGATGGTTAAGATGGTAGTGTTGTAGCATGCCAGTCTTATGCCAGTATGTTTGTTGACTCTGGTATCAACTCCCATTCATTTCCTTTTCCGTACTGCCACATGTTTCCCGCAAGGGATATGGTTTAGTAAGATGTAAACCACTTCCTGGTACACACCAAATGGAGAGGCCGGGATGAAGGTTCCATGGCCCTGGATTAAAGCCTTTCATCCGGTCAGGGGGCATGGGTGTTTCCGGTTGGGACCGAGAGGGGGGCACCCCTTAGAGCGCGCGTATATAAATTTGATCCCATGCTATTCGAGTGTGTGATCTCCCCGTCTCAAAGTTTTTCTTGAACGCTGTCAAGGGTGATTCCTGGCAACGTGAAGTGGGATGGGTGTGTACTGGTTAAGTTGTGTTTCTTCCGAAATACCATAAACGGAACTAGTCCCTCGTGACTACGTAAATCCGTTGGATGTGGGTATTTTAGTACAAACTCTGCAGAGTCAACTCCCCATTTCAACATCCTGTCCATGACCCTGTTCCGGGTCCTCTTTATCTTGTCAATTGTCAGTCTTGATGGCAAGAACCCCGGTAAGCTAAAGGAGTGTGAAGTTTGGTTAATGTTGTGTCTTGTGAAGGACTAACCGTTAACCATCCTGTGTGGAATATTTTTCTGTGTACATTAACCCTCGTACGTTATGACAATGAACTATAAGCCCTTTATGTGACGTCGCTTAAACGTCTGACTGCGGCATTGTTATTATTTATTTCTGTTATAAGCCCTTTATGTGACGTCGCTCAGACGTCCGACTGCGGCGTTGTTATTATTTATTTCTGTTATAAGCCCTTTATGTGACGTCGCTTAGACGTCCGACTGCGGCATTGTTATTATTTATTTTTGTTATAAGCCCTTTATGTGATGTCGCTCAGACGTCCGACTGCGGCATTGTTATTATTTATTTTGCTATAAGCCCTTTATGTGACGTCGCTCAGACGTCCGACTGCGGCATCGTTATCATTTATTTTGTTATAAGCCCTTTATGTGGTGTCGCCTAGACGCCCGACTGTGGCATGATTTATTTATCTATCTTCCTTTCGAGGCGTCGCTTCAGACACCCGATTGGGTTTACGTTTATTTCTTTGGGTTTTCGAGCAGACTACCGCCGACTCCCATTTTACCTGACTTGTCTTTATGAATTAAATGTGCCCTTGTTAAAATACTAATGACGCATTCATGCATGCATTTGTTATATCTCTTGTCCGAACTGCCTTGCGAGTACTTTCAAAGTACTCACCTGGCTTGTTGATTTGGCCAGATGCTGACAAAGGCGATCTCATGGATGAGGAGTTCGATGGCGAGTCCGACGCTTAGAGGAGTCCCAGTCAGTCTCGTGCGACCCTGGTTTTGGTCACTGTTTATAACCGCTTCCGCTACCAAAATAAAATTCATCGAGCCTCACCTCGACGCTCGATGAGCCACCAGTGTAGTAGTATTGCTACCCACTCCACTGTGTTACTCCACCCAACCACTATTATCTCGAGTCAGTAGTATTGCCACCCCACCATTGTGCCATATCCGCCATATGTATAATTATTGGCATGCTTGTAATAATTGTTGAGCGACTTCAGCTCAACCCCCTGTAATATATAAATGCTACTGGCTTATTGTACCAAAGTTTTGTCTACCAGTGAGGAGGATTTCCCTCACACTGGACATGAAAAGATCGGTCTTTCAATAAATATTTTTATTGAAAAACCGGTCGTGACAAGCTTGGTACCAGAGCCAGGCTGACTGTAGGAAGCCACTAAGTGCGATCGCTAATCGGATATTAGCAAAAATAGAGCTATTTATTATTTTTGCAAATGTAGTCATTTTCTGACAGTCAGCATAAATTTATGATCTGACCACTCAGAATTTTTGCCTACTTTTGTAGATGGCCGACAACAACTGCGAGTCTCAGGTGTTCGCCAACGAGCCCGATGGGTTCGTCAAGCTTCTCACCTTCGTCGTTCAGGTGGCGATGGGGCATCCGTGCGCCCCGTCTTCTCACTCTATCAGCACAAGGTCAACGACGGTCTGACCATGCACCAGGCTGCGGTGCAATTCAAGGGAGGGCGTCTTGAGCTACGTCGCTTCCGGTACTTGGGGAGAGCCATGCCTACTGAGAGGCATGCTATGCAGATGGCAGCCCGTGAGGCGATAGCTCGCCTCAGGGAAGACCTTCCATCGATGAAGACTCGTCGTTACCGCTACCTTCCATGCCACGTGCCATACGCCTGTCACTACTCATACTCCTGCCCCAGAGGAGAGCGAGATGAGGCTTTTGAGATGCTCGTCGGATATCTCCGAGCTCTGGAGGCAGCCTTCGGCAGCCTGGTGGACGACCTCGTGGCTGCCCACATGGACTCAGTCCATGGCTGTGCCGCCAACAGGAGGGAGCTTCTGCACACCGCACCACCACTGACGTTCGTCTCGTCCTCAGCATCTTATGCACCGACCACTCGCGCCATTCCTCGTCGCCTGCCTTCCATCGAGGAATTCAAACAAGCCATTGCACCCACTCCAGTTCGCTCTGCGCCACCCACTGCGCCCACACCTGTATGTGTTGCTCCATATAGGGCACCCGTCCCATCTACTCAGCGCGGCACTACCCGTCTGGAGCCTATTAGCGAGGAGGAAGTCGAGTCCCCACCCTCACTGCATCTCACCCTTGGCAGGGCAAAGGAGGTCCTCAACATTTCCTCTGACTAAGTGCGTTTAATCGCCATGCGATGTACCGACTTGTATGATATGTACATAGGTTGTGAGTAGTAGCCTGTTTGGGCATCATGTAGGAGCTGGAGAAGTGCACTAGCCTAAATAACATGTCAGGAATATGTACGCATATCCTGAGTGATGTATTGTATAATTACCACCTGCATGTAAGATATGTATGAGCAGTCCTTCTCCGTGCGCAAACGATGTTTTATTTCAAAAAAAAATATCCTGGAGTGTCCTTTTTGGTTTTGTTTGTCCTTGTGCATTTATTTTTGCGACTCAGTTTCCTTTCTTATGAGTTTTGCAAAATGTATCCCCAGAGTGAAAAATGTCTCGTCCTTGGACGCGCTCCATGCCAGCTCCGCCAGAGGAAAAATTATGATGCACAACACAGCAACAATTTCACGCAGGGACAGTCGAGCCAACAGGGCAGTGAATCGGCACTTTCACAAATGTGCCGCCTTTATGAGCAGAGTCAGCAACAGCATCAGGAATTAATGAATCATGTCATCACTATGGGAAATCGCCCCGGACAATTTCAGCAGCAATCCAAGTTGTCTGAGCTACAGAAGACGCGTCCCCAAACATTTTCTCATACTGACAAACCTCTTGAGGCCGAAGACTGGCTTCGAGACATGGAGAGAAGATTAATTATTGCCAAGTGTTCAGACCAGGAAAAAGTGCTATATGCACCCCACTATCTGACAGGAGCAGCTGCATCATGGTGGGAGAATTTCCTACACATGCACCCCAACGAGAATAATATAACTTGGGACGATTTTAAGGAAGGTTTTCGTGGGGCGCATATTCCTAAAAGCCTTATGAAAATCAAGAAGAGAGAATTCAATGATCTCAAGCAAAGGACCATGACAGTGTCAGAATACAACGGACAATTTACACTGTTATCTCGCTACGCCAATGAGGAGCGTATGACTGAAAGTAAGAAGATGGAGAAATTCTTGGACGGCCTGGCGCCTGCGCTTAAATGCCAACTGGTCGTACACACTTTTCCAGATTTCAAGACACTAGTGGATAAGGCCATTACCTTGGAAAATGAAAGGCGCAGCCTAGAAGATTTCCGCAAGCGAAAAAGGGACCAGAAAAATCATGCTCGCAATCCCCGAAGCAAGGCGGATTTTCAGAAAGGTGATACACACAAAACCCCGACAAATGTCTCACGACCAGTCCAGAATTTCCATGCCAGAGATAAAGAGTTCGCATATCGCCCAGGCGTGACCTACTACGCTTGTGGGGAGGAAGGGCACTATGCCAAACAGTGCCCCAAGCCAAGGAACTCGACCCTGAAGCCAAACAACGGTGGCAATAATTCAGCACCCAAGCGCAACAATTTCAACCCCAACAATAATCACAGGAAGGGTCACCTGAACCACGTGACCAGAGAGGAAGCACGGAATGCCCCAGATATCGTACTCGGTACGTTTCCTGTCAACACAATACCTGCCACGGTTTTGTTTGATTCTGGAGCTTCTCACTCGTTCGTTTCGAAAAGTTTTGCTTTGCAAAATAATTTTTCGATTCTTCCCTTGGAAAAATCAATGATCGTCAAGTCCCCTGGGATTAAGCAAGTCACCCAGAGTTACTGCCAAGGTGTGACAATTGAGTTTGAAGGATTGGAATTTCACGCCAACCTCATTGTATTAGAAAACAAAGGGCTGGACGTCATCTTAGGGATGGATTGGTTGACCACCAACAAAGGTTTTATTGACTGCTTCAACAGGACCGTAATCCTCACCCATCACCACGGGAAGACAATAAAAGTTTCGGCCAAAGAGAGGAAAATATCCCGGCAACCGAGATTGAATAAGGTGGATATTTCTGAATTAAGCAAGGTTCCAGTGGTATGTGAATTTCCAGACGTATTTCCTGAAGAGCTGCCAGGTATGCCACCAGACCGAGAAATAGAATTCAGCATTGAGCTAGCACCAGGAACTGCTCCCATATACAAGAAACCATACAGAATGGCACCATCCAAATTAGTAGAATTGAAGAAACAAATAAAGGAATTATTGGACAAAGGGTATATACGAGCCAGCTCCTCACCTTGGGGTTCACCAATATTATTTGCCAAAAAGAAGGATGGCACACTGAGATTGTGTATCGATTATCGAGCACTTAACATGGTCACAATCAAGAACAAGTATCCAATGCCACGAATAAATAATTTATTTGATCAGCTCGCTCACGCCAAGGTATTCTCAAAGATTGACTTGAGGTCAGGGTACCATCAATTAAAAGTACGGACTGAAGATATTCCCAAGACAGCCTTTACCTCCAGATATGGACTATATGAGTTCACAGTGATGCCATTGGGCTCACGAACGCCCCCGCATATTTTGTTCACCTCATGAACAAAGTATTTATGAAGTACATGGACAAGTTTGTTGTGGTATTCATCGAAGACATTCTGATATACTCCAAGACGCCCGAAGAGCATGCTGAACATCTCCGAATTGTGCTAGGAGAACTCAGGAAGCATCAGTTATACGCCAAATTCAGCAAATGTGAATTTTGGCTAAGGCAAGTAGGTTTTCTGGGCCATGTATTAACCCAAGAAGGTATTGCCGTAGACCTAGAAAAAGTCACGGCCGTACTTGGTTGGAAAACACCAGCCAGCGTAACGGACGTACGAAGTTTTCTAGGAACGGCAGGGTACTACCGAAGATTTATTGAAGGATTTTCCACGATAGCAAAGCCAATGACTCAACTTCTCAAGAAGGACAAGAAGTTTGAATGGACGGAAGCTTGTGAGAAAAGTTTCCAAGAATTAAAGAGGAAACTAACGACAACACCAGTATTAACTGTGCCAGACATACACAAGAATTTTGAGGTATATTGTGACGCATCCCGAAAAGGCCTCGGGTGTGTATTAATGCAGGAAGGCAAGGTTGTCGCATATGTTTCCAGACAACTCCGCAAGCATGAGGAAAATTATCCTACTCATGACCTAGAGTTAGCAGCAGTTATCCATGCACTCAAGGAATGGAGACACTTCTTACTTGGAAATCGTTGTGAAATATACACAGACCATAAGAGCCTCAAGTATATTTTCACCCAACCAGAACTCAATTTACGGCAACGACGCTGGTTGGAATTGGTAAGGGATTATGATGTTGGAATCCACTACCACCCAGGCAAGGCAAATGTTGTAGCAGATGCACTAAGTCGGAACCCCAGTCCAAACAACGACAGCGTGACAAACTTGAGGCCTGAGTTTCGACAGGAATTTGCTAAGCTCAACCTATTGATGGTCACCGAAGGCAGTGTGTCAAACTTAGAGATACAACCTACCCTGATAGAAAAAATCAAAGAGGCTCAGTGTGGTCACCCCAGCATTGAAGGCATAAAACGGAAGATGAAATTGGGCAAGGCCCCAGAATTCATTGTCGATGAGCAAGGAATAATTGTGGTACGAGAATAGACTTTGCGTACCAAATATTCATGACCTTAAACAGCAGATCTTGGCTGAAGGCCACACCGCCCCGTATTCAATTCACCCTGGAGGAACAAAAATGTACAAGGACCTTCAGGAATCATTTTGGTGGCATGGTATGAAGAGGGACATAGCCACGTTTATTGCGTGTTGTGACTCATGTCAGCGCATAAAGGCCGAGCACCAGAAACCGGCCGGACTATTGCAACCAAATAAGATACCCGAGTGGAAATGGGACGAGATCGGAATGGATTTCATTGTCGGGCTACCGAGGTCACGACATGGGCATGATGCCATATGGGTCGTCACGGATAGATTGACTAAAGTAGCGCACTTCATTCCCGTAAAAACAACTCACACCACTCAGAAGCTCGCCAGGCTTTATCTTTCCCGTATTGTCTGTCTACATGGCGTTACGAAGACCATAATATCTGACAGAGGCACACAATTCGTCTCCAGATTTTGGGATCACCTGCAACAGGCCCTGGGGACCCAACTAGCTTTCAGCACCGCATACCGTCCACAGACCGATGGGCAAACTGAGCGCGTAAATCAAATTTTGGAAGACATGCTAAGGGCATGTGTCCTCACTTATGGAGCCAGTTGGGAGGAAAGCCTACCATACGCCGAGTTTGCATACAACAACAGTTACCAGACCAGCCTGCAAATGGCACCCTTTGAAGCCTTGTACGGGCGAAGATGCCGTACCCCGCTAAATTGGTCAGAGACCGGAGATAGCCATATCTTCGGCCCAGACATGCTCAAGGAAGCCGAGGAAAAGGTCAAGCTAATCAGGGACTGACTTAAGACGGCTCAGAGCCAACAGAAAAGTTATTATGATCGGAAACATCGCAAAGTCAATTTTGAACCCGGTGAGTTTGTGTACCTACGAGTATCTCCTATGAGGGGACTACAACGGTTTAAGATTAAGGGGAAGTTAGCACCAAGATTCATTGGACCATTCTGCATAGTGGCACGAAGAGGCACGGTAGCCTACCAGTTAGACTTGCCCCAAGAATTGTCCGACATCCATGACGTGTTCCACGTCTCCCAATTAAGAAAGTGTGTGAGCAACCCAGAGAAGCAAGTATCCCATGAGAACATCGACGTACAACCAGACCTCACCTATCGGGAACACCCAGTGAAAATATTGGAAGAATCTGAAAGGAGAACCAGACAGAAAACCATCAAATTTTTTAGAGTTCAATGGAGCAATCACACCGAGAGTGAAGCCACGTGGGAAAGAGAGGATTTTCTTCGGACAGAGCACCCACACCTGTTTAAGGATCAGCTGAAATCTCGGGGACGAGATTTTTCCTAAGGGGGTAGGTGCTGTGACACTCCAAAAATTTTATGGGTTTTTGTTTTCAAAAAAAAAGGACCTTGTCTTATTTGAAGTTAGTCTTTTAACTTCTTTAAAAAAAGAAACCTTTTGGTTTTGGGTTTTCATTTGATTTTAATTCATCCTTGTTTTGCCAAGCTCCTTATGGTAAAACTCCCCTCAAAACCTTTGGAACAACCCAAACATTCTATCCCAACCAATAAAATCCATTTTTGGATTTTATTTCAATTATTTTCCCTGTCCAAATTATTCTGCCTATTTCTTTTGAGCCTAAGTGATTTGCAAAGCAAGTGCCCTAATACTTTGGATTTTTAACATCAACTCAACTCCCCTGGATAGTCCTTTGTACCCACAACCCAGAACCATCTTGATCCACTCTTACTCTTTTCAAATAATTCAAATTTCACTCACTGTAAGTTTGGACCAGATTTGCCAAATTTGGTGAAATTCATACCTACACTTCTCCAAAAATTCCACCAAAATTCAGGCAACCTCTAGTTGCAATGAGAGATTACTCCACCAAAAATCAGCTCAAGGAAAAATCCCTACATGCCTGGATCATTCTGTCGAACACCTTGCATGCACTGTTTTCCTTGCACTTTCAGAAATTCAGTTAAGTTCAGTTTTCAGTGTCGATCTTCGTCAGTGATGCAGTCACATGCTCACAGTGCACTTGGCACGTTGCTCACGGCCTAACCTGCTTGTCCGGAGCCTCACACGCGCGCTTGGCGCGTTCCTGGCGTCGGTGGCACCTTGGCCTGCCTGCGCCGGCGTGTCTTGCGGCGGCCGAATCACCGTAGCGGCCAACAGCGAGCAGAACAGCGGCGCAACGCCGTTCGGTGCCGCCCAAACCACCTGGTGGCTCCGCGTGGCCATATTCTTGCCAGCGCACGCATGTGGCACCGTCGCCGTGGTGCGGCGCGCACAGAGCGCGCTCTCTGCCACCGACGGGCCCGCGCCGTCCCGTCCCGTCGAGCCCAGCCTAAGCTTCGAGCCCCGGCTCGTTTAACGCCTGAACGGAGCCCGTGAACCTCCATGACGGCGATCAGCTCCTAAAACCCCCGACCGATGCCCTGCGCCACCGTAAGCTTCGCCGGAGAACCCCCGTTCCGCCTCGGCCTCCACCTTGATTCACTCCGCCCTCTCCGGCGAGCTCCGTCCTCGTCCGAACCGCCGTCCGCCGGAGCAAGGGCCGCCGTCGACACAGTACTCACCGGCGACCACTTCCACCTCCCTCAGACGCGGAATTGTGCCATGAACACAGAGGTACTCCCCGATCCCCCTGCCTCGCCGTGGATCGCCGCTGGCGACCACCGCACCTCTCGGGCGCCGTCGGGCTCTGTTTCTCTCGTTTGGATTTTCAAACCCGACAGGTGGAGCCCACCCGTCAGCCTCTCAGTCCTTTTTAAACGAACCGTTTTCTGAAGGCGTCTTTCGCCAGAGTACGATTTCCCTCTGGGCCGGCGTATTTTCAATCGGGTCGTTTTCTGTTTTTATAAGTGAGCCCCTGGAAACTTTCTGTTTCATCACAGATAGGTCCTTGGGTTAAACCCTTTATAACTTTTTAACAGAAAGGAATTTTTGAGTGATCCTTTTTCTGTCCTCTTCAAATTTTTGTCTAGTTTTTTATCATATTTATTTGAAAAATATTTGGATCAACTTTCTGTACCCCACGGTATTTACGATAGCGCATGTATTTTTGTGTACCGTAGATACCGAAGGTGGTGAAGGAGACGCGAACTTCGCCGAACTAGGCCCCGACTACTCCGAGCCAGGCAAGCATGTTTGAACTTTTCATATGATGAGTGTCTTGGCATGTTTTCATTAAATAGTTTCATGACATGTTCATAAGCATCCCGATAAATTTTGTTTCATGAAAAGCTGAGACAAGTGAGTTACGGAAATCCATGAGTTCATGGAGATGAGGTTCCATGGCCACGTGGTGGCATGAAGATGGTTAAGATGGTAGTGTTGTAGCATGCCAGTCTTATGCCAGTATGTTTGTTGACTCCGGTATCAACTCCCGTTCATTTCCTTTTCCGTACTGCCACACGTTTCCCGCAAGGGATATGGTTTAGTAAGATGTAAACCACTTCCCGGTACACACCAAATGGAGAGGCCGGGATGAAGGTTCCATGGCCCTGGATTAAAGCCTTTCATCCGGTCAGGGGGCATGGGTGTTTCCGGTTGGGACCGAGAGGGGGGCACCCCTTAGAGCGCGCGTATATAAATTTGATCCCACGCTATTCGAGTGTGTGATCTCCCTGTCTCAAAGTTTTTCTTGAACGCTGTCAAGGGTGATTCCTGGCAACGTGAAGTGGGATGGGTGTGTACTGGTTAAGTTGTGTTTCTTCCGAAATACCATAAACGGAACTAGTCCCTCGTGACTACGTAAATCCGTTGGCTGTGGGTATTTTAGTACAAACTCTGCAGAGTCAACTCCCCATTTCAACATCCTGTCCATGACCCTGTTCCGGGTCCTCTTTATCTTGTCAATTGTCAGTCTTGATGGCAAGAACCCCGTTAAGCTAAAGGAGTGTGAAGTTTGGTTAATGTTGTGTCTTGTGAAGGACTAACCGTTAACCATCCTGTGTGGAATATTTTTCTGTGTACATTAACCCTCGTACGTTATGACAATGAACTATAAGCCCTTTATGTGACGTCGCTCAGACGTCCGACTGCGGCATTGTTATTATTTATTTCTGTTATAAGCCCTTTATGTGACGTCGCTCAGACGTCCGACTGTGGCGTTGTTATTATTTATTTCTGTTATAAGCCCTTTATGTGACGTCACTTAGACGTCCGACTGCGGCATTGTTATTATTTATTTCTGTTATAAGCCCTTTATGTGACGTCGCTCAGACGTCCAACTGCGGCATAGTTATTATTTATTTTGCTATAAGCCCTTTATGTGACGTCGCTCAGACGTCCAACTGCGGCATTGTTATTATTTATTTTGCTATAAGCCCTTTATGTGACGTCGCTCAGACGTCCGACTGCGGCATCGTTATCATTTATTTTGTTATAAGCCCTTTATGTGGTGTCGCCTAGACGCCTGACTGCGGCATGATTTATTTATCTATCTTCCTTTCGAGGCGTCGCTTCAGACACCCGATTGGGTTTACGTTTATTTCTTTGGGTTTTCGAGCGGACTACCGCCGACTCCCATTTTACCTGACTTGTCTTTATGAATTAAATGTGCCCTTGTTAAAATACTCATGACGCATTCATGCATGCATTTGTTATATCTCTTGTCCGAACTGTCTTGTGAGTACTTTCAAAGTACTCACCTGGCTTGTTGATTTGGCCAGATGCTGACGAAGGCGATCTCATGGATGAGGAGTTCGATAGCGAGTCCGACGCTTAGAGGAGTCCCAGTCAGTCTCGTGCGACCCTGGTTTTGGTCACTGTTTATAACCGCTTCCGCTACCAAAATAAAATTCATCGAGCCTCACCTCGACGCTCGATGAGCCACCAGTGTAGTAGTATTGCTACCCACTCCACTGTGTTACTCCACCCAACCACTATTATCTCGAGTTAGTAGTATTGCCACCCCACCATTGTGCCATATCCGCCATATGTATAATTATTGGCGTGCTTGTAATAATTGTTGAGCGACTTCAGCTCAACCCCCTGTAATATATAAATGCTACTGGCTTATTGTACCAAAGTTTTGTCTACCAGTGAGGAGGATTTCCCTCACACTGGACATGAAAAGATCGGTCTTTCAATAAATATTTTAATTGAAAAACCGGTCGTGACAAACACCACCACCCAAGGTATGTTATTCCATCTTAGAGAAGCTTTACTCCAAGTCATGAGTCAAAGCAACTCGACAAGATGTGAATACATCAAAATGATTAAACAAAAAATGGTAACCCCATTTTGCGCTTAAACGATGAGTATGACCTATGATCAAGTGATCTCACTTGACTCCTAAGTCAATATACTCTAACATAGGTGACTTTGTCGCCGACTAATCCTAGATGAAGTTCTCTCGTGTCTCCTTTCTATGCTCTTGCATTTGTCTCATGCATATTTGTTTCCCCTTTCAAAAAAAACTTCATCTAAATTTCTTTTATTTTATTTTCTGTTCTGCACTCCCTGCATCCAATTCATTGCAAATCTTTCAGTTAATTCCTTGCAAATCCTTGTGAGATCTTACTTGTCTAGTGAGCTGAGGTGACAAGTGTTTTCACTACGATGAACTCGATCTCACCGGTCTGATGCTTTCGGTCCAACCGTATCCTTTCGATGCAACCAAAGCACACAACTCGGTGCCACCGATTTCACTATAGGAGAGACAGCTTGCCATTTGTTCCTGCATTATTTTTGATACAGCTCCACTCAATGAATCTTGTCCTCTACCAGCATCACATTCAACTTGCTGCTTTGTTCTGTGACTCAAGGACCAAACCCATTTGTAACAAATATCCAGAAGAACCCTTCTTGGAAATTGATGTCAAAGGGGGAGAGAGAGATCACATCAAAGCTTAATCATATCTATAGGAGGAGAGAATACTCAAAGGGAGAGAGGACCCCAGATGCTTGGTGTTCAAGAGGAGAGAAGTCACATGTCTTCAAGAGGGGAAAGACATGTTCATATTAGTTTGTTTGCATTAGCTCTATTTATTTTCTTTGAGCTCTAATTTTCTGTTCCCTATCTTTTCCCAGTATCCCGTGCTAGATTCAGGGGGAGCAAGACATCGAAGGGAAGGAAATCCTTGAATTCATTACACATCTTTACCTTTGGGGACATGTCTATATTCAATGTGGTACTTAGTACTCACTCTACATGTCATCCCAGTCTTGGTTCTCTTGTGGTTTCTTTTGTTTGCTCTGGCTAGTAGGTGCACCTGTGTTATCTAACCTTGTTTACACAGGTTCATTCCATCCTAAGACAACTCAAGACCACAAGGTAAGTATATGCATCACAGTCATGGTTATGAGGATCTCTTGCTGATGTACATACTGTTTGCAAGAAGGACTCATGAACATGAAGGTACATTTCCCATATCCACATCTTTTTCTCTGATGCATATAGCCAAGATACATGTAACACATTGCTTACTCTTTCATGCTTATGCATTCACACGCTCCTATATTCCATATTTACATGATTGCATACATGTAGGGGGAGCCTATGCATGTTACATGTCTTTCCAAAGCTTTACTTGTTATTCTCTATATCTTTATCTAAAGCTTTGATGTATGTTGTCATCAATTACCAAAAAGGGGGAGATTGAAAGCACAAGTGCTCCCTGGGTAGTTTTGGTAATTAATGTCAACATATCTCTTGTTGGACTAACACCTTTACCTAGTATGTTTCAGATAAGTTCAACAATGAACTGGCATGGACTAGAGGATGTGGAACCCCTTCAAGATGCTAAGGACAAAGGATTGCTCAAGCTCAAAGCACAAGACTCTATAGTTTCTATTTTAGTGATCCAAGATCACATTGAGTCTATAGGAAAAGCGAATACTATCAAGAGGAGATGAGGTGTTGCTTAATGGCTTGCTTGCTCAAAGTGCTTAGTGATATGCTCCAAAGCCCTCAACTACCTTCTCATATCCACATATGACCCAAACCAAAAGTCCAACTCGGCCCTACCGATTCTTTCCATCCGGTGCCACCGAGTTAAGATGTCATAGCCACTGCCACAAACCCTAGTCAAATCGGTCTCACCGATAGGGACCTCGGTCTCACCGAGATGGGATTGTAATCTCTCTGTATGTATCCATTACCAAAATCGGTCACACCGAGTTTGTGTAACCGGACCTACCGAGATTACAATGCAAACTCTCTGTTCCTCTTCGTAACATTTTGGTCTAACCGAGATGAGCGAATCGGTCCCACCGAGTTTGCTTGACCAACTCTCTGGTTAGCTTATTACCAAAATCGGTCCCACCAAGTTTGTGTAATCGGTCTCACCAAGATTACGTTATGCCCTAACCCTAACCATATTGGTCCCACCGAGTTGACATGTCGGTCCCACCAAAAATCCTAACACTCACATTATTTGCTAAATCGGTCCGACCGAGTTTCACGATTCGATCCCACTGAGATTGGTAAGTTGTGTGTAACGGTTAGATTTTGTGTGGAGGCTATATATACCCCTCCACCCACTCTTCATTCGAAGAGAAAGCCATCAGAACGTGCCTACACTTCCAGCATTCATTTTCTGAGAGAGAACCACCTAGTCATGTGTTGGGACCAAGATATTCCATTCCTACCATATGAATCTTGATCTCTAGCCTTCCCCAAGTTGCTTTCCACTCAAATCTTCTTTCCACCAAATCCAAATCCTGTGAGAGAGAGTTGAGTGTTGGAGAGACTATCATTTGGAGCACAAGAGCAAGGAGTTCATCACCAACATACCATTTGTTACTTCTTGGAGAGTGGTGTCTCCTAGATTGGCTAGGTGTCACTTGGGAGCCTCCGAAAAGATTGTGTAGTTGAACCAAGGAGTTTGTAAGGGCAAGGAGATCGCCTACTTCATGAAGATCTACCCTAGTGAGGCAAGTCCTTCGTGGACGATGGCCATGGTGGGATAGAAAAGGTTGCTTCTTCGTGGACCCTTCGTGGGTGGAGCCCTCCGTGGACTCGCGCAGCCGTTACCCTTCATGGGTTGAAGTCTCCATCAATGTGGACGTACGATAGCACCACCTATCGGAACCACGTCTCAAAAATCTCCGTGTCTCCAAATTGCGTTTGCACACTCCAATCCCATCCCTTTACATTCTTGCAATTTGCATGCTTTACTTTCCGCTGCTCATATACTCTTTGCATGCTTGCTTGATATGTATTTTGATTGTTAAACTTGTGCCAAAACTCCACTTCAACTTAAAGAAATTAAAAAGTGCAACTTTTCTTGCTTAGTGTCTAATCACCCCCCTCTAGACACCTCTTCTCGATCCTTTCAATTGGTATCAGAGCCTTGGTCTCCATTGCTTTGGTTTAAACACAATTGGAGGAAGATGGATGAGTCTACTTTGGGAGTCTTAGACATAGAGTGCCTATACTTGATGGGGAGTACTTTCATGAGTTGAAAAATGAGATGCTTGTGATTTTCAATGAATATCATTTGAACAAGTACATTGCTAGCCCTTGTGCACCTCATGTTGATCCTATGCATCCTACCCTTGATGAGTCCATTGACATGATTCGCAATCTTATAACTGTTAATCTTATTACTAGAGGCTTGCCTAGAAACTTGATTGGAAGTTTGCCTACTCTTGAGTGTGCCTACACTATATGGAAATTTCTTGAGGAACCTTTTCCAAATTATTCCTTGAAAAATCTAGTTGAAATTCTCCATAAGTCTATTGCCTTGAGTAAGATGAACTCCAATGATCCTATGTTTGGTGCTTGTCTATTTGAGCTTACAAACCTTATGCGTGCCAAAGGAGATGTTGGAATTATTAGTGATATCATTTCCGAAGCTATTAAAATTCATAAAGAAGATCATTGTCAAACTCACTCTAACGAATCACCCTCTCTAGGAATTGATCCACCACATGACGATGTTGAACATGGATACTATGATGCGGATGATGATAATGACTTTGATCTTGATGATGCAATGAGACACTTTGGTCTTATGGAAAATCTTCGAGGATATATGGCAGGAGGAAAGGAATGGGTTCTTGATAGTGGATGTACCAGTCACATGACCGGAGATAAAGATATGTTTCGTGAGCTTGCTGAAAACGACGGCCCATGAAAGTATGTCACTTGGGAGCCTCCAACAAGATTGTGGAGTTGAACCAAGGAGTTTGTAAGGGCAAGGAGATCGCCTACTTCGTGAAGATCTACCCTAGTGAGGCAAGTCCTTCGTGGGCGAAGGCCATGGTAGGATAGACAAGGTTGCTTCTTCGTGGACCCTTCGTGGGTGGAGCCCTCCGTGGACTCGCGCAGCTGTTACCCTTCGTGGGTTGAAGTCTCCATCAACGTGGATGTATGATAGCACCACCTATCGGAACCACAGCTCAAAAATCTCCGTGTCTCCAAATTGCGTTTGCACACTCCAATCCCATCCCTTTACATTTTTGCAATTTGCATGCTTTACTTTCCGCTGCTCATATACTCTTTGCATGCTTGCTTGATATATATTGTGATTGTTAAACTTGTGCCAAAACTCCACTTCAACTTAAAGAAATTAAAAACTGCAACTTTTCTTGCTTAGTGTCTAATCACCCCCCTCTAGACACCTCTTCTCGATCCTTTCACCACCTCTCTCCTTCCCGCCGGGGTTTTCACCCCGGCCTCGATTTGCTGCAGCTGCACAAGCTCCGGTGAGTCAATCCCCTCAATGCTTGCTCGTAGATGTAGGTTAGGGGTTTATTTTCTTAGGCATGTATTAGTAGTTAGTGGATTCGATCGGATTAGATAGGATTGAAGTAGATCCGATTTGATTTGATCCCAATCGAATCCAAGCGGACCCATCTGTTCTTGTTTCCTACAGTGTGTGTCCTAGGATATTTTTTTTCTGCCACTGCTAGTGTGTCATAGGATCTGCCATCATGCTAGTTAGTTATGTTCATGCTAATAGTTGTGTCCATGATAGGGTTTGTGTTGATTGCTATATGTGCATGTAGTAGGACCATTTTAGGATGATGCCAAATGTGCATGGCTGCACATGGGTGCTATTGGCTTGCACTTGCTATTTTTAGATGTTTCCATGTTTAGGATAGTGCACAGATCAGTGGACTTTCCCAACAGCAAGTGCCACTGATCACTGGCATTTGCTCATATCAGTGGCACTTGTTGTTGGGAAAGTGCACTGATCAGTGGCACTGATCAGTGGACTTTCCCAACAGCAAGTGCCACTGATCAGTGCCATTTGGCCATGAGCAAATGCCACTGATCAGTGGCACTTGTTGTTGGGCAAACGCACTGAACAGTGGACTTGCCCAACAGCAAGTGCCACTGATCAGTGCCATTTGGCCATGAGCAAATGCCACTAGTCAGTGGCACTTGCTGTTGGGAAAATGCCACTGATCAGTGCACTTTCCCAACAGGAGGTGCCCCTGATATGAGCAAATGCCACCGACTAGTGGCACTTGCCGTTGGGCAAGTTCACTGATCAGTGCCACTGACCAGTGGCATTTGCTTGCTTGCTTGCTTTGTTTGATACTAATACTTGTCATGTTGCCTGACAAGATACTGAAGCCTGACTGGGATGTGGCGGGTAGAGGAGCACAGGTGGTGGCCGGAGCTGAGCGCACCGAGGATTTCATCCCTCGAACAGGTGGCTCAGGACGGTGGACCCGCCTGGAAGGATCATCTTCATGAGCCTGCCTCGTTCAAGGGGACGATCTCCGAGGCAGGGCCACGAGGAGGGTGCCCGGGAGCCGCTACGCTTCTACCAGCAGATCAAGGACAATGAAGACCTCGCCATGCTCGTCGTCCCTCACAAGTTTGTGGAGGTGATGAACACCTGGCTGGTCATCAAGCGGCTCTCGCGCGTGGTCAAGCTGTCGGCGAAAAAGCAGTGCGTGTTCTGGGTGCAGGTCCAGAACTTCGAGGGACATGGTGCTTGGTCGGGGCTGGAACTACTTCTGCCGTCGCCACCAGATCATCCCCGGTGACCTCGTCGTTGTGCATGTCTCAGGACTCGGACTGAAGGTTCAGATCTACAACCACGACTCCTCGGTCATGTGCAAGTTTCCTTGCAGTAGGCACAACTGCCATGGTGACATCGAGCATGCTATGTAGTTAAGTTAAGTAAGGTGTCAGTGTTGAACTTTTATGGTGTGTGGCGAGACTTGTGCTGGGAACTTGTTCATATTTTGGCCAGGAGCAGCGCCCTGGTTTGGAGCAGGGAAGGAGGATGCCCCTGCTATTAATCTAAACTTATGCTATGTAGTTAAGGGCATCTCCAGCCGTTTGCCCCCCAGGGGGCGTCTAAAAGCGCCGCCTGGGGGTGAGCCAGCGCAAAAAATGGCCCTGGGGGCGAGTCGGTCCCCAGCCGTCGGCCCCCAGGGCCGCCCCCAGGCGCGTATTAAAAAAAGAAGGGCCGTTCGGAGAAGTTATGATAAAAAGTAGTTAAATTTCGGCTAAACATGGCAAATTTTGGCGAAATTTGCGCATTTTCATTACATTAACCTAATCTAAAAAAGAAAGGGGCTGAAGTCGTCGCCGCCGTCGCCGCCATCGTCGTCGTTGGCCTTCTCCTCCTTGACGCGGGCGCCCCTGCTGGACCCGGCGTCGCCATGGCGGACTGGCGGCGGTGCGTCGTCGTCGTCGTCATCGCTGTCGCATAGGACGACGACCCCGTCCTCGAAGCGGCGCAGGGCGGCGCGCTGGCACTCCTTCACCTTCTCTCGGTGCGCCTTCTCCATCGCAATGGAGTCCTGGCGCGCCCATTCTAGGGCCGCGTCGTCGTCGTCGAACTCCGCCTTCACCGGCGCCAGCCCCGGCTCCGTCTTCACTGGCGCCAGCCCCGGCTCCGTCTTTGGCTTGACAAAGCGCGGAGGAGCCGACGAGGAGGAGGCGCGCCGGCCGCCCTCGTTGATGACGATGCCGGCGCTGCGAGTGCGCCGCTGAGCGGGGACTCCGCCGTGGGCTCGGCCTTGACGCCGAGCAGGGCCGGAGTGCCGGAGGAGTGCGATGAGGATCGGGAGGAGGAAGAGGAGGAGGAGGACCTGTCGGGGGTTGGATGCGACATATGCCAACGGGTGGCTTATCATGGTGGGGGCGAGTAGAACATCGCCGGTGCCTGGAAACGGGATGAGGCGCAAGCATGCACGCCGGCGAATCTTACCCAGCTTCGGGGCTCTCCGGGGAGATAACACCCCTACTGCTGCTCTGCGGGGTCTCCGCATGATCACTATGGGATGATAATACAAAGGGGCTCCTTGAGCTGTTTCGGGAGGCAGGAGGGAGCAAGGCTGGCTCTCTCCCCTGCTTGCTATGTGTCTAAAACCTATCCAAGGCCGAACCCTTTGCATGGGTGCCCCGGGGGGTTTATATAGGCCTACCCCCCGGGGGTACAAGTGTAATCTGACTGGGCGTGGCCCCCAGCCGTCTGTCTCTCATGCCGTTGTCCCTTCTGCTGGCTTCTGGGGCCCGCCGACTGGTGGGTCCCGCGGACATGCAGAACACTGTGCAGCACTCCTGGTGATGCAGGCTTGGTCATGGGGTCGTGGGAACAGTGCTGCCGTCTGTCAGGCGATCACTGTCGCCACTCCCCGTCCAATATGGTTTATGGCTCGTGGGGCCCAGACGAGGAGGCGGCCGACTCTGGGAAGGCCGACTCCCACAGGGCCGACTCCAGGCGCTCTGGCCGTCTTCTACTCTCCCACTGACAGAGGGCCCGGCGATCTCCGGGCCGTACAGGCCGCCATCGTGGGCACAGTGCCTCGGGCACTGTAGCTGAGGTCAGGGGAGGCATGGCAACAGTGTCGCGCCTCGCCGGAGATCTTCCAGCGATACGGCTCACTGTAGCCATGCCCATCCCTCGTGGGCCGGAGGGGACGGCCACGTCGGGGCCATACCCAGCATCGGTCTTTGAGAAAGGTCGCGGGCCGACTCCCACAGTCGGCCCCCCGAAGGTTGCAAGCCTAGAGTCGGCCTGCCCCAGAGTCGCCGTCTGGGACTCGGCTTCTCCGAAGGTCGCCAGCTGGGTTCTCCGAAGGTCGCCAGCTGGGACTCGGCCTCCCCGAAGGTCGCCAGCTGGGATGCGGGCAGAGGGGCGCGGCTCGCCCCGTCGTCTTGAAAGATCCTGGGTCCCGGGTCGGCCTACCCGTGGCCTATTACTCCGATAGTAGTCCCCGAAGCTGGTGAAGCCCGGCGGGCGCCGCCTCGAAGGGCTTCAACAGTTTCAATTTTCCTAGCGCCGACTCTGAGACTCTGCCGCTGTTGCTTCGGGCCGCCTCGCCGAAGTCGGACTCGTTCAGCGAGGGGCCGCCATCCGCAAGTCATGGCGGGAAAACGGGAGGCGTATCGGTCACGCCTCCCTGCCATTATCGAGACGGTCCTATCGCGCAGCGCCACGTGGAGGCGATAGTCTGCCTACCCACGCGCGTGACGGGACGAGCCGTCAGGTGGGGCCCGCCATTACCGCACCTCGGCCCCCGAGCGGATCCGCTGTGACCGCGGACGGTTGGCATCCCCACGTCGTTACTGCGCAGTAACTTCGTGGGGGTTAATCGTGGGCGGCGTGGGGCCTTGGGCGCAGTTAATCCCCACGTCGCCCCCTCGGCTTCTCAGCCCGTAGGGCTATAAGTAGGCGGGGAGGAGCGGGACGGCACTGCACGCGCACTCTCTCCCCCGCTCTCCCACCCTTCTCCTTCCTTCGTTGCGAGCCACGACATTCTTTCTCCGCCGCGAGCCAAGGCTTTCTTCCTCGCCGGCGATGAGTTCTTCTTCCGCCGCGCCCCCCACCTCGCGCTCCGGCGTGGGGGATGGCTCGGATGTGGAGGCGGAGGACATCGAGTTCCTTCACCGGACCCGCCGCCTTCCCAGCGCGGACCTGGTGCACGCCCGTCCCGCGCCGGCGGGAGAGATCCGGCCCACGCCGAAGGGGGGCGAGCGGGTCATCTTCCGCTCGCATCTCATGCGCGGGCTGGGGCTTCCGGCGAGCGGATTCTTCCGCTCGTTTCTCGAGTTCCACAAGCTGCAGCCGCACCACCTCACCCCCAACGCGGTGGAGCTTCTCTCCGCCTTCGCCACTCTGTGCGAAGGCTACATTGGCGTTCTCCCCACCCTCGAGCTGTGGGGGGAGTTCTTCTCTTCAAAACTCGGCACTCAGGCCGCCGGCACGCCGGCTCAGTGCGGCACCTATATCGCGGTGTGGCGCACGACGGCCGACAATCCTTTTCCGCCCATCCCGCTGGTGAAGTCGGTGAAGATGTGGCAGAAATCCTACTTCTACGTGAAGAACATCTCCACCGATGGCGACTGGGTCAATCTGCCGCCTTTCGACCCCGAGCCTCTGACTGGCCGGCTGGCCAGTTGGTCCCACCGGTCAAAATCACTTTCGACCCCCGGAATGGGCGCCGTGGCACGACTCCGAGTCATGCTGCAGTCGGAGGGGCTCGTCGCCTCCGATCTTCTGGCCGCCTTCGTGGCGCGCCGGGTTCTTCCGCTCCAGGGCCGGCCTCACCTCATCTGCCAGATGAGCGGCCGCCACGATCCGAGCCGGCTGTGCACCAAGGACATGCCGCGTGGGGAGGTGGCGAACTTGGTGAACCACATCACCCACTGCGGGTTCACGGAGGAGTGGCAGTTTGGCAAGGAGCCGTACTCGCGCGACAACCCCCCTCCAATGGTAAGTCGCATCCGTCTGTAGTTCGATCTTATCTGCGTCTGACTTCGAGCTCTAATCTTCGTTGGCATCTTCCGAGCAGAACCCCCTCACGACGCCCGTAGCCGGCGCCACAAGAGAGCCTCGCGACTACGTCCCAGATCGCGAGGCCAGCGACGTTGACGACCCCGACTTGGGGGCGGCGGCGCTGGAGGCCGACGCCGAAGGCGGCGAAGAGCGGGCAGACGGCGGCCTCAGACCATCGGCGACCTTCGCCGACTGGCCTGAGGACGACGTCGACGCGGAAGTCGTCCCGCGCCGCCAGCTGAGAGCTGGCCCCTCCAACCAAGCCGGCGCGAAGAGGCGTCACGCCGGGCCGAGTGCGCCCGGCGGCAGGTCAAAGAAGTTCAAGGGAGCCGCCACCGCGACCAAGCGGGAGGAGGCGGCCGCGAAGGCCAACCGCTTCCGAAAGGAAGTGAGAAGGCCGCCGCTAGTTTCTTTGTGAGTCTTCTTACTCTGTCACTTCTTTGTTGGATCTCGTTTGAATCTTTTCTGACTTTCCCTCTGATCTTCTCCAGAGCTCCCCTCTCCCTTGAGAGAGCCGCCGTCCCCTCCGTCATGGGGTCAGTGGAGACGTCTGCCAACACTCGGTGGATTGATCCCGCCGCCGACCTTTGGGAGGCGACGGAACGGAATGCGCGAGAGAAGCGCAAGGAGGAGGAGGCCGACCGCCTGGAGAAGGCGGAGGCGGAGAAGGCGGCCGCTAATGCCCAGCGACGCCTGGAGGAGGCCGAAACCACGGCCGCAGCAAAGCGGCATGCTGAGGAGGTCGCGCGTCGCCGATCGGCGATGCTTGTCCCCCCACTGTCGTCGGCGCCGCCGGCCCTCGAGTTCACGGGGCAGACCGGGGAGGTCGGCACCGCGAACCCTTTCGCGGAGGAGGGCGGCGACGTCTCAGGCTCGGATACTCACGCACTGCCTCCGCCGCCTCCGCCGCCTCCGTCTTCGAGGCCGCATGGCAAGCAGCCGGTGGACCCGCAGGATCCTCAGATTGCGGATGACACCGACGCTCAACTGCTTCTTCAGGTCGCCGCGCCGGCGTGCCGCCGGCTCGAGAGGACGAGCTCAGCGCCGCGAGCTCGGGAGACCGGCGCTGCAAGCTCGGCGAACCTGGACGTCGAGGCCTCAAGTGCCGCGCCCACCGGCTGGCTACGTGAAGGCGGCACCGGCCCGCTGAACCAGGCCCTTCTGGACGTCCAGTCGAAGCTGCGCCAAGAGGGCGACGCCCTCCAACTCTGTACCAGGGCGCATCTGGCCCTGCGGACCTCCGTCCGGGTACGTTTCGTTTCTCCTCTTTTTTTAGTTTCTGTCTTTTTCCGTGGGGGCGCGCCAGCGCACCCACTGGGTGTAGTCCCCGAGTTCGGGGTCGGCTGCTGAGCAGGCGGCTCGGAACTCCTTCTAGTGAGCTCCGAAGATTAATTTTGCTTTGCCGGCTTTACAGGAATACCACAATCTCCGCGGTACTGCCTTCAACCGTAATGTTGAAGAGCTGAAGAAGCGGACCGCCGATCTGACGGAAAGCCGAGGTGAGCTAATTCTTCCTTCTTCGCGGGGGCGCGCTGGCGCACCTGCGGGCTGTAGTCCCCGAGATTCGGGCCGACTGCTAAGCAGTCGGGCCGGATCTCCCCGGCGACCTATTTTCCTTCTTCTCCGTGGGGGCGCGCTGGCGCGCCCGCGGGCTGTAGTCCCCGAGATTCGGGCCGACTGCTGAGCAGTCGGGCCGGATCTCCCCGGCGAACTACCTTACTGACGACCTTCTTGTCTTTTTTCTTCGATCTTCAGGCGCCAATGCCACCCTCCAGGAGCAGCTGGGCGAGGCCAACACCGCTCGCCGCGCCAAGGAGGAGGAGTGCGACAAGCTCGTCCAGGAGCGCGACCTGCTGGCAACGCAGCTGGCCGAGCAGAAAGAGCTGCTCTGGAAGGTGCAGGAAGACGCCAAGTCGCGGGAAGATGCCCTCATAGCCGAGTTCGAGGTCGAGCGCTCCGCCTGGACCGATCGGGAGGCGATGCTGACCTCCGGCTACCACGAGCTCGAGGACATCGTCGATGGTAAGTCTTTTTCTCTTCTTTGATCTTCCGACTCTGTGTCGGGCTAATTTCTGATTTTTCTGACTGTCTTTTTTTCTGTCTTGGCAGACTTCTTTCCCGGCCACTCGCAAGCCGTCCCTCTGGCTATCGAGGCGGCTCGGGAGGAGCGAAGGGCTAAGGGCGAAGTGATTGCTGCCAACGCCCCCCGAACCATCGACGAGCAGCTTCTGAGCATCGGGGTTCGTCTTCGTCCTGCTCATCGTCTGCTGCGCCGTCTTCAACGTGCCGGCGCCCAAGTGGTTGCCGCCCTGTGGCCGGAAGTGCCGACTCTTCGCAGCGCCAACCGGACGGCCGACTGGCTGGAGGTCACCGCTGGTCGCTTTGAGGCTTGGAGGGGCTCCTCGGCTCGTGCCGGAGCACGCCGAGCCTTGGAGTTCGTCAAAGGGTGGTATCCAGGGCTGGACCTGGACCGTCTGGCCGCGTTCCTGTCAGAGGCCCAGGCCGAGCTGGAGACCGTAGAAGGCGCCCTTGCCGAGCGCGCGGCGGCCATCGCCGAGTACACGGACACCAGTGTCTTTGTGCCCGAGCGGACCGAAGGCGGCGAGGAGGTACCGCCGGAGTGGTTCGGGATGCACCCGTACAAGGAGGACTCGGCGGAGGTGATTGGCTCCAGCGCCGAGGAAGAGGACGAGTCGGAGGACGGCAGCGAGGAGGAGGCGCCAGAGGACGAGGCAGGCGGCCAGCCTCAGCCCGATCGCGCCTCCAGCAACGAGCCGCACAAGGATAAAGCGACCGTCGCCGGAGGCGACCAAGCTGAGATCGCCCAACCGACTGCCCCGGCATCCGACACCGCCGTCACCTCTGACCCTCCGGCTCCGGAGGCCGCCCCTTAGAGTGCTTCTGTTTATCTGTCTTTGTTGCTCTTTAAAAAACTTGTTAGGTTCGAACAATTCCACCCACTTGGTGTATTCGGCCAAGGGCCTTATGTAAATATTTATCTAATTTCCGCCTTTCCTTGCTTTTGTTCTTTAGACTTTTTCCTTTGCCGCCTTCCTTCAGTTGCCGCCTTGCCGACTGGGCAGCCGCTCTGCGGACTGCCGCCGGGTCAAGTGCTTAGCTACTTTAGGGAGGCAAGTACTCAGTCGTTTAGAATATCTTAGCAAATTGGCTGGAAACCGACAGGCCGACTATTCGAGAGTCGGCTATCCTTGATAAAAAATGAGACGGCGAGCCGACTGCTCGCGAGTCGGCTCGGCAAAAGGAGGCTGGTAGCCGGCTTGGGCTATGCGTCGCTCTTAAGTCCTTAGCCGTTTTTCATGCGTGCGCTCGTTCTTTCCTGTCCCCTGCTTACCGACAGTCGCTCTGCGAGCTGCGGCTTTCGGCAGGAGACGGCTTTGAGCGCAGCACATTACTTGTCTGACTTCAGGGAGCATTTCATAGTGCAAGACGGCGAGTCCCCGGGCCGACTAGTCGGACCCGGTGCCAGACAGTATGATAAAAAGGGAAAAGCATATTCGGAAGCGTAACCCATATCATACAGATAATCAAAAAGGCAGTCCCCGAGCTCGTCCCGGGGGGCCTAAGGTCTTAGTACTTTAATTCAAAAGAGGGTAGCGCGATACATACTGCATCAACTGTAAAATCTTCGAAGAAGATTCGCGTTCCACGGGCGCTCTGTTTCTTTGCCGGAGTCGTCCCTCTTGCGTGCTCGAGGCTTCTGAGCGTCGATCAAATAGTAGGCGTCGTTTCCTAGCACCTTGCTGATGATGAAGGGACCTTCCCAAGGCGCCGACAACTTGTGCTGGCCGGCTGTTCTCTGAATCAGCCGGAGCACAAGGTCGCCCTCTTGGAATGATCTTGGCTTGACCTTGCGATTGTAGTATCGGCGCAGACTCTGCTGGTAGATGCCGGACCGACTGAGTGCCAACAGTCGGCCCTCTTCCAGCAGATCGACGCCGTCTTGGCGTGCTTCTTCAGCCTCCTCTTCGGTGTACATGGAGACTCGCGGAGAGTCAAATTGTATATCCGTCGGGATGACGGCTTCGGCACCGTAGACGAGGAAGAAAGGCGTGAATCCGGTTGACTTGTTTGGGGTTGTGCGCAGACTCCAGAGGATGGCAGGCAGCTCTTCGACCCAACAGCCGGCCGAGCGCTCGAGTGGTTCGACCAATCGAGGCTTGATGCCGGACAGGATGAGGCCATTGGTTCGTTCCACCTGGCCGTTTGACTGCGGATGGGCAACGGACGCTAAGTCCAGTCGGATGCCCTGCGTCGCGCAGAAACGAGCCAAGGCGCCCTTGGCGAAGTTGGTGCCGTTGTCTGTGATGATGCTGTGCGGTATGCCATACCGCACTGTGATGTCGGCAATGAAGGTCACTGCTGTAGGCCCGTTTAATTTCTTGATGGGCTTTGCTTCCACCCACTTGGTGAACTTGTCCACCGCGACAAGCAAGTGAGTTAGGCCGCCTCGGGCCATCTTAAAAGGTCCCACCATGTCCAAGCCCCAAACTGCGAAGGGCCAGGCAATGGGGATTGTCTTCAGCGCGGAAGCCGGCTGAAGGGGCTTGGAGCGGAACACCTGGCACCCCTTGCATTTTTTGACTAGCTCTTTAGCTTCTTCCAGGGCAGTCGGCCAAAAGAAACCGTGCCGAAAGGCTTTGGCCACGAGCGCCCTCGAAGCCACATGGTGGCCGAACTCGCCTTGATGGATGTCTCTAAGGATCGCTTGGCCTTGCTCTGACTCTACGCAGTGCTGGTGGACACCAGTGACACTGCGCCTGACTAGCTCTCTGTTGACTATGGTGTAGGCTACTGCTCGGCGTTGCACTTGCTGAGCCAGGGTCTCGTCTGCTGGTAACTCCTTGTTAACTAGGAACTTGAGGATGGGCTGAGCCCATGAAGGTGCTGCTTCCTCTTCAACTGCCACCACAGCGACTTGGACAAGGGTGGCTGGGCTGGGAGGCGGCGGGTTGGAGTCTGCCGCCGCTTGCTGGATCGAGGGAATCTCTGGGCTGGCTAGGGCAGCTCCCGGGCCGACTGGCGCAGTCCCCGGGCCGGGCTTGGAAGTCCCCGGGCCGACTGGCGCAGTCCCCGGGTCAGGCTTGGAAGTCCCCGGGCCGATTGGCACAATCCCCGGGCTTGTTTCAAGTGTGGCTTTCTTGAGGTCGCTTGCTGGGGCCTTGGAGTCGGATCCGACTATCTCTGGCGGAGCCGGCACGAAGATGGAGCCGGATTCTGGTGAAGGCTTGATAGACGACTTGAGGAGGCGCTGAAGGGCGACGCCGGAAGGTATTGCCTGGCGAGTGGAGCCGACTCATGCCAAGGCGTCTGCTTGATCGTTGTCGTTTCTTGGCACGTGAAGGAATTCGCACCCCTCAAAATATCCGCTGAGTGGCTGCACCAGGAAGCGGTAGCTCGCCATGTTTGCGTCTTTGGTGTCCCAGTCGCCAGATGATTGCTGAACCACCAAGTCGGAGTCGCCGTAGCACAAGATCCGGCGAATGCCGAGTTCTTTGGCAAGCCGGAGCCCGTGGATGAGCGCTTCATATTCGGCGACGTTGTTGGAGGCGGCGAAGTGGATTTGTAGCACGTACTTGAGCTTGTCGCCCTTGGGGGAGGTGAGGACGACGCCGGCTCCGAGGCCGGTGCGCATCTTGGAGCCGTCGAAGTGCAGCCGCCAATGAGTAGAGTCGGGCGGTGGCGGCAGGTACTGGGTCTCGGCCCAGTCGACGAGGAAGTCGGCCAGCGCCTGCGACTTGATGGCGGTGCGAGGTTGATAGTAGATGGTGTAAGGAGCTAGATCGATAGCCCACTTGGCCACTCGGCCGGAGGCATCTCGGCTTCCAATGATCTCGGCGAGTGGAGCGGTGCAAACCACCGTGATTGGATGCTCTTGAAAGTAGGGCTTCAGCTTCTTGGCGGCAAAATGCACGCCGTAGCACATCTTCTGATAGTGAGGGTAGTTCTGCTTGGAGGTCGACAGTACCTCGCTCAGGTAATACACCGGTCTCTGGACCGGAAGCGCCTTGCCTTCCTCCTTGCGTTCGACTACAATAACTGTGCTGACTACCCGGCTGGTGGCGGCGATGTACAAGAGCATGGGCTCTTTGGGAGTCGGAGCCGCCAACACAGGGGGAGTCGCCAGCATCTTCTTCAGTTGGAGAAATACCTCATCTGCCTTGTGGTTCCACTCAAAAAAGGTGGTCTTCTTCATCAGTTGATACAAAGGCAGAGCTTTCTCGCCCAGCCGACTGATGAATCGGCTGATTGATGCCAAGCAGCCGGTGAACTTCTGCACATCCAACAGTCGGCTGGGTACTTCCATTCTCTCAACGGCCTTGATCTTCACGGGGTTGCACTCTATGCCGCGTTCGGAGACCAAAAAGCCGAGGAGCTGGCCGGCTGGAACTCCGAACACGCACTTCTCAGGGTTGAGCTTGATCTGGAATCGGCACAGATTTTCAAAGGTCTCTTTGAGGTCTTCCAGCAGCGTCCCACGCTTTTCTGTCTTCACCACCACATCATCCACATAGACGTGGGCGTTCCTGCCGAGTTGCTTGAGGAGGCACTTCTGCATGCAACGCTGAAAGGTGGCGCCGGCATTCCTTAAGACGAACGTCATCGTCAGGTAGCAGAAGGCTCCGAATGGCGTGATGAATGCGGTCTTCAGTCTGTCTGCTGGGTTCAGCTTGATATGGTGATATCCTGAGTATGCATCTAGGAAACTCAATAGCTCGCATTCGGCTGTGGAATCTATCACCTGATCAATCCTTGGCAGAGCAAACGGGTCCTTCGGGCAGGCTTTATTGAGGCTGGTGTAGTATATGCACATCCGCCACAGCTTGTTCTTCTTCAATACCAGTACTGGGTTTGCTAACCACTCCGGAAAAAACACTTCCATGATGAATCCGGCTGCCAGGAGCCGGGCTATCTCTTCTCCAACGACTCTTCTCTTCTCTTCTGACAGGCGGCGCAAGGGCTGCCTGACTGGCTTCACATCCGGCCTGACGTGTAGCTTGTGCTCGGCGAATTCCGTCGGTACACCCGGCATGTCCTTGGGGGACCATGCGAAGATGTCCCGATTCTCACAGAGGAAATCGACGAGCTCGCCTTCCTATTTGCTGTCAAGGCCTGTGCCTATGACAGTGTATTTCTCCGGGTGCTCCGGGTCCAAGGGTATCTTCTTGGTTTCTTTAGCCGGCTTGAATGATCCTTCTGCTTCCGACTCCTTGGGGTCGGGGGACATCTCCGGCTGCTTCCCAGCCATCGCCACAACACGGTCAAGGAGCCGCTTCTCGGCTGCGATCACCAAAGACTCGGCCAGCCGACTGCTTTCGGCCGCGCAAGCAGACGACTTCTTGTACTCGCCGGCAACGGTCAGGATCCCCTTGGAACTCGGCATCTTCATCTTGAGGTAGGCGTAGTGGGGAACCGCCATGAACTTGGCCAAGGCAGGCCGGCCAAGCAGGGCGTGGTACAGGCTCTCCAAGTCTACCACCTCGAACCAGACTGGCTCTCGGCGGAAGTGATCTTTGTCTCCGAAGAGGACGTCTATCAGAATCTTGCCGATTGGTGAGCAGGAGAGGCCGGGTACAATTCCATGGAATACTGTGCGGCTGCTCTGCAGCTGCCTTCGCCTGATTCCGAGCTTCTCCATTGTGTCCTTGTACAGGATGTTTATGCTGCTGCCTCCATCTATCAGGACCCGCGAGAAACGGGAGGCCCGCCTATCAGTGGCCAAGGTCGCGCCTAGGACCAGGGCGTAGGAGCCCGGACTCGGCATCACTTCTGGATGATCCGCTCGACTCCAGCTGATAGGCTTCTCGGACCAATGCATGAACTCTGGAACATCCGTTGCTACTGCGTTGACTTCTTGCTGTTGTTGGCGCCTGCTGCGCCGGTCATCTGCCATGCTGGTGAACACTACGTAGGCTCCGTGCTCTTCTGGGAACTCGTCTTGGACCGCGCCGACTGGCCGAGCCGCCGACTGCTGAGGTGGCGGCGGGGGCGGCGGCCCTGCAGGCGGCGGAGGGGCAAGGCCGTCTCCCTTGGCGATCCTCGCAAGCCAGTGGCACTTTCTGGTGGTGTGGTTCGACGGCTTCGCGCCGTTGTGGAACTTGCAAGGTCCATCCAAAGTCTGCTCATAAGAGAAAGCCGGCAACCAGTTGGACTTGCCGCCCTTCTGCCGCTTGGCCGGAGGCTGCCCCTCCGGCTGCTGATCTTCTACCGCTGCGACCTGCCCACTGTTGGAAGTCGGCTGAGGGGCCTTGCGCTTGTTGTCGTTTTGCTGCTGTCGCCGGCTGGCATCTCCAGCCGGGGTTCTGGGGGCCTGGGGATCACCTTGCCAGCTGTGTTGACTTGAATCTCTGTCTTCATAGAAGAGTCGGCCATGGCGTACTTGTCTGCTATGACTAGCAGTTCGTCGAGGGTTTCGGGCTCGTCGCAGAGGAGCTTGTGCTTGAGGAGGGTGCCCTCTCGGCACCCGGCCGTGAAGTACTCGATGGCCTGCACCTCGTGCACGCCCTCGCAGGAGTTTCGAAGTTCGCCCCAGCGCGTGAGGTAGTCGCGTGTTAATTCTTCAGGGCCTTGCACGCACAAGGAGAGCTGGCGCGGCTTGGGAGGTCGCTTGTACGTGCTGGTGAAGTTACGAATGAAGGCTTCAGTGAAGTCGACCCAGCTATTGATGCTGCGGGGCTTCAGGCTGTTCAGCCATGTCCGGGCCGTACCCTGGAGCATGAGGGGAACATACTTCACGGCGACTCGCTTGTTGCCGTTGGCTATGTTGACGGCTGTGGAGTAGTCTATCAACCAGTCTTCCGGCTTCACGGAGCCGGTGTACTTGGGCGTGTCTCGGGGGAGCGTGAACCCTTTGGGGAAGGGCTCGTCTCTGATGCGGGGCCCGAAGCAAGGCGGACCCAACTCATCTTCTTCTTCTAACGCCAGGGATCTGTGGAGTCGGTCGATCCGATGGCGGGCGTCATTCTCTCCGACTCCCTCTCGGCGGCCAAGGCGACCTCCGAGAGTCGGATGCTCAACAGGCGGCGGAGAAACTCGCCGCTCTCTTCGGGTGGGGGAGGCAGATAGTCATCTCGCCATTCCACTGCTCTGGGGCGGCCGTCTTGGTCGCGCTCGATGGTGATGCGAGTCCGGCTGTGACTGACAGCCGGCTCCTTCTCTTTCCTTCCGCAGACTCCGCCAGTCGGCGTCCGGGAGGTCGCGCCTTGATCTCGGCGAGGGGGTAAGTCGTCGTTCGGCTGCTGCAGCGCGTCAGCGCGGCCGCCTGCCGCGTTTTGCGCAGCAACCGCGTCGAGGAGCTGCTGGACTCGCTCCGTCATTACACGGCGCTCTTCGCCTTCGAAGTTCTTCAGCTCTTCGGTCGCCGCTTGGGCGACGCGGATGTTCTCCGCAGGGGTGGCGTACACAGGGCGTTTCGCCCTGAGCAAGTCGGCGATGGCTGCGCCGCGCTCTCGGACCGCACCTAGACGGCTCGGCCCAGTCGGAGCCGGCGAGCCGCCTACAGCGCGATCCACCTCGCGCTGGTATGCTTTTGACAAGCGTCTCATGCTTGCCAACTTCTTGGTGCCTTCGATGATCTGAAGGCGGCGTTCTTCGAGTGTCTCAGCATCCGCGTCCTCTGGAATGGGCGCGGTCAGGTCTTGCAGGGCCGCAGGCAGCGGGTCCTGGGTGTCTTCGCCGGAGTGCTCGCCGTGGCCGATGACGAGCACCTCCGTGACGGCGCTTCCGTCACTCTCCTCGTACGGAAGCGGCTCGTCGTAGACCACCATGTTGGTGGGGAAGATATCGAGCGATACGGCGTCGGAGTCTACCAGCATCGGGTCGGAGGAGCCTACGGACTGCAAATCTACGGCGGGCTCGCCGGCGACGTGGAGTTGGTCGAGGAGGCCCACGAGAAGGCTCTCGGGGCCAGCCGCGTCTGCACTCGGTGCAGGCTCATCGGAGAGGCGCACCTCGTCGATGAGTTCGGCGAGGCCGCTCGCGGCGCAGGCGGCTTCGGCGCCGCGCAGCGTGTCGATGCAGACTCCATCTGGCGAGCCGGGCTGACTGCGCTCGCCAGGGAGGAAGAGGGTTCCCGTCCAGAACAGATCTCCAGACGACAGTGCACCTCGCCCCACGGTGGGCGCCAAATGTCGGGGGTTGGATGTGACATATGCCAACGGGTGGCTTATCATGGTGGGGGCGAGTAGAACGTCGCCGGTGCCTGGAAACGGGATGAGGCGCAAGCATGCACGCCGGCGAATCTTACCCAGCTTCGGGGCTCTCCGGGGAGATAACACCCCTACTGCTGCTCTGCGGGGTCTCCGCATGATCACTATGGGATGATAATACAAAGGGGCTCCTTGAGCTGTTTCGGGAGGCAGGAGGGAGCAAGGCTGGCTCTCTCCCCTGCTTGCTATGTGTCTAAAACCTATCCAAGGCCGAACCCTTTGCATGGGTGCCCCGGGGGGTTTATATAGGCCTACCCCCCGGGGGTACAAGTGTAATCTGACTGGGCGTGGCCCCCAGCCGTCTGTCTCTCATGCCGCTGTCCCTTCTGCCGGCTTCTGGGGCCGCTGACTGGTGGGTCCCGCGGACATGCAGAACACTGTGCAGCACTCCTGGTGACGCAGGCTTGGTCATGGGGTCGTGGGAACAGTGCCGCCGTCTGTCAGGCGATCACTGTCGCCACTCCCCGTCCAATCTGGTTTATGGCTCGTGGGGCCCAGACGAGGAGGCGGCCGACTCCGGGAAGGCCGACTACCACAGGGCCGACTCCAGGCGCTCTGGCCGTCTTCTACTCTCCCACTGACGGAGGGCCCGGCGATCTCCGGGCCGTACAGGCCGCCATCGTGGGCACAGTGCCTCGGGCACTGTAGCTGAGGTCAGGGGAGGCATGGCAACAGTGCCGCGCCTCGCCGGAGATCTTCCAGCGATACGGCTCACTGTAGCCATGCCCATCCCTTGTGGGCCGGAGGGGACGGCCACGTCGGGGCCGTACCCAGCATCGGTCTTTGAGAAAGGTCGCGGGCCGACTCCCACAGTCGGCCCCCCGAAGGTTGCAAGCCCAGAGTCGGCCTGCCCCAGAGTCGCCGTCTGGGACTCGGCTTCTCCGAAGGTCGCCAGCTGGGTTCTCCGAAGGTCGCCAGCTGGGACTCGGCCTCCCCGAAGGTCGCCAGCTGGGATGCGGTCAGAGGGGCGCGGCTCGCCCCGTCGTCTTGAAAGATCCTGGGTCCAGGGTCGGCCTACCCGTGGCCTATTACTCCGACAGGACCCGAACCTCCTTAGCGCCCATGGCCCGACGCATCGGTGCTGCGCCGGGGGGTACGCCAACGGCGGGTCATTGCCGCCCTCGAGGTACGTGAGCACGCCCTCGAGTGTGCGGCCGGGGACGCCCCACCAGAGGTGGCGCCCCTCGCTGTTCTGCCGGCCGCCGATCACCGGCGCGCCGTTGGTGGACGCTAATCGCTGCTGCAGGCGGCGCTCGAAATACGCCGCCCAGGCCGCGTGGTTGTCGGCGGCGTACTGGGGGTGGGAGAGTTGGGCGTCGGTGAGGGACGCGCGCACGATCTCGACCTCCTCAGCGAAGTACTTCGGCTTCGCCACGGCGTCGGGCAACGGGGGAATGGGCACTGCCCCGGCGCTGACTCTCCACCCCGTTGGCCCGGCGCGCATGTCCGGCGGCGCCGGGATGTTCGCCTGGAACAGGAGCCAGGACTCCTGTTCGCGGAGCGAACGGCGGCCAAAGCCGTTGGCCGCCGCCTCGTCTCCGGGGAAGCGTTCTGCCATGGCGACGGCGGGGCTGGGCGGACTCGGGAGAGGTAGAGGGAGGGGCTGGGCGGCGGCGCTCGGGAGAGGCAGGGAGAGGGAGGGGCTGGACGGCGGCGAGGGGCGGGGCTGGTGTGGGCACAGGCAAGTGGAGGCCGCCGACTTTTATAGCCGGGCCGCGCCCGTGTGTACGCGTGCGAGGGAGGGGAGGCGTCGGCGCGCCGTCCCGTGAAGCGCCGCCCGTGAGGAATCAATGGCAAGGCTGACCGGCAGTAGCCTTGCCATTGATTCCCCTCGGAAACCGAGGCCGTTGGGGGAAGACGAGGCGCCGAGTCGCTGACGCGGCTGGCCCGCGTCTTTTTCGCGCCAAAACAGCTCGCCCCGGCGCCCCCGGCGTCTCCTAGCGCTCCGGGTTCGGGCTGGGTCCGCCGGCGCTGTTTTCGGCCCAAGCCGGCGAAAATCGGGCTCCTGGGGGCGTGACTGGACCGTTTTTTCGGCGCCGGCGCGAAAAAATCGCCTGGGGATGCCTTTCTGGGGGCGCGGCTGGAGATGCCCTAAGTTTGTTGTCATTTCCTTACTTGTTGTGTTAAGTTTGGTGTCATTTCCTTGCTTTATTTGTTTGATCTTGCTGTTATGTTGTCATGTGGTGGTAAGGCCATCACATTTGAATGGGGTGAGCAGAACACAAACATTGTTTGCAACCAAACAGCTGAAGTTTGCATCTGCTCACACGCTAAGCACAAAAACGTCAACCAAACAGCAGGGGGTAAATGCCCCTCCATACAATGCAAGCAACCAAACAGATCGCATCTACTGCATATGAGACTGCATTTCAAGAATCAGAGTGGCTAGAGATGGACATGCAATGCAACTACTGTTGCAAACTGCAACCAAACATGCCCTTATTTGCGCATACGCAAGGGACACACGGCGTATGGAGATATTGATCACAATACCATCATAAGCAGTAAAGAAAAGATCACGGTCTCTGTCTCATCTGTCACTCAGTCGCTGTGTCACATGTATGCATGCATGTGCATGTGCACAGAGCTAGTCATGTTAGGTAGCTGTAGTACTTCTCACCTTGAGATGACAGCGGTTGGTACTTGCTAGCTTGGATTATTCTTGAGCCCGATTCAAGTATACGCGGACGACAAATATCCTGCTCTGATGATCGAAAAGGCAAATATTCCGCTTTCGGCATGCGACAAAAAGCTAGAGAAGTAGCAATTGAATAGTCACCTCGCCTTCGGAATTACTCGCTAAGAAAAATGGCCCCGCCTCAGGTAAGCTCTCCATCTCTTCGGTGTGACAACACTAGATAGACATATAGGTCTGAAGCTGTCGATCTCTGATAATGAGAAAGGAGGCCATCTGTCGATCAGTGATTCGACCCAGGAAAAGAGTATCCCTGTGCGCCCACAATTTTTTGGACTATTAAAATGTTGCAATTTTTTTTGTAAAAATTCAAAACAAACATTAACCTAAATACATAGCGCAAGAAATAAATAAAAAATCAATTTGATAGTCATGTTAATCAGCCGAATTTGAACTAGCTACTTTTTATTTTTGGCGAGTATAGCCAGGTTTGTCCTTTTGTGACGACCAATGTTTTTTCATTTATGTATTTGTTGTATATTCAAATTTCAAGACTTCTACGGTAAAGTTTCTGGATTTGAGAGTTACTGGCAATACCTCACACATGACTTTTATGGTGAGGTTTTGCCTTTGAAGCTATTGGTATTTATTTCTAGGAGCATAGAAGTACCAAATAGAGTATGGTATTTCAATGGTATAAGCCGGGTGGCAACTGTTTTTGCTATTTCCAGGTCACCGTTGAGAACTGTTCAGTTATACTATATATACAAGTGTAGTTGGGATGACAAAATATTGATTATATGGCTAGGAGCAGTTGAAAGAGAAATAATTATTCTAAGTTGATCAAACCATATCACTCCCTAAAAATAATTGTCTATCTAAAGCAAAAACTAAGTATGACACTCTTTCTAATTTTTTTATGTTTTTAAAATATATGACATTTTAGACATTGCCACAATTTCCAAGGGGTAACTCTACAGTCATGTTTACACGAATATGCCATTACAATTTGTAAAATTACACAGTCATGGAACCTGATTTTTTTTCTTTATTTGAGGAAACTCGATTTGCTGTTGATAATTAAAGTTTTTTTTCTTTTGAGAATTTTTTCATCCAAATCACAAAACAGTACAAAGTAGTTGACTCTTACAAGCACACTGAAACGCAAACACAAAGGACCATGAACACGTAGAGTACCCTAAGCCAACCGTAACACAAAAAGATCTCCGAAGCCCTGTGACATCATCCCTGAATCTTGAGAGAAGACCCCTGCAGTAGACGGATCTGCAACCAGGCGCAAGCAGGTCATCATCTTTGACCACGGTACAATTGCCGCCACGCTGCTTCCTCCTTTCTTGACACCAGCGCTGAGAGGGCATGGACATCAATCCAACACACCTGCAACAGCCGTCGCCATCTTTGGCTTTGAATACCGCGTAAAATGTCCCTTCCGGAAAGAAGAGAACTCGAGTCATCCGACTGGTCCAGCACCACGGCCGGGTCACCCGCCCGGGCAAAGCAGAATCTCCCTCCAGCATCAGCGCAGAGGAAGGAGAAGAACAGCAGCAGCAAATCATACTGACAAGGAAGAAGAAGGGTCTTCATCTCCCTGCATCCAATGCCCATCTGAGGACCCAAACGGCCAGTGCCGATGGACCTCCAGTCACCAAAGCCCGCGACCTCGACGAGATCCGGGGATCCCCCACCCCGCTGGCTCCTAGACGAAGGCAAAAGCCTCGCCTGACCGCGAACGGAGCCCGGAGAAACTTATTCCGGCGCGACACCACCGCAACGGCCTCGGCAGCGTCACCCTCAACCCTAACCCTACCCCACACCCACCTAGCGGACAGACCCGAGGTTCCCCCTCCCTCCTGCCGCCTGAGCAACCGACGGAGAGAGAGGGAACCGGCGGCGCCACCGGCGGCGCGCAAGGGAACCGGTGGCGCGCAAGGGAACCGGCCTCGTCGCCTCCTTTGATCGCCCGTGCGGTCCTACTTTCCCGGGAGCGAAACGGTATCTTTTTGCGACTCACCACTTTTTGATAATTAAAGTTGGAAAGTGTTGATCCCATCCTTTTTTGAAAGTCATCTAATTTACAACAGAGGGACAGTTCTCTAGCTATCTACTAATAACTACCCGTAATCCTCCACTGAACTAGGGATTTATTTAATAATTTCAAGATGACGTTCACTGTGTCAGTATATTCTGAACTAGCTTATTTATTGTTGTTTCCTTATGGAACTAATGGGAAGTTAGTGTTAACTGTTTATGACTCAGGACGGGAAGAAATGACCAGTTAGCTTGTTAAGTTGTGTGCACTCCTGTGGGTGGGAGAATTAATTTTCCAGTTCACTAAGGTTCTCAATATCGTTTGCTTAGAGGAATGGCTCGAAATGAACCCGACTTTAAATTAGTAAAGCCATAATCGGCAACGAGTATCAGGTTGTTGCATGCTAGGGTTTCCAGCTATCATACAAGTGGTCTTTTTCTCCTCTCATAAATTTACAAAAGTAGGTAAGTCAATACAAGTAGTTCAATACCAGTACCAAAGTATAGCATCACGAGAGTGAGACCGCTCAAACACACTACATGCATATATACAATTTCAATTCAACCACAGTGCAAAAATAGTAAAATTTGCAATATAGTATATAAAAATAACGGAAAATAGCAAATCTTTTATTTAGTTGAATATAGCGGTACATCATGAGCACTCTGGCAATAACTAACTCATCACAAACATGTGACGATTACGACAACACATCATGCACATACACACAACGAAATCCTTACGCACGCAGGTAACAGTGCGTGCTTGTACGTACGTAGAACCTGGAGAAGTAGTACGTAGCTTCTCCGCAATCGAAATCCAGCCACACCAGCAGATGATTACGTAATTAAAGCACACAATTAAGTACCTAGTGGTACTTCAAATAGCCAGTCATGCATGCATGCATGCATGAGGTATGGCGGATGCAGAGTCCAGCCGGGCTCAGTTGGGGCACTGGAAGCCGGAGGGGACGTTCTTGCCACAGTTGTTGAGGACGAGGCTGAGGGCGATGGGCAAGGTCAGGTTGATGCCCAGAAGGTTGAGGTTCAGCGTCGTGCACAGGCACAGCGCCGCCTCCAGGTCCGCCAGCCCCTGGATCAGCGAGCAGCACGGCTGCACCGGCGGGCTCCCCAGAGTCACGTTCAGCAGCCCCAGCACGTTCGCGCACACTCCCAGCTTCAGCGCGTCCAGCGGGCACTGGGTGCTGTTGCCGCCGCCACCATTGCCGCCACCACTGTTTCCGCCGCCACCATTCCCACCGCCACCGTTGCCGCCCCCACCGTTCCCACCGCCACCGTTGCCGCCCCCACCGTTCCCGCCACCGTTCCCGCCTCCACCATTGCCACCACCACCATTTCCGCCTCCACCATTGCCACCACCACCGTTTCCGCCCCCACCACAGTTCCCCCCACCACAGTTCCCGCCACCACCGTTTCCGCCCCCACCACAGTTCCCGCCACCACAGTTGCCGCCTCCCCCGCCCCCGCTGCCCCCTCCTCCCCCACCGCCACCGCTCCCTCCCCCGCCGCTGCCCCCGCCAGGAGGGCAGGGACGGCCAGTGGCGTTGGCGAAGGTGAAGAAGAGAAGGTTCAGGGCCAGGAGCGTAGCGATCACCTGCACTTTCTTCGCCATCTCTGCCTAGCTAGCTAGCTACGCCAATGGACGGTTACAAAGTGCACTCACAGGCTGGCTTTGCTTCTGTTGTGTGTGGCAATGCAAGGGGAGCCTGGGTGGTATTTATAGGCAAGGGAAAAAGGGAAGGGCGAGGGAGGAGATATCTTACATCACTTCTCCTGTAGTGCATGCATCTGAAGAGCTGCGCACGGGTACGTGCAAGCAAGATGATCATGCCAGGGGAATTGTGTGGACTGGGACACTGGGTGAGCCAGCGTCTAGTCGAGCTGGTGGAGGAGGAAGCAGACAAATCTGCCAACGGAGATGCCGGCGTTGCTTGCATGCTTGAGTTTCTAACTAGTGTACGTACGGGTGTATCACTCTGAAAAGCGTAGTGTAACGTCGTTTTCGGTTAGCTCAAGTCGCTATCAAGCCTCAAATTTTCCAGTTAATTTGGTGCACAACGGTGCACTTTCTAGCTTGCTAGTGGAAAATGGTATTTAGCTCCTGTCGGTTTCGATGATTCACGATCCCCCATCATAGATATCGTTTTGTCCAGTCCCCTACCTAGCTATGTAGCCATACATCCCGTGACATGTACGTACCGCGTTGGATGGTGCATGGCAGATCTAGCTTTTGCACTCCGCGCGTCCCGTCGCCCACATGAATCGAGCAGCGTGTGATAAGATAACGAATTTCTAATGTGCAGTCAAGATCAAATTGTCTCTCACCATCACAACTGATTAGTGAACATCACCGTGCATGTGCACAATAAAACTTAACCAGGTGATGCCATGCGCATTGCTGTGGGAATGGTGTTAAAATTGTATAACATGTGCTTAAAAACAACATAAAATAATTGTATAACATCTTTTAAGCAACAAACTTACAAAACGTGATAAAATGATGTATAAAAGTTCTTCTTTAAATAAACTTAACACGACGTCATCTTTTGACAAAATGTGAACCATGCATTATATATTTTGCTCCAAATGTCAACCACATATACCCCTAGTAGAATAGCCGTGAGTTGCTACGGGCAACAATGCATATAAATGAATCAAACAAATGATTAAGGTCATCTCTAAGGTCGAAATTCATTTTTTATTCATATGTCCAGGCGTGTTTGGACATCAAACGGGCACCCAACGGGTTCTCCAAACTTTAACTTAACCATATGAACAGTCTCGGCTCCCCAAATCCAGACTATGTGTTGGAGAAATGTGGTTGTCCGGACAATCCGTTATATTATCTCCAACATGCGGGCTCGACACAAAAATCCCACCCTATGATGCACCCTTCCCAGAAAAAAAATCAGTGGGTTGTTTATTCGATGTATGGGGAGGAGGAATGAACGAACAATGTACGAACTCCCCTTTTAGGAGTGGAGATTCATGAACACACAAAACAACACTTTTTTTTAACTTGTGACTAGCACATGATATAGAAGATTAGGCATGGTTCTTCTTTCTCCTTCGCTACCATGGGCACGTCTTACTTTATGCACCTAGCCCTATGATTTTGGTAAAGAACTGATTGTTGATTATTTTATCTATCTTACTAAACAAATCTTGATGGTAGTATTTTTCTTTTCTCAGGAACCGGCGGGAGCACTGCCTTTTTTATTAAGAGAGAAAAATCTGAACATAATGTACAAGGTGGTGCAGTTTTGTGGGGAAACATGGCAAAAACCGAAGAACTAAACAAATACATGGGCCAGTTAGTCGATGCCCATGGCATGCACGACAGTCGAAAATGCCATTTGACATTGCTTGATTGCTTCAGATGCCAATATTGCCACTCCACGGTGAGTCATGCGACGTCTCGTGAACACTCGTCTGTTTCTCTCTTTCCATATATTCCAAACGGTGTAGATGAGCCTACCACTACGATGTTTACACGCCTCTTTTGGCTCATTTGCGATCAACATATTCCGCCAGATCAAAATATCACCGGGCTTCGGTAGAAAATCGGGCACCGGAAGATTCTCATTTGTCCAGGTGATCACCTGGTTCTATACAGCGACACAGAGGGGACAATCATTGCACAAGTGGGTCATCGTTTAAGCCGCCTGGAGGCAAAGCTGGCATCACGGGTCGTGTGTCCAGCCCCGGATTGTAATCATGTCCGCGGTGAGAATTCTTCCATGAAGGACAATCCAATCGAAGAACTTGCATTTAGGGTCAGTGTGTGGGGACCAAATCTTGGCCGGTTGGAACCTGGGTTAAGATCGATAGAACTGGACCACATATGCGGATGCCGAGGAGTAAGAGCCATTTGTAGTCAGGTTCAAAGATATGGTATCCTACTGGTTGGTTGTAAGGTGAACTTGAATAACACACTCCCTACATCATCATGCTCTTCCTGGAAGCAATCTTGTAGAGCTCCGGGGCCACTAACTTTAGGGGCCCTTTTCTTCTCCATTATCGTGCCAGAAGAGCGCCTGGCGGCCGTCACTGATGGTGATGGTGGTGCAAGCCTGGAAAAAGAATCATGTCCGCCTGGTCGGATGGTGTGTTGCACTGGTTCTTCCTTGACAATCTAAGGTTGTATCTGAGGATGAATAGACAGTCACCAACTATCTTTTTCCTTTGAGACTATATACCACACCCCCCGCCCCCCCAAATTTTTTTAATAATAATTTCCCCAATGAAATTGATGAAACTATCCCACCAGGACCATTCCCTCGAGTATGGTTCCAAAATTATGATATATACATATCAAGAAATCAAGAACAAAAGTACAACCTTAAAGATGAATAACACTCACTATCTATATCAGTTCAACCTAGAAACCTTTACAAACCACCATCACAAAATAAGCACACCATAAGCCTAAATGAAGGTACTGTATAATCAACTCAAAACGGCAAATTCCTTCAACCAGCAAGCGGCAAACCATTGGCGCCCATCCTTTCTTTCTACAAGACATCAGCTGCAACTCGCGGCAGGAATCTTGCAGATCTTACTTGCATGCCCCTCGTAGTCCTTGCAAAAACCTACAATCACACAAACTACTTATATATTTTGACACATTTTTTCTTTGCACAGAGTTGACGACCACAATCATAAGTGTTTATAAAAAACTCATGCGAAACAAAAGACCTTATAGCGATCCATAGAACTAGTACTATTTAACTTCCGTAGCAACTCAGAGCTGTTTAGTTTTTTTTTTCAATAGATACATCTAATATATAGGGAAACGTTTGGAGACGGCGCACCGGCCGAAGCTTCGGCCGGTCGCCCGCTACCACACGCTCATGTTTTCGCGAGCCCAGGAAATCGCCCAGCCCCGCTGCACGCCAATCTCGCCGGCGAGGCCGCTCCCTACCCCCGCATCGCCCCTCCCCCCCTCCCCTCCCCCACCTCCTCCCACCCCGCCCCGCCCCCGCCCACACCAATTGCAGCCCAATTTCGTCGGTGAGGCCGTCATCTACCCCTGCTCTCCCGTCGTCTGAGTGCGCCCCGCGGCCCCATCGACTGTGCGCCGGTGAGCTGCTGCCAGAGGTGGCCGGAGATATGAGGCAGAGTGCGCGCCGGCGAGATCCTCCCCCTCCCCCTCCACGTGGCATACAAACCACAGCCTGAGAGCTTCGTAAGGGGCGGGGTGGCGCTGCAACGGCACACGGCCATGGCGCGACGAGCGGCGCGTCAGTGGAGCTGAACGACGGACGACGAGCCGATTAATGTTGCAACCGCTCGCACAAATTGCTGGAACCAACATTCCGAAGAGCTACAACGAGTAGCGATGGTGCGGCCGCGGAGCGCGGTGGGAGACGCCACGACAATGTTGCAACCTGCGTCTTTTTTTGCTGGAATCGGCGTCGCGTTTTGCTGGAACCGGAGACCGTGTTTGCTGGAAGCCCATCGCAAGATTGATGAAAATGCTACAACCAGCATGGTATTTTGCTGGAACCATTGTCATGGTTTGCTGGAACTGGCTCTTCCCTCACTCATGGTGACCATGGTGACCACGGTGACCGCGGCGCATGTAGTGCGTTTTTTCTCCACTTTTTTTTGCTGGAACCAATGTCTCTATTTGCTGGAACCATACACATTTTTTGCTACCATCCTTTCTCGATTTGCTGGACCAGACCAATTTTTTTGCTACCATCGTATTTTAGTTTTGCTGGAAGCAGCCATTTTTTTTGCTACAACCCGTCTTCTGGTTTTGCAACGGCGGCCCACGCCGGAAACCATTGGTCGTGTGGGTTGGGAGGGGGTAGGAGGGGGGAGCTGCCGCCGTTGATGACCGGAATTGCAAGGCGGGGGCTCTAAATCATCAGCGGGCTTTTTGCTGCAACGCCGGCAGCCGCATGGCGCGGCGAGGTTGGCGGCGCTGCACCAGGTCGCGATGGGATAGGCAGAGGAAAGGTGGGACAGCCGCGAGGTGAGAGGCGGGAAGCAGGCAGCACGGCGGCGCTCGCGACGGTGCTGCAAGCAGGAGGGCGGGGGAGAGGAGGAGGCGGAGATTGAAGACGAAGGGGAAGGAAGAAGATGACGCTGGAGATCCAATCGGACGGCTCCCGCCTGCTGGATCGCACGGCTGCGGTGCGACCGGCCCAAATTTGGGCCGGCGCACCGGCGCCTAGCGGTGCCCTAATATATAGCATCAAAAAAGATTCCGTGGACGGTGCTTGGTCTCCCGGGCCAGAAAGCCGGTTCAGGTACGTGTGTGGGGGGCACTCGGAAAGTCACGGGACGTACGATTTCAAATTATTACTGTTGGACCGACCAAAAGATGATGATGAGTTGAGTTGTCTTGATCTACCAAGTTTCCCAGCCATTCGCTTTGGTACGTCACCGGTCGATCCGTCGCTCTCCAGCCGGCTTCTCAACGGAAAATAAAAAATCATTACGCAGTACACACCCCTACACCAATAGATCTGTTGCGTCCTGTGATCGTTACCACCATGGCCTATTGTTTGCTGTATATATAACTAAAATCCATCGAACGTGGTTGGTCATGCAAGTATACACTCCGTAGTATATATGCCAGTTTGTGTGGCAGCTATCGATGTGTACATTTGCTTGTATTTTGTGTGTGATATCGATGAAGTGTGCACATCTAACTGTGTTGGCAGCGTCTGGGTAGTTATTTTAGGGACGCAATCTCTACTAGTAGCTTCACATGACTTAGGTTGCTCAACTTCAATCGCCAAAGTCAGGCGATTTATCTTAAGAGAATCTGCGTCTGCTAGCATATTTAGGGCATCTCTAAGGCGAACCCGCAAACCTCCTACAACTGTATGGACCGCGCTTTCTGAACCGTGGAAGCCATCCAATGCCGACCTGCATCGGTTCATGGAGCGGTCCGGATGCGATTTCTCTGGCAAACTGGAGACAAGCGGCGCGCCGGCCGAGAGCGCCACCCGCAAGTGTCTCCGGTGTCCGTGTCTATTCAATGCCGGAGACGCGTGACTCGACGGGACAGGACGGATATCTACCACGCCCGTTCAATACCACTGTCTGTCTGTCTGCCACCATTAAGCAGGCTCGCTGGTCGAGATACCCACTCCAGCGCCACACATTGACGCACCCGGAGGCCTGGCCGCACCGGAATCCGCTTCGCTATATAAAGGTGGACACGCCCGGCTAACTCCACACCACAACATCAACCCCTTCACATCCTCCACCCTTGCACTGCATCCGCCATTACCGCCAACGGGAAATTACTGTGGGACAGTCTGTCGCCGGAGATGAAGGACGATATGGCCGCCCTTGCCGTCGTGCAAGGTGGATCGAGGCCGGCTTGTCGGCCAGCTCACCCGGGGTCTCCGACGATGGAGACGAGCTCCGACGACTCCGCCCCGGCTCCCGTGCCTCCTGTGCACACCATGTTCATCATGGAGCAGGCGCATGCGCAGTTCATCGCCGCCATGGTGGAGGTGTAGCCTGCGTCGACGCCTTTGTCGGCGTTCCAGCAGGCGCAGGAGAAACATCGGTACAACATGTTCCTCCTGGAGCAACATTGGCTGGCGGAGGGCCAGATCTACGGCGAGCGTACGAACCCAAATTTTGTCACGGGGCAGTGTGCCATCTACCATGTGGTCCGCACTCAAGTCGCCACTCGGCAGGAAATGGCAGCCATGGAGGCACAACTGCAGATGATCACGGAGGAGAACATAGCCAGCTGCGCCTCCTACGCACCGCCGACGAACCATCAGCCAGGCCGGTGGGACGACGGCAGCCAAGGCATGCTACTTCTTGAGCTTGAGTTGATTTTTCCCTTGAAGAGGAAAGAGTTATGCAACAAAGTAGAGATAAGTATTTCCCTCAGTTAAGAACCAAGGTATCATTCAAGTAGGAGGCACAAGCAAGTCTCCAATCTATGCACCTGCAGAAACTAACAAACACTTGCACACAACGCGAAAAGGGGTTGTCAATCCCTTCACGGTCACGAACAAGAGTGAGATCTAAAAAAGATAGGTATAAAATATAAATAAAAGAGCAAATTTAAGTAAATATAAATAAATTGCAGCAAGGTATTTTTGGGTTTTTTGGTTTATAGATCTGAAAATATATAATAGAAAATAGGCCCAGGGGCCATAGGTTTCACTGGAGGCTTCTCTCTTGAAAGAAAACATACGGTGGGTAAACAAATTGCTGTTGAGCAATTGATAGAAAAACGCAAAGTTATGACGATATCTAAGGCAATGATCATGAATATAGGAATTACGTCCGTGACAGATAGACCGACTCCTGCCTGCATCTACTACTATTACTCCACACATCGACCGCTATCCAGCATGCATCTAGAGTATTAAGTTCATAGAACGGAGTAACGCCTTAAGTAAGATGACATGATGTAGAGAGATAAACTTAGGCAATATGATATAAACCCCATATTTTTATCCTTGATGACAACAATACAATACATGCCTCGCTACCCCGCTTCTGTCGCTGGTTGAGGACACCGCAAGATTGAACCCAAAACAAAGCACCTCTGCCATTGCAAGATAAACCAGTCTAGTTGGCCAAACCAAACCGATAGTTCGAAGAGAAATGCAAAGATATCTTATTCATGCATAAAAGAGTTCAGAGAAGACAAATAATTTTCATAGATAATCTGATAATAAATCCACAATTCATCGGATCTCAATAAACGCACCGCAAAAGAAGATTACATCGGATAGAATTCCAAGAACATCGAGGAGAACGTTGTATTGAAGATCAAAGAGAGAGAAGAAGCCATCTAGCTACTAGCAACCTATAGGTCTGTGGTAAACTACTCACGCATCAATGGAAGGGCAGCAAGGTTGATGTAGAGTCCCTCCATGATCGAATCCCCCTCCGGCAGAGTGCCAGAAAAGGCCCCAAGATGGGATCTCACGAGAACAGAAGCTTGTGGCGGTGGAGAAGTATTTTTGTGGATGATTCTGATTTTTGAGGAATATTTCAGAGTATATAGAGGTGGAATTAGGGTTGGAGGACACCCGAGGGGCCACAAGCCCTCAGGGCGCCCCCCCTGGGGCATGCCCTAGAGGCTTGTGGCCTCCTTGGGACTCTTCTGGCCCTCTCTCCAAGTCACGTAGGTGTCTTATGGTCCAAGAAAGAATCATCGTAAAGTTTTATTCCGTTTGGACTCCGTTTGATATTCCTTTTCTGTAAAAGTCAAAAACAAGGGAAAAAACAGAATCTAGCACTGGCACTGGGCTCTAGGTTAATAGGTTAGTCCCAAAAATATTATAAAATAGCATATTAATGCATATAAAACACCCAAAATAGATAATATAATAGCATGAAACAATAAAAAATTATATATACGTTGGAGGCGTATCAAGCATCCCCAATCTTAATTCCTGCTCGTCCTCGAGTAGGTAAATGATAAAAACAGAATTTTTGATGTGGAATGCTACCTAACATATTTATCAATGCAATCTTATTTATTGTGGAAAGAGTATTCAGATCCATAAGATTCAAAACATAAGTTTAATATTGACATAAAACAATAATAATTCAACCATACTAATAAAGCAATCATGTCTTCTCAAAATAATATGGCCAAAGAAATTTATCCCGACAAAATCATATAGTCTGGCTATGCTCCATCTTCATCACACAAAGTATTTCATCATGCACAACCCTAATGACAAGCCAAGCAATTGTTTCATACTTTTGGTATCCTCAAACCTTTTCAATTTTCATCCAATACATGAGCGTGAGCCATGGATATAACACTATAGGTGGAATAGAATATGGTGGTTGTGGAGAAGACAAAAAAGAAGGAGAAAATCTCACATCAACTAGGCAAATTAACGGGCTATGAAGATTCCCATCAATTGATATCGATGCAATTGAGTAGGGATTGCCATGCAATGGATGCACTAGAGCTATAAGTGTATGAAAGCTCAAAAATAAACTAAGTGGGTGTGCATCCAACTTGCTTGCTCATGAAGACCTAGGGAAATTTGAGGAAGCCCATCATTGGAATATACAAGCCAAGTTCTATAATGAAAAATTCCCACTAGTATATGAAAGTGACAAAATAGGAGACTCTCTATCATGAAGATCATGGTGCTACTTTGAAGCACAAGTGTGGAAAAAGATAGTAACATTGTCCCTTCTCTCTTTTCTCTCATTTTTTGGTTTGGGCTTCTTTGGCCTCTTTTTAATTTGGGCTTCTTTGGCCTCTTTTATTTTTTATAAAGTACGAAAACTCATCCCAACTTGTGAGGGAATCATAGCTTCCATCATCCTTTCCTCACATGGGACAATGCTCTAATAATGATGATCATCACACTTTTATTTACTTACAACTCAAGAATTACAACTCGATACTAGAAGAAAACATGACTCTATAGGCAGTGTCTGTGGAGAAAAAATAGGGATGAGCCTGCTCCATCTCTTGCTGCTTGGGATTTGATCTGTAGACCAAAAAGTAAGGGTGGTCTTGGTATTTTGAATCTGGGTGTTCAAAATGTGGCTTTGCTCCTTAAGCATGCTAGCAATTTTCTCAACAGGAAAGATTTACCTTGGGTTTCCTTAATTTGGGATTCATATTATCATGATGGCATACCCCAAGGAACAACTGCTTGTGGCTCCTTTTGGTGGAAGGATATTTGCAAAGTTTTGCAGAATTTTAGGGATTGCTCCTGGGTGCAAGTTAATGCAGGAGACACTGCTCTTTTCTGGTTTGATAACTGGAATCTTGGCTCTGAGGTTTCTACCCTGCAGTCTAGATTCCCTAGACTTTTCTCTTTTGCCAAGGATCCCTGGATTTCTGTTAAGGACATCTTCAATTCAGTCGATTTATACCAGCACTTTCATCTACCTTTATCTGCCCAAGCTTTTGATGAGTTGAATTTGATAAGAAATATGATGACCTCCCATACCAGAGTTGACAACAGCAAGGATGTATGGTTATGGCAGGGTTCCACAAAGGGTTACAAACCTAAGTTGTTCTATAATCATGTCTTCCAGACTGAAACATTCAACCATTTGCTCTGCTGGATCTGGAAATCTTCTTGCACCATCAAGATCAAGGTTTTTGCATGGATACTCATCATGGACAGACTGAACACCAAGGATATGGTTGATAGAAGACACTGGCACATGGATGATGGTGTTTCTTGCAGGCTTTGCCCCCTGCAAGTGCGAGAAACAAGAGACCATCTCTTCTTCAACTGCAATTTCAGTGTCAGAGTTTGGAATTATTTGCAGATTGATTGGTCGTCTGGAACCTCAATGTCTGACCTTGTCATTCAGGCAAGGAGAAGCTTTGATAAACCCTTTTTCACTGAAGTTGTTTTTATTGCCTGCTGGAATATTTGGATCATCAAGAATGCAAAGGTTTTCAGAGGTGAAAGGGCAAGTTTTAGTAAATGGAGAGGAGCTTTCAGGCATGACATTTCTCTGATGCAACACAGAATCAAGTCTGGGTACAAGGATGAGTTACTCAAGTGGATTTCCTTCTTGCCTCCTTAATTTTGCCATTTGCTTTTATTATAGTTTCTTTCTTATTCTTTTCGGTTACCTCTTGTAATCGTGTTGTTGTAACTGTTGCCTGCCTTTAATAAAGTTTTGAATTGCTGTGGGGGTTTTACCCCACAGTCCACGGTAAAAAAAAACATGACTCTATATGAATGCCTCCGGCGGTGTACCAGGATGTGCTATGATCAAGAGTGACATGTATAAAAAATATGAACGGTGGCTTTCCCAAAAATACTATACCAACTACATAATCATGCAAAGCAATATGACAATGATGGTATGTGCCACAATAAACGGAACGGTGGAAGTTGCATGGCAATATATCTCGGAATGGCTATGGAAATGCCATAATATGTAGGTATGGTGGCTGTTTTGAGGAAGGCTATATGGTGGGTTTAATGCACTGGCGAAAGTTGCGTGGTGCTAGAGAGGCTAGCAATGGTGGAAGGGTGAGAGTGCGTATAATCCATGGACTGAACATTAGTCATAAAGAACTCATATACTTATTGCAAAAAATTATTAGCCATCAAAACAAAGTACTACACACATGCTCTTAGGGGGATAGATTGGTAGGATAGACCATCGCTTGTCCCCGACCGCCACTCATAAGGAATACAATCAAAAAATAAATCATGCTCCGACTTCATCACATAATGGTTCACCATACGTGCATGCTACGGGAATCACAAACTTTAGAACACAAGTATTTATACCAATACACAATTACTCACTAGCATGACTCTAATATCACCATCTTTATATCTCAAAACAAATGCAAGGTATCAAACTTCTTATATATTCCATGCTCTTTATATGAAAGTTTTTGTTATATCCCTCTTGGATGCCCATCATATTAGGACTAAATTCATAACCTAAGAAAATTACCATGATGTTTAAGACTCTCAAAGTAATATAAGTGAAGCATGATAGTTCATCAATTTATATAAAATAAAGCCACTGTCGTGCTCTAAAAAGATATAAGTGAAGCACTAGAGCAAACTGCCTAGCTCAAAGGATGTAAGTGAAGCACATAGAGTATTCTAATAAATTCATGATTCATGCATGTCCCTCTAAAAAGGTGTGTACAACAAGGATGATTGTGGCAAACTAAAAAGCAATGACTATATTGATGTCTACTACGCAACTTTATTCTTGTAGACACGTGTTGGGCCTCTAAGCGCAGAGTTTTATAGGACAGTAGCAATTTTCCCTCTTGTAGACAGGTTTATCATTCTGTGAGAGGTGTAAGATGAAGATGGTCTCTCTCAAACGACCCTGCAACCAAATATAAGTAATCTCTTGTGTCCCCAACACACCCAATACAATGGCAAATTGTATAGGTGCACTAGTTCGGTGAAGAGATGGTGATAAAAGTCTAATATGGATGGTAGAAATATATTTTTATAATCTGAATAAATAAAACAGTAAGGTAGCAAATAGTAAACGGGCACAAAAATGGTGTTGCAATGCTTAAAAATGAGGCCTAGGGTCCATACTTTCGCTAGTGCAACCTCTCAATAATGCTAACATAGTTGGATCATATGATTATCCCTCAAAGTGCAATAAAGAATCATTCTCGAGTTCCTATTAGCGGGGAACAAAAGATAGGAATTGTTGTAGGTCACGAAACCACCTCATAGCTATTGTTTCCATTCGATCTATTCAAGAGTTCGTACTAAAATAACACAAAGCTATTTTTTCGTTTGATCTATCCTAGAGTTCGTACTAGAATAACAACAAAGCAAATTCATATTCATAATACTCAATCCACAAAAAGAACTATAAAGAGACCCCAAAGTTTCCGTCGAAGAAAAACGTGCATCAACCCCTATGCATAGATTACCCCATATCGCCGCGGGAATCCACGAGTTGAATGCCATAACACATATCAAGTGAATCAATAAGATACCTCATTGTCACCTCAAGTATTCATATTGCAAGACATATATCATGTGTTCTCATATCTGAATATTCAATCCGACAAGACAAAACTTTGAAGGATAAAGATTCAATTCATCATAATAAGAGTATAGCGGGGAGAAACATCATATGATCTAACTATATTAACAAAGCCCATGATATAGATCACGAGAGAGAGAGAGAGAGAGAGATCAAACACATAGCTACTAGTACAAACCCTCAGCCCCGAGGGTGGACTACTCCCTCCTCATCGTGGTAGCCGCCGGGATGATGAAGATGGCCATCGGTGATGATTCCTCTCTCCGGCAGGGTGCCGGAACGGGGTCTAGATTAAATCTCGTGGATATAGAGGCCTTGCGGCAGTGGAACTTCTGATCTAGGGCTACCCCGAAGGATTTCAGAATATTTGGGTATTTATAGTGCAGAGAGGGTGTGCGGGAGGCCACTGAGGTGGGCACAACCCACCTGGGCACGCCCTAGTGGGTTGTGCCCCCCTCGAGGCACCCCCAGGTGTAGCTCAGGCCCATTGGTTTCCTTCTGGTCCAAAAAAAATCTCCAAAAAGTTACGCGGTGTTTGGACTCCATTTGATATTGATTTCCTGTGATGTAAAAAACAAGCAAAAAACAGCAACTAGCATTGGGCACTGGGTCAATATGTTAGTCCCAAAAAATGATATAAAGTTGCTATAAAATTATTGTAAAACACCCAAGAATGATAATATAATGGCATGAATACTTCAGAAATTATAGATACGTATCAGCATCCCCAAGCTTAATTTCTACTATCCTCGTGTAGGTAAATGATAAAAGAAATAATTTATGAAGTGTGAATGCTAGCAAAGCGCATAAGTTTGATCAATGATAATTTCAATCACTTTTTCTAGCATCATAACGGCAATTATTTCTTATAAAACTTCTCATGTTATAGTAGCAACCAATTCACATGTGAAGGTTCAAACAATGAACTCTCTTGAAACTCAACAACCTATGTTCTGAGTCACCAAGCAATTTGAGTTCAACTTATTCAACAGAGTTTAAGTAAGAGCTCCACATACTCAACCATCATATAGTCTTCTATGATTGCTAACACTCACCGCGTACACATGAGCAAATCGTTTCAATCAGACACACAAAAAGATAAGGGGCTTATTGTTTTGCCTCCCAACGTATTCACCTCAAGGTTGATGTCAACAATAATAACTCATGCTACCCATATTCCACTGGAAATATGTGCCTAGATTTTTCCTCACCACATGATGCTTGCCAAAGGAGAAAAATAAAAAGGAATAGAGAGAAAAACTTTGACTCTTGCATAAAAGTAAATACATAAAGTAAAAGATAGGCCCTTCGCAGAGGGAAGCAGGAGGTTGCCATGCGCTTATTTGTTTGTATGATCAATCCCTTAGTGCAAAAGAACGTCACGTTATATTGCCCCTTATGATAGCAACCTTTATTATGTAGTCCGTCGCTTTTATTGCTTTGCCATCATAAGTTCGTACAATGCTCAATTTTCTCTTACACTAAATGATCTAACACTTTTAGAAGCAATTTTTATTGCCTTATTGCACCGATGACAACTTACTTGAAGGATCTTGCTCAATCCTTAGGTAGGTACGGTGGACACTTGAAAATAAGATTTGGGTTTAAGGGCTTTTGGATGCACAAGTAGTATCTCTACTTGGTGCGGAATTTTTGGCTAGCAAAGATAGGGGGCAAGCACCACATGTTGAAGGATCTATGACAATATAACTTCTATGTGAATATGAACAAACATAAATCATTACGTTGTCTTCCTTGTCCAACGTCAACAATTTTGGCATATAATATTTTGATGGGGGCTCACAATCACAAAAGAATTCTAGGATAGTATATTGCATATGAAAGTTCTCTTCCTTATATTAATTATTCATGAATTGCTTGAATGACCAATATTGTGATTATCAAGCCTCAAAAGATTTCACTTTCTAAACCCAATGTATAGCTACCACTAGGCATGATATGATTTCAACTTCATAACATTCAATTTATTCAACAATTTACTCATAGGATATAAGTGAAGCACAAGAGTAAATGACAAACTACTCCAAAAAGATATAAGTGAAGATCACGTGAGTAGTTAAGTAAATAGGTAGCTATTTAAGGACTCTCTCTTATTCAAAAACTAAAGTATTTTATTAAAGCAGAAATCAAAAACAAAATAAAATGACATTCCAAGAATAGCACACATCATGTGAAGAAGCAAAAACTTAGGTTCAACCGATACTAACCGATAATCGTTGAAGAAGAAAGGTGGGATGCCTACCGGGGCATCCCCAAGCTTATATGCTTGAGACTTCTTGGAATATTAGCTTGTGATGCCTTGGGCATACCCAAGCTTGAGCTTTTGTATCTCCTTAATTCCTCTCATATCAGGTTTTCCTAAACCTCAAAAACCATAATGTTGGAGATGAAAGAGGGGATGCCATCCGGGGCATCCCCAAGCTTAGTTGCTTGGATCTTCCTTGAATAACCTTGGGGGTGCCTTGGGCATCCCAAGCTTAGGGTTGAAGGAAATATGCCCTAGAGGCAATAATAAAGTTGTTATTTATATTTCCTTATTTCATGATAAATCTTTATTATTCATGCTAGAATTGTATTAACCGGAAACTTTGTACATGTGTGAATACATAGACAAACAGAGTGTCACTAGTATGCCTCTACTTGACTAGCTCGTTGAATGAAAGATGGTTATGTTTCCTAGCCACAGACATGAGTTGTCATTTGATTAACGGGATCACATCATTGGAGAATGATGTGATTGACTTGGCCCATTCCGTTAGCTTAGCACTTGATCGTTTAGTATATTGCTATTGCTTTCTTCATGACTTATACATGTTCCTGTGATTATGCGATTATGTAACTCCCGAATACCGGAGGAACACTTTGTGTGCTACCAAACATCACAACGTAACTGGGTGATTATAAAGGTGCTCTATAGGTGTCTCCGATGGTAGTTGTTGAGTTGGCATAGATCGATATTAGGATTTGTCACTCCGATTGTCGGAGAGGTATCTCTGGGCCCTCTCGGTAATACTCATCACTATAAGCCTTGCAAGCATTGTGACTAATGAGTTAGTTGTGGGATGAAGTATTACAGAACGAGTAAAGAGACTTGCCGGTAATGAGATTGAACTAGGTATTGAGATACCGACGATCGACTCTCGGGCAATTAACATACCGATGACAAAGGGAACAACATATGTTGTTATGCGGTTCGACCGATAAAGATCTTCGTAGAATATGTAGGATCCAATATGGGCCTCCAGGTTCCGCTATTGGCTATTGACCAGAGAGGTGTCTCGGTCATGTCTACATAGTTCTCGAACCCGTAGGGTCCACATGCTTAACATTCGTTAACGATATAGTATTATATGAGTTATGTATGTTGGTAACCGAATGTTGTTCGGAGTCCCGGATATGATCCCGGACATGACGAGTAACTCCGGAATGGTCCGGAGATAAAGATTGATATATGGGATAATAGTGTTTGGTCTCTGAAAGGGTTCCGGAATTCACCGGAAGGTGTTCCGGATGTTTCCCAAAATGTTTGGGTACGAGAACACTTTATTTGGGCCAAAGGGGAAAGCCCACAAGGTTTTTGGAAAGCGCAAAAGGAAGGTTTGCGGAGTCCACGGGCCAGACGCCAGGGTCCCTGGCGTCTGGGCCCAGACGCCGGGAACCCTGGCGTCTGGCCCTGGAGTCCGAGAAGGACTCTTGCCTTTCGGGTGAAACCGACTTTGTGGAGGCTTTTACTCCAAGTTTCGACCCCAAGTCTCAACATATAAAAAGAGGGGCAGGGCTAGCACCAAAGACACATCAAGAAACACCAAGCCGTGTGCCGGCAACCCCGTCCCCTCTAGTTTATCCTCCATCATAGTTTCCGTAGTGCTTGAGCGAAGCCCTGCGGAGATTGTTCTTCACCAACACCGTCATCACGCCGTCGTGCTGCCGTAACTCATCTACTACTTCGCCCGTCTTGCTGGATCAAGAAGGCGAGGATGTCATCAAGCTGAAAGTGTGCTGAACGCAGAGGTGCCATACGTTCGGTACTTGATCGGGGTGGATCGTGAAAGTGTACGACTACATCAACCACGTTCATAAACGCTTCCACTTAGCGATATTCAAGGGTATGAAGATACACTCCCCCTCTCGTTGCTATGCATCACATAGATAGATCTTGCGTGATCGTAGGAATTTTTTTGAAATTACTATGTTCCCCAACTGTGGTATCAGAGCTAGGTTTATGCGTGGATGATATATGCACGAGTAGAACACAAGTGAGTTGTGGGCGATACTAGTCATACTGCTTACCAGCATGTCATACTTTGATTCGACAGTATTGTTAGATGAATCGGCTCGGACCGACATTACGCGTACGCTTACGCGAGACTGGTTCTACCGACGTGCTTCGCACACCGGTGGCTGGCGGGTGTCAGTTTCTCCAACTTTAGTTGAATCGAGTGTGGCTACGCCCAGTCCTTGTTGAAGGTTAAACCAACACTAACTTGACAAAATATCGTTGTAGTTTTGATGCGTAGGTAAGAACGGTTCTTGCTCAGCCCGTAACAGCCACGTAAAACTTGCAACAACAAAGTAGTGAACGTCTAACTTGTTTTTGCAGGGCATGTTGTGATGTGATATGGTCAAGACATGATGCTAAATTTTATTGGATGAGATGATCATGTTTTGTAACAGAGTTATCGGCAACTGGCAGGAGCCATATGGTTGTCGCTTTTCTTGTATGCAATGCAATCGCCCTGTAATTGCTTTACTTTATCACTAAGCGGTAGCGATAGTCGTAGTAGCAATAGTTGGTGAGACGAAAATGATGCTTTGATGGAGATCAAGGTGTCAAGTCGGTGATGATGGTGGTCATGACGGTGCTTTGGAGATGGAGATCAAAGGCACAAGATGATGATGGCCATATCATATCACTTATATTGATTGCATGTGATGTTTATCTTTTATGCATCTTATTTTGCTTAGATCGACGGTAGCATTATAAGATGATCTGTCACTAAGTTTCAAGGTATAAGCGTTCTCCCTGTGTATGCACCATTTCCAAAGTTCGTCGTGCTGAGACACCACGTGATGATCAGGTGTGATAAGCTCTACGTTCACATACAACGGGTGCAAGCCAGTTTTGCACACTCAGAAATACTCGGGTTAAACTTGACGAGCCTAGCATATGCAGATATGGCCTCGGAACACTAGAGACCGAAAGGTCGAGCGTGAATCATATAGTAGATATGATCAACATAGTGGTGTTCACCATTGAAAACTACTCCATCTCACGTGATGATCGGACATGGTTTAGTTGATTTGGATCACGTGATCACTTAGATGATTAGAGGGATGTCTATCTAAGTGGGAGTTCTTAAGTAATATGATTAATTGAACTTTAATTTATCATGAACTTAGTCCTGGTAATATTGTGCAAATAATGTTGTAGATCAATAGCTCGCATTGTTGCTTCCTTATGTTTTATATGTGTTCCTAGAGAAAACTAAGTTGAATGATGATAGTAGCAATGATGTGGACTAGTTCCGTGATCTGAGGATTATCCTCATGGCTACACAGAATAATTATGTCCTCGATGCACCACTAGGTGACAGACCTATTGCAGGAGCAGATGCAGACGTTATGATCATTTGTCCAGCTCAATATGATGACTACTTGATAGTTTAGTGCACCATGCTTAACGGCTTAGAATCGGGACTTCAAAGACGTTTTGAATGTCATGGACCATATGAGATATTCCAGGAGTTGAAGTTAATATTTCAAGCAAATACCTGACTTGAGAGATATGAAGTCTCCAACAAGGTCTATAGCTAAAAGATGGAGGAGAATAGCTCAAGCAGTGAGCATGTGCTCAGATTGTCTGGGTACTACAATCGCTTGAATCAAGTGGGAGTTAATCTTCCAGATAAGATAGTGATTGACAGAGTTCTCTAGTCACCATCACCAAGTTACTAGAATTTCGTGATGAAGTATAGTATGCAAGGGATGACGAAAACGATTCCTGAGTTCTTCGTGATGCTGAAATCGACGAAGGTAGAAATCAAGAAAGAGCATCAAGTGTTGATGATTGACAAGACCACTAGTTTCAAGAAAAGGGCAAAGGGAAAGACAGGGAACTTCAAGTAGAATAGCAAGCAAGTTGTCACTCCTGCGAAGAAACCCAAAGCTAGACCCAAGCCTGAAACTGAGTGCTTCTACTGCAAAGGAAATAGTCGCTAGAAGTGGAACTACCCTGAATATTTGGTGGATAAGAAGGATGGCAAAGTGAACAAGGGTATATTTGATATACAGGTTATTGATGTGTTCGGTTGCTAATATTAGTAACTCAAAATAGGAGTTGCAGAATAAATAGAGACTAGTTGAGGGTGAAGTGATGATGTGTGTTGGAAGTAGTTCCAAGATTGTATAATCATCATCGCACACTCCCTATACTTTCGGGATTGGTGTTAAACCTAAATAAATGTTATTTGGCGTTTGCGTTGAGCATGAATATGATTTGATCATGTTTAATGCAATATAGTTATTCATTTAAAGTCAGAGAATAATTTACATGAATAAAACCTTCTATGGTCATACACCCAATGTTGATGGTTTATTGAATCTTGATAGTAGTGATACACATATTCATAATATTGATGCCAAAAGATGCAAAGTTGATAATGATAGTGCAACATATTTGTGGCACTGCCATTTGGGTCATATCGGTGTAAAGTGCATGAAGAAACTCCATAAAGATGGATTTTTGGAATCTCTTGATTATGAATCATTTGATGCTTGCGAACCGTGCCTTATGGGCAAGATGACTAAAACTCCGTTCTCCGGAACAATGGAACGAGCTAGTGACTTATTGGAGATAATACATACTGATGTATGCAGTCCAATGAGTATTTATGCTCGTGGTGGGTATCGTTATTTTCTTACCTTCACAGATAATTTGAGCAGATATGAGTATATCTACCTAACGAAACACAAGTCTCAAACATTTGAAAAGTTCAAAGAATTTCAGAGTGAAGTAGAGAATCATCGTAACAAGAAAATAAAGTTTCTACGATCTGATCGTAGAGGAGAATATTTGAGTTACGAGTTTGGCCTTCATTTAAAACAATGTGGAATAGTTTCACAGCTCACGCCACATGGAACACCATAGCACAATGGTGTGTCCGAACGTCATAACCGCACTTTATTGGATATGGTGCGATCTATGATGTATCTTACCGATTTACCACTGTCTTTTTAGGGTTATGCATTAGAGACAGCTGCATTCACATTAAATAGGGCACCATCTAAATCCATTGATACAACTCCTTATGAACTGTGGTTTGGCAAGAAACCAAAGTTATCGTTTCTTAAAGTTTGGGGCTGCGATGCTTATGTGAAAAAACTTCAACCTGATAAGCTCGAACCCAAATCAGAGAAATGTGTCTTCATAGAATACCCAAAGGAAACTGTAGGGTACACCTTTTAGCACAGATCCGAAGGCAAGATCGTTGCTAAGAATGGATCCTTTCTATAGAAGGAGTTTCTCTCGAAAGAATTGAGTGGGAGGAAAGTAGAGCTTGATAAGGTAATTGTACCTTCTCCCGAATTGTAAAGTAGTTCATCACAGAAATCAGTTACAGTGATTCCTACACCAATTAGTGAGGAACCTCGTAGATCTTCCAGAGTACAATCCGCACCAGAGTGGTACGGTAATCCTATTCTGGAAGTCATGTTACTAGACCATGATGAACCTACAAACTATGAGGAAGCGATGATGAGCCCAGATTCTGCGAAATGGCTTGAGGCCATGAAATCTGAGATGGGATCCATGTATGAGAACAAAGTGTGGACTTTGGTTGACTTGCCCGATGATCGGCAAGCCATAGAAAATAAATGGATCTTCAAGAGGGAAGACGGACGCTGATAGTAGTGTTACTATCGACAAAGCTAGACTTGTCGAAAAAGGTTTTTGACAAAGTTCAAGGTGTTGACTACGATGAGAGTTTCTAACTCGTAGCAATGCTTAAGTCTCTCTGAATCATGTTAGAAAATTGTCACATTTTATGAAATCTAGCAAATGGACGTCAAAACTACATTCCTTAATGGATTTCTTAAAGAAGAGTTGTATATGATGCAACCAGAAGGTTTTGTCGATCCTAAAAGTTCTAACAAAATATGCAAGCTCCAGCGATCCATCTATGGACTGGTGCAAGCATCTCGAAGTTGGAATATACGCTTTGATGAGTTGATCAAAGCATATAGTTTTATACAGACTTGCGGTGAAGCCTGTATTTACAAGAAAGTGAGTGGGAGCACTACAGCATTTCTGATAAGTATATATGAATGAAATATTGTTGATTGGAAATAATGTAGAATTTTTCTGGAAAGCATAAAGGAGTATTTGAGAAGAGTTTTTCAAGGAAAGACCTCGGTGAAGCTGCTTACATATTAAGCATCAAGATCTATAGAGATAGATCAACGCGCTTGATAAGTTTTTTCAATGAGTACATACCTTGACAAGATTTTGAAGTAGTTCAAAATGGAACAGTCAAAGAAAGGGTTCTTGCCTGTGTTACAAGGTGTAAAGTTGAGTAAGACTCAAAGCCCGACGATGGCAGAAGATAGAAAGAGAATGAAAGTCATTCCCTATGCCACAGTCAAAGGATCTATAAAGTATGTTGTGCTGTGTACCAGACTTATTGTGTACCCTTCCCTTGAGTTTGGCAAGGGAGCACAATTTTGATCTAGGAGTAGATCACTGGACAACGGTCAAGATTATCCTTAGTGAGGACTAAGGAAATGTTTCTCGGTGATAGGGATGATAAAGAGTTCGTCGTAAAGAGTTACGTCGATGCAATCTAGATACATATTGAAAGTGGGAGCAAATAGCTAGAGTAGCTCCATGCAGAGCATTGTAGACATAGAATATTTGCAAAATACATACAACTCTGAATGTGACAGACCCGTTGACTAAACTTCTCTCACAAGCAAAACATGATCACACCTTAGTACTCTCTGGGAGTTAATCTCATAGCAATGTGAACTAGATTATTGACTCTAGTAAACCCTTCGGGTGTTGATCACATGACGATGTGAACTATGCGTGTTAATCACATACAGATGTGAATATTGGTGTTAAATCACATGGTGATGTGAACTAGATTATTGACTCTAGTGCAAGTGGGAGACTGAAGGAAATATGCCCTAGAGGCAATAATAAATTTGTTGTTTATATTTCCTTATTTCATGATAAATGTTTATTATTCACGCTAGAATTGTATTAACCGGAAACTTAGTACTGTGTGAATACATAGACAAATAGAGTGTCACTAGTATGCCCCTACTTGACTAGCTCGTTGAATCAAAGATGGTTATGTTTCCTAGCCATAGACATGAGTTGTCATTTGATTAACGGGATCACATCATTAGGAGAATGATGTGATTGACTTGACCCATTCCTTTAGCTTAGCACTTGATCGTTAAGTATATTGCTATTGCTTTCTTCATGACTTATACATGTTCCTATGACTATGAGATTATGCAACTCCCGAATACCGGAGGAACACTTTGTGTGCTACCAAACATCACAACGTAACTGGGTGATTATAAAGGTGCTCTACAGGTGTCTCCGATGGTACTTGTTGAGTTGGCATAGATCAAGATTAGGATTCGTCACTCCGATTGTCGGAGAGGTATCTCTGGGCCCTCTCGGTAATACTCATCACTATAAGCCTTGCAACAGTTGTGACTAATGAGTTAGTTGTAGGATGAAGTATTTCAGAACGAGTAAAGAGACTTGCCGGTAACGAGATTGGACTAGGTATTGAGATACCGATGATCGAATCTCGGGAAATTAACATACCGATGACAAAGGAAACAACGTATGTTGTTATGCGGTTCGACCTATAAAGATCTTTGTAGAATATGTAGGAGCCAATATGGGTTATGATCCCCTTGGAACCAACTTCATGTGTCTTTCTTGATGTGTCTTTCGATATTGGTTATTGACCAGAGAGGTGTCTCGGTCATGTCTACATAGTTCTCGAACCCGTAGGGTCCGCACGCTTAACGTTCGTTGACGATATAGTATTATATGAGTTATGTTTGTTGGTAACCGAATGTTGTTCGGAGTCTTGGATATGATCACGGACATGACGAGGAACTCCGGAATGGTCCGGAGATAAAGATTGATTTATGGGATAATAGTGTTTGGTCTTCGAAATGTTTGGGTATGAGAACACTTTATTTGGGCCAAAGGGGAAAGCCCACAAGGTTTTTGGAAAGCGCAAAAGGAAGTTTTGCGGAGTCCAGGGGCCAGACGCTAGGGTCCCTGGTGTCTGGGTCCACACGCAGGGAACCCTGGCGTCTGGCCCTGGAGTCCGAGAAGGATTCTTTCCTTTCGGGTGAAACCGACTTTGTGGAGGCTTTTACTCCAAGTTTTGACCCAAGGCTCAACATATAAATAGAGGGGCAGGGCTAGCACCAAAGACACATCAAGAAACACCAAGCTATGTGCCGGCAACCCCGTCCCCTCTAGTTTATCCTCTGTCATAGTTTCCGTAGTGCTTGAGCGAAGCCCTGCGGAGATTGTTCTTCACCAACACCGTCATCACGCCGTCGTTCTGCCGGAACTCATGTACTACTTCACCCGTCTTGCTGGATCAAGAAGGAGAGGATGTCATTGAGCTGAAAGTGTGCTGGACGCGGAGGTGCTGTACGTTCGGTACTTGATCGGGGTGGATCATGAAGGTGTACGACTACATCAACCGCGTTGATCAACGCTTCCGCTTAGCGATCTTCAAGGATAGGAAGATACACTCCCCCTCTCGTTGCTATGCATCACATAGATAGATCTTGCGTGATCATAGGAATTTTTTTTAAATTACTATGTTCCCCAACAAGGGTCTGGTCACTACTTATTCTCCTCATATTGACATCTCACCCAAAACTTGAAAACTTCAATCACACAAAACTTAACGGAACTTTGTGAGATAGGTTAGTATGATAAAGAGCAAATCAATTCACTTTTGGTACTGTCAAAGACAAGATTCATAATTGTTTCCACACAATGCCTACTTTAGCATATCATTTCTACAATTTACATTGAGAAATATAAGCCATAGAAACTAGGAAACAAGCAAACTATGCATTGAAAACAGAATTTGTCAAAAACAAAACAGTCTATAGTAATATGTACTCAAACCATAGTTCTGCTACTCCAAAAATTATGAAATAAATCGGACCACATGAGCAATTTGTATATTAATATCTGCAAAAAGAATCAACTCAAAAGCACTCTTCTGTTAAAAGTGAGAGCTATTTTCGTGAGCGCAAGAGTTTCTCTTTTTCAGCAAGATCAAATCAACTATCACCCAACATGATCCCAAAGGCTTTACTTGGCACTTTATTTATTTTTTTGACTATAAACAGTAGGGTAAAACCCCACTGCAATTTTTATAAATAAAGAGAACAAAGTATACAAATAGTCTGCAAGGCTTGAGATACCTTAAGAGAAAAGAAGAAGAAAACTAAGAAAGGAAAAAGACAAAGCTAGTAGGATAAGCCTAGGAGAAGAAAGAAAATTTACACCATGGCTTCTAGCCAATCAGAGAATTGTCTCTCATGTTTCTGCTTCATTCTGAATCTTAGAAGCTTGAGTTCCTCCAGGAAAATGAACTTCCAACCTTAGAATGATGGTGAAATATTTTCAAAGATCTTATTATTTCTGGTTATCCAGATGGCTCGTGATCCAAGAACGATGATCTCCATGAAGAATGGGTAGTTGAGCTTGTCCCTCAGATCTTGGAATGCTTCTAACATTGATAAATTTGGTGTTCTTGTTGGACAGATAAAATCCCAGCATTGTTGCATAAAGGGGCATCCCCAAAATAGATGATGTAGTGTTTCTTCCTGTTTGACAACCTCCTATTGCACAATTATATGCCTCCAGCACAAAACTATTTCTCCTCAGCAGATTTCTTGTGTTGACTCTATCATGGAGTAATTTCCATAAGAATACTTTGTGTTTGGGATGACATGAGCTCTTCCGAATCCAGTTGAAGTGGGGAGGTGTTTGCTTGTGTCCAATCAGAACCTTATATGCTTTGATGGATGAATAGAATTCATTCCCCCAAATGTGTCTAATGAGTCGAAGAATTCAGATTGTCTCAGAGAGATGCAAATATCCTCCATTTGTAAAAATTCTTGATATGCTTCTGTAATAAGTGGCAAATAGAATAGGTCCTGCAGATATTCAGTGTGTATCACTTGATGAATGTTGAGTGTGGCTTTTTGACGAAGGAGTATAAGTGATGGAATTTGTGCTTGAGTACTGAATAATGCCATAAATCATCCCAATAGAATGCACTGATACCATCTCCCACATTGCATCTGGCAATAGCTTTGTACTGACCAATGAGAACTAAGTTTGATTTCCACCAGAATGAGCCTACCATGTTATCTCCTGGTAGCTTCCCATCACTGTAGTAAGTCTCCCAAATTAGCTTGACCCAAGGAATGTCATGTCTGTTGAAGAATTTGTGCAGGTTCTTCATAAGAAGGGTTTGTTTGTGTGTATAAATATCCAAGACTCCCAAACCTCCCTACTCTTTGGGCCTACAAACTGTGTGCCAAGCAACCAAAGCTAGTCTGCGGTCCTCCAAATCAAGGCTTCTCCAAAGACAGTGCCTCAAATATTTAATTATCTATTTCTTTATGGTGATAGGGATGTCCAAACAGCACATGAAAAAGACTGATAATGATGTAAGCACTGATTTGACTAGAAGCAGTTTTCCTGCTTGAGTCATGAAAATAGCTATGCCTGCCAGCCTCTTTGCAATCATATTCACAAGAGGGAGACATTGTTCCACAGTTGGGTTATAAATTCCCAATGGAAGCCCCAGATAAGTAAAGGGGAATTGCCCTCTGGCACACTGAAGTGTGTTTGTAAAGCGATCTACCCTTTCTTCAACAATGTTTAAAGGAACCATAATTGATTTCCATAATTGACTTTGAGCCCAGTTTCTGATGCAAAAGTATTGAGTAGTGCCTTCAGGAAAATTAGCTGTCTAGCATTTGGTTACATAATAACCAGAGTGTCATCTGCATATTGCACAATTGGGAAGTGAGGGCAAGAGTTGACTTGAATTGGAGGAGTGATAAGGTTCAACCTCATGGCTTTGTTGAGAACAGATTGAAGCAGATCAGCAGCAAGCGCAAAAATTAAAGGAGAGTAAGGGCCCCCCTGTCTCACTCCTCTTATGATGTAGAACTTTTTCCCAGGTACTCCATTCAGCAATACAGATGATGATGCAGATGAGAATAATGAGTGCATACATGAAATCCATTTTTCTCCAAAGACTTTTGCTCTAAAAATATCAATGCTTGTTGTATGCTCAATTGTGTCAAAAGCCCTTTCAAAATCCAGTTTAATTACTAAGATTTCCTATCTAGACCTTTGACATTGGCGAATATACTCATATACCCATCCTAGGCAATCCTGAATCACTCTGTCTCTGAGAAAGCCATACTGGTTAGTGTGCACCATTTGCAATATAACTCCTTGCAGTCTATTGGCCAACAGCTTTGTAATGATCTTAAGCACTCCATTTAGCAAAGAAATTGGCCTGAAATCATTTGGAGAAAGTGGCACTTCTTTTTTGGGGATCAGAGTGATGAAAGATGTGTTGATGCTTTCAAGATTAACATTCCCAGCATAAAAGGCCATAATAAGCTCATTAACATCTGTCTTGATGATATCCCAACAGCTTTTGATAAACTCATTATTGAAACCATCTATGCCTGGAGATTTATCTGATGGGAGGTTCTTCACCACATCATCAATTTCTTCTTGGGTAAATGGCTTTTCCAAATCAATGAACACTTATGGATCCACAGTGTTTTCATACAGATCATTTAGATCAAAATGCATAGAGTGTCCATTGGATTGCCCCAGTCTATTTTAAAAGTCTCCCAAAGGATGGTAGCCTTTCCTTCATGATCTATGACTTCAGCTTGATCATTGTATGGTAGCCTTTCCTTCATGATCTAAAAGTCTCCCAAAGGATGGTAGCCTTTGTATGGAAAAAAATTGGGTTTTCATCTCCAAATTTTCACCCCTTTAATATTTCCTCTCTGCTTCCAATAGATTTTCTGATTATTGAGCACTGTTAACAAAAGGCCCTTTAGCATGGTCGTGCAATTAGCTTCAAACACTGATAATTCCATGTATTCCGGAATCAAGTCCCATAGAAAGATACACTCATTTAATTCTGCTATCTGTCTCTTAAGACATTATAAGTTTTTTGCCCACAACTTTAGAGCTCTCTTGACATTCTTGAACTTTGCATTGATCTTTTTTGCATGATCAGTATGACCCGCAGGAATGTTCCATGCAGACTGAACCACTTGTTTGAAAGAGCTATGCTTAAGCCAATAATTTTCAAATCTGAACACTTTGAATTTTGGAATATTTGTGCCAATTTTAATCATGCAAGGAAGATGATCAGAAATTGGTTTAGCCATGAGGAGAGCAGTGGAATCTGGATAGCTAGTCATCCAAGCATGTAACGCCCTCGATGCGGCTATATCTCCCACGTGTCGAAGCACGACTTAGAGGCATAACCGCATTGAAAGCAATGTCGCAAATGAGGTAATCTTCACACAACCCATGTAATACATAAGGGAAAGAGATACATAGTTGGCTTACAGTCGCCACTTCACACAATACATAAATAAACATCCATCATTCAGATTACACTCAAGGTCCGACTACGGAACCAAAATAAAAGAAGACTACCCCAAATGCCACACAGATCCCCGATCGTCCCAACTGGGCTCCACTACTGATCGTCTGGAAATGAAACATAGTAACGACCACGGTCCTCGTCAAACTCCCACTTGAGCTCGACCGCGCCACTTGCGCTGGTATCATCGGTACCTGCATCTGTTTTGGTAGAATCTGTGAGCCACGGGGACTCAGCAGTCTCACACCCGCGAGATCAAGACTATTTAAGCTTAGGGGAAGGGTGGTGTAATGAGGTGGAGCTGCAGCAAGCGACTAGCATATATGGTGGCTACGATCGCAAAAGAGAGCGAGAAGAGAAGCAAGGCACGGTCGTGAAGCTAGTAGCGATCAAGAAGTGATCCTGAAACTACTTACGTCAAACATAACTCCAACACCGTGTTCACTTCCCGGACTCCGCCGAGAAGAGACCATCACGGTTACACACGCGGTTGATGTATTTTAATTAAGGTCAACTTCGGGTTTTCTACAACCGGACATTAACAAATTCCCATCTGCCTCATAACCACGGGCATGGCTTTCGAAAGATAATACCCTGCAGGGGTGTCCCAACTTAGCCCATCATAAGCTCTCACGGTCAACGAAGGATAAACCTTCTCCCGGGAAGACCCGATCAGTCTCGGAATCCTGGTTCGCATGACATTTCGACAATGGTAAAACTAGACCAGCAAAGCCTCCCGAATGTGCCAACAAATCCCGATAGGAGCTGCACATATCTCGTTCTCAGGGCACACCGGATGAGCAGTCCGTACAACTAAAACCAGACCCTAAGTTTCCTTGAGGAGGCGCTGCAAAGCGCTCTAGTTTGGACCAACACTCAAAGGAGCATTGGCCCGGGGAGTTAAATAAATATGACCCTCGGGCTCGCGAAAACCCAAGGGAAAAAGGCTTAGGTGGCAAATGGTAAAACCAAGGTTGGGCCTTGCTGGAGGATTTTTATTCAAAGCGAACTGTCACGGGGGTCCCATAAATCACCCAACCGCGTAAGGAACGCAAAATCAAGGAACATAACACCGGTATGACGGAAACTAGGGCGGCAAGAGTGGAACAAGACACCAGGCATAAGGCCGAGCCTTCCACCCTTTACCAAGTACATAAGGTGCATTAATTAAACAGGAGATATCGTGATATCCCAAAGTATCCATGTTCCAACAAGGAACAAACTTCATCTTCACCTGCAACTAGCAACGCTATAAGAGGGGCTGAGCAAAAGCGGTGGCATAGCCAAACAACGGTTTGCTAGGAAAGGATGGTTAGAGGTTTGACATGGAAATATGGGTGGCATGATATGGCAAGTGGTAGGTAACGTAGCATAGGCATAACAAAAGAGAGAGCATCTAGCAAGCAAAGATAGAAGTGATATCGAAGGTATGGTCATCTTGCCTGCAAGGTTCTCAGAGTTGTCGAAGGCTTGATCCTCGTAGGCGTTCTCAACAGGTTCCTCGTTCACGTACTCGTCTCCCGGCTCTACCCAAAGCAAGAACACAAGCAATGGAACCACAATCAAACATGGAACAATGCACAAGCAACATGATGCAATACATGACATGCTATGCGAGATGCGATATGCAATGCATATGTGTGCTCCGGAAGGAAAATGATGAACAAGGCATCAACTTGGCAAACCAAGTATGCCGCTGGAAAGAAGAGATGGTTTCGGTTGAAATCGATATAAAGATCACCGGAATCGGATGCACGGTTTGCAAATGACAAGCAAAACAAGAATGACGTGAATCTGCGTTTAATAGCACGATGCTACTTAGTATGCAACAAGAAACTATGCTACAGCACCCCAACATAAAAAAAAAGCATATGACAGTGATCTACAGGAGATGCTTAACAAAAGAGGAACACTGAGCTATGGCTAAATCACATCATAACAGGCTCAATCAAGCATGGTGAAAGTGCAAAAAATATCAGGTTCACAGACTTCGTGAAAACACTAATATGCCAGAAATTAACATCAGGAAGGCATGTTTAGAGCAAGAAAACAACAAGCTACAGGAACTTATAATAGCAAAACAAGACATGGCAGGAATCTACTCAAAGCATAGATCAAAAGTCCCTTACTAACCATAAGCCAAAAAGGACCATAAGAAATGATGGCACCCATGTAAACATAGCAAGTTTCATTACAGATCTCAGACTTTGCAGAAAAACTGGACATGGCAAAACAGATAACAAGTAGGCATGTTCGTGAGCTCGATGCACTCACTACAGAGCATCTCATGATAAACTAAGCATACACCCATCAAGAAGACATGGCATAGAAGCTATACATGGCAAGAACAACATCATAGCATACACGGATCAACTACAACAACCTTGTAGAAATTGAATATCATGTAAGCAATCTGCCAGGAAACATTTTGAAGCAAAAGTAGAGCACGAAAATGACATGATAGACTACCCCATAAATGCCAACAAAGGAATGGATGGATAGAGCACATCCATATGTTCAAAACACCCTTACTGATCATGCTCAAAAAGGGCATAGATCTCTCTGTAACAACATGAACACATGGCATAAAAATAACAGCAGGACATGACTTAGTGAAATTACCAAGTTCGTGAAATCAGCAACATTATCATCCCTAGTTTGCATGCTTGTACTAGTCAAAACAGAGATCACAAAAATACATGGCATACACCCCTGTAAATCTGGCATCGCATAGATCAAAACATATGTAGGGCTCAAGTACATAAGATGCACACATTAATCATGGCAATAATGACAAAAGTGCATGTTCTGTTAAGAAACAGAAACTAACATCACATAGCCCTCTTCCAACAGCATTTCGGGCATCAAGATGAGCTCAAATTAAAATGATGCAATTAGATGAAATGATGTACTCATCGAGACGAACAAATCGGTATCCTACACGCCCAAAACGGAGCCACGGGTGCAAAGATGTGATGCTATGAAAATGCAACAAATTATCACAGATTATGACTTAGACGAAAAACGGGGGGGGGGGGAGTCAACCCTGCTCAGATCCGATCCGGGGCGCGCGGTTCGAGGTTCGTCGGCCGGAGCTCCCGCCGGAGTGGAAGAAGAGGCGGCAGCCGGAGGAGTCGGGGCGCCGGATCCGGGGCCGGGGTGGCCGGATCTGGCGCGGGGGCGCGGCCGGAGGCGACGCGGTCGGAGGCGGGACCGGGCAGCGCCGGCGGCAGGCGGAGGACGACGGCGGCCTGGGCGCGCGGCGGCGGCGAGGCGGAGGGGATCGGCGGCGTGGCCGGGCGCGGCGGCGCACGGTGGAGCGCGGCGGCGCGGGCGAACGGGCTGCGGGGGCCCCGCATGGGCCTCGCGGGCCCGCGGGGTCGGCGGCGAAGTGGGCATGCCCGCGGACAGGTGGCGGCGTCCCGTTGGTCGGCGGCGGCGGGCGGACATGTCCGGCTCGCCCGGACGTGTCCGGCGGCGGCGGAGGAGCGGGCTAGGGTTTGGGGATCCGGAAATTCGGGGGAGTGCACATATTTATAGGTAGAGGGAGCTAGGAGACTCCAAATGAGGTGCGGTTTTCGCCCACACGATCGTGATCCGACGATGGAGAGCATGGAAGTGACTTAGATGGGTTATTGGGCTGTTTTCGCGGGGTGTTGGGCTGCAACCTAAAAGAGGCCTTTGCGGTTACCCGGTTAACCGTTGGAGTATCAAACGAGCTCCAAATGACCCGAAACTTGACAGGTGGTCTACCGGTGCTATACCAGGGCCACTTGGCAAGGCTCGGTCCATTCCGAGAACGTTCAACACCCGCACACGAAAAATAACAAGAGGGGTGCGCCGGTGCATGTGGGAGTGTCGGAATGCAAAATGGACAACGGTGAAAATGCTCGGATGCATGAGACGAACACGTATGCAAATGAGATGCACATGATGACATGATATGAGATGCATGACATGAACAAAAAGCAAAATGAAAACAAAAACCCAACCACGGAGGGAATATCATAGCACATAGCCGAAAATGGCAAGAGTTGGAGTTGCAAATATGGAAAGTTACATCCGGGGTGTTACAAAGCAACAGAGGTGAAAAACCAATCTAACTTCTCCAGAAGGGGGTTGTCCTGCATGTTACTCCAGCTAAATTGTCTGCCTTTTAGAGGAAGTTCAATCAATCCAAGTTCACTTATAGCTTCATTGACATCTCCTCCTGGTTTATTTCTGTCTTCAGGTGATCTAATAAAGTTGAAGTCACCCATGATAATCCAGTCCACCTCATTAGGCATTTGAATATTAGCAAACCATTCAATGAATTCAATCTTATCCTCAAGATTGCAAGGCCCATAGATGTTTGTGAGAATCCAGGACTTGGAAGAAGTGTTGCATGTAAATTGGATGGATAAAGAGAATTTGTTTTGAAACATCATCTCTCCAGTGAATAGAGTTCCATTCCAAGCAGTTAGAATACCACCACAGGCCCCAACAGAAGGTAGATATTCAAATTTACTAAATCTCCGTGGGCAAAATTTATGGATATAAGCCAAATAAAAGTTATCCTCTTTGTTTCCTGAATCCACACTATCCCAGTAGCACTTTCAGTTGGAAATATTCCCTTGAGGCAATAATAAAATGGTTATTATTATATTTTCTTGTTCATGATAATTTTCTATTGTTCATGCTATAATTGTATTGACCGGAAACCGTAATACATGTGTGAATATATAGACCACAACATGTCCCTTGCGAGCCTCTAGTTGACTAGCTCGTTGATCAACAGATGGTCATGGTTTCCTGAATATGGACATTGGATGTCATTGATAATGGGATCACATCATTAGGAGAATGATGTGGTGGACAAGACCCAATCCTAAGCATAGCACAAGATCGTGTAGTTTGTTTGCTAAAGCTTTTCTAATGTCAAGTATCATTTCCTTAGACCATGAGATTGTGTAACTCTCGGATACCGTAGGAATGCTTTGGGTGTACCAAACGTCACAACGTAACTGGGTGGCTAACAAGGTGCATTACAGGTATCCCCGAAAGTGTCTGTTGGGTTGGAACGAATCGAGACTTGGATTTGTTGCTCCGTATGACGTAGAGGTATCTCTGGGCCCACTTGGTAGTGCATCATCATAATGAGCTCAATGTGACTAAGTAGTTAGTCATGGGATCATGCATTCCGAAACGAGTAAAGTGACTTGCCGGTAACGAGATTGAACGAGGTATTGGGATACCGACGACCGAATCTCGGGAAAGTAACGTACCGATTGACAAAGGGAATTGTATACGGGATTGCTTGAATCCTCGACATCGTGGTTCATCCGATGAGATCAACGTGGAACATGGGGAAGCCAACATGGGTATCCAAATCCTGTTGTTGGTTATTGGCCGGAGAGATGTCTCGGTCATGTCTGCATGATTCCCGAACCCGTAGGGTCTACACACTTAAGGTTCGGTGACGATAGAGTTGTTATGGGAAATAGTATGTGGTTACCGAATGTTGTTCGGAGTCCCGGATGAGATCCCGGACGTCACGAGGAGTTCCTAAATGGTCTGGAGGTGAAGATTTATATATGGGAAGTCATCATACGGTCACCGGAAGTATTCGGGGGTTTGCCGGTATTGTACCGGGACCACCGAAGGGGTTCCGGGGGTCCACCGGGAGGGTCCACCTGCCCCAGAGGGCCCTATGGGCTGTATGTGGAAGGGAACCAGCCCCTAAGTGGGCTAGGCGCCATCCCCCTAGGGCCCATGCGCCTAGGGTTTGGGGGAAACCCTAAAGGGTGCGTCCCCTTGGCTTGGGGGGCAAGCCCCCTCCCCTTGGCCGCCGCCACCCCTCTAGATCTCATCTAGAGGGGCCGGCCCTCTTCCCCTTTTGCCCTATAAATAGAGGGGAGGAGGGAGGGCAGCACCACCTCATCCAAGGCGCAGCCCTCCCCCTCTCCAACACCCCCTCCTCCTCCGTTGAGCTTGGCGAAGCCCTGCCGGAGAACTGCAAGCTCCACCACCACGCCGTCGTGCTGCTGGAGTTCTTCCCCAACTTCTCCTTCCCCCTTGCTGGATCAAGAAGGAGGAGACGTCCCCGTGCTGCACATGTGTTGAGCGCGGAGGCACCATTGTTCGGCGCTTAGATCAGAATCAACCGCGATCTGAATCGCTGCGAGTATGACTCCTTCATCCGCGTTCTTGTAACGCCTCCGTATCACGATCTTCAAGGGTATGAAGATACACTCCCCTCTATGTCGTTGCTAGTCTCTCCATAGATTGATCTTGGTGATGCGTAGAATTTTTTTAGTTTCTGCAACGTTCCCCAACAGTGGCATCATGAGCTAGGTTTATGCATAGTTTCTATGCACGAGTAGAACACAAGTTGTTGTGGGCGTCGATTTTGTCACTTTACTTGCCGTTACTAGTCTTGTCTTGATTCGGCAGCATCGTGGGATGAAGTGGCCCGGACCAACCTTACATGTACGCTTACGTGAGACAGGTTCCACCGACTGATATGCACTAGTTGCATAAGGTGGCTAGCGGGTGTCTGTCTCTCCCACTATAATCGGATCAGATTCGATGAAAAGGGTGCTTATGAAGGGTAAATAGCAATTGGCATATCACATTGTGGTTTTGCCGTAGATAAGAAATGTTCTTGCTAGAAACCTATAACGGCCACGTAAAAACTTGCAACAACAATTAGAGGACGTCTAACTTGTTCTTGCAGAATATGTTGTGTGATGTGATATGTCCAAAAGGATGTGATGAATGATATATGTGATGTATGAGATTGATCATGTTCTTGTAATAGGAATCATGACTTGCATGTCGATGAGTATGACAACCGGCAGGAGCCATAGGAGTTGTCTTAATTTATTGTATGACCTGCGTGTCAATGAAAACGCCATGTAATTACTTCACTTTATTGCTTACCGTTAGCCATAGTAGTAGAAGTAATAGTTGGCGAGACAAATTCATGAAGACATGATTATGGAGATCATGATGATGGAGATCATGGTGTCATGCCGGTGACGATGATGATCATGGTGCCCTGAAGATGAAGATCGAAAGGAGCAAAATGACATTGGCCATATCATGTCACTTTTTGATTGCATGTGATGTTTATCATGTTTTTACATCTTATTTGCTTAGAACGACGGTAGCATAAATAAGATGATCCCTCATAAAAAAATTCAAGAAAGTGTTCCCCCTAACTATGCACCGTTGCGAAAGTTTGTTGCTTCGAAGCACCACGTGATGATCGGGTGTGATAGATCCTAACGTTCACATACAACGGGTGTAAGCCAGATTTACACATGCAAAACACTTAGGTTGACTTGACGAGCCTAGCATGTATAGACATGGCCTCGGAACACAAGAGACCGAAAGGTCGAACATGAGTCGTATAGTAGATACGATCAACATGAAGATGTTCACCGATGATGACTAGTCCGTCTCACGTGATGACCAGACACGGCCTAGTTGACTCGGATCATGTATCACTTAGATGACTAGAGGGATGTCTATCTGAGTGGGATTTCATTAAATAATTTGATTAGATGAACTTAATTATCATGAACTTAGTCTAAAAATCTTTGCAATATGTCTTGTAGATCAAATGGCCCACGCTAATGTTGCCCTCAACTTCAACGTGTTCCTTGAGAAAACCAAGCTGAAAGGCGATGGTAGCAACTTTATGGACTGGGTCCGTAACTTGAGGAACATCCTCATAGCTTCCAAGAAAGCATATGTCCTTGATGCACCGCTAGGTGAAGCACCTAATTTCCCAGCAACTTAAGACGTTATGAACGCCTGGCAGACGTGTAGTGATGATTACTCCCTGGTTCAGTGCGGCATGCTTTACAGCTTAGAATCGTGGCTCCAAAATCGTTTTGAGCAGCACAGAGCATATGAGATGCTCCAAGAGATGAAAATGGTTTTCCAAGCTCATGCCCGAGTCGAGAGATATGAAGTCTTCGACAAGTTCTACAGTTGTAAGATGGAGGAGAATAGTTTGTCATCGAGCACATACTCAAAATGTCTGGGTTGCACAACTGCTTGTCTCAGCTGGGAGTTAATCTCCCGGATGACGCGGTCATTGACAGAATCCTTCAGTCGCTTCCACCTAGCTACAAGAGCTTTGTGATGAATTTCAATATGCAGGGGATGGAGAAAACCATTCCTGAGGTATATTCAATGCTGAAATCAGCGGAAGTGGAGATCGGAAAGGAACATCAAGTGTTGATGGTCAATAAAACCACTAGTTTCAAGAAAGGCAAGGGTAAGAAGAACTTCAAGAAGGACGGCAAGGGAGTTTCCACGCCCGGTAAGCCAGTTGCCGGGAAGAAGCCAAAGCATGGACCCAAACCTGAGGCTGAGTGCTTTTATTGCAAAGGAAACAATCACTGAAAGCGGAACTGCCCCAAGTACTTAGCGGACAAGAAGGCCGACAACACCAAAGGTATATGTGATATACATGTTATTGATGTGTACCTTACCAGTACTCATAGTAGCTCTTGGGTATTTGATACCGGTGCGGTTAATCATATTTGTAACTCAAAACAGGAGCTGCGGAATAAGTGGAGATTGGTGAAGGACGAGGTGACGATGCGCGTCGGGAATGGTTCCAAGGTCGATGTGATCGCCGTCGGCACGCTGCCTCTACATTTACCTACGGGATTAGTTTTAAACCTCAATAATTGTTATTTAGTGCCAGCTTTGAGCATGAACATTGTATCTGGATCTCGTTTAGTGCGAGATGGCTACTCATTTAAATCCGAGAATAATGATTGTTCTATTTACATGAGAGATATGTTTTATGGTCATGCCCTGCTGGTCAATGGTTTATCATTATTGAATCGGAAACGTGATGATACACGTATTCATAGTGTGAGTACCAAAAGATGTAAGGTTAATAATGATAGTCCCACATACTTGTGGCACTACCGCCTTGGTCACATTGGTGTCAAACGCATGAAGAAGCTCCATGCAGATGGACTTTTGGAGTCTCTTGATTATGAATCATTTGACACATGCGAACCATGCCTCATGGGCAAGATGACCAAGACTTCGTTCTCCGGAACAATGGAGCGAGCAACCAACTTGTTGGAAATCATACATACTGATGTGTGCGGTCCAATTAGCGTTGAGGCTCGCGGTGGCTATCGTTATGTTCTCACCCTCACTGATGACTTATGTAGATATGGGTATGTCTACTTAAAGAAACACAAGTCTGAGACCTTTGAAAAGTTCAAGGAATTTCAGAGTGAGGTGGAGAATCAACGTGATAGAAAAATAAAGTTCTTACGATCAGATCGTGGGGGAGAATATTTGAGTCACGAGTTTGGTATGCACTTAAGGAAATGTGGAATTGTTTCACAACTCACGCCGCCTGGAACACCTCAGCGTAACGGTGTGTCCGAACGTCGTAATCGCACTCTATTGGATATGGTGTGATCTATGATGTCTCTTACCGATTTACCTCTACCATTTTGGGGATACGCTTTAGAGACTGCTACATTCACTTTAAATAGGGCACCGTCTAAATCCGTTGAGACTACACCGTATGAATTATGGTTTGGCAAGAAACCTAAGCTGTCGTTTCTAAAAGTTTGGGGATGCGATGCTTATGTCAAGAAACTTCAACCTGAAAAGCTCGAACCCAAGTCGGAAAAATGTGTCTTCATAGGATACCCTAAAGAAACCATTGGGTATACCTTCTACCTCAGATCCGAAGGCAAGATCTTTGTTGCCAAGAACGGGTCCTTTCTGGAGAAAGAGTTTCTCTCGAAAGAAGTAAGTGGGAGGAAAGTATAACTTGATGAAGTACTGCCTCTTGAACCGGAAAGTAGCGCAGCTCAGGAAGATGTTTCTATGGTGCCTACACTGACTATAGAGGAAGTTAATGATGATGATCAAGGTACTTTGGATCAAGTTGCTACTGAACTTCGTAGGTTCACAAGGACAAGTTCCACACCAGAATGGTATGGCAACCTTGTCCTGGAAATCACGTTGTTAGACAACGGTGAACCTTCAAACTATGAAGAAGCGATGGCGGGCCCAGATTCCAACAAATGGCTTGAAGCCATGAAATCTGAGATAGGATCCATGTATGAAAACAAAGTATGGACTTTGACAGACTTGCCCGATGATCGGCGAGCCATAGAAAATAAATGGATCTTTAAGAAGAAGACTGACGCGGCATCTATAAAGCTCGGCTTGTCGCTAAGGGTTATCGACAAGTTCAAGGGGTTGACTATGATGAGACCTTCTCACCCGTAGCGAAGCTGAACTCCATCCGAATCATGTTAGCAATTGCCGCATTATATTATTATGAAATATGGCAAATGGATGTCAAAACAACATTCCTTAACGGCTTCCTTAAGGAAGAATTGTATATGATGCAGCCGGAAGGTTTTGTCAATCCTAAGAATGCTAACAAGGTATGCAAGCTCCAGCGCTCCATCTATGGGCTGGTGCAAGCATCTCGGAGTTGGAACATTCGCCTTGATAAAATGATCAAAGCGTTTGGGTTTATGCAGACTTATGGAGAAGCCTGCGTTTACAAGAAAGTGAGTGGGAGCTCTGTTGTATTTCTCATATTATATGTGGATGACATACTATTGATGGGAAATGATATAGAACTTTTGGAAAGCATAAAGGCCTACTTGAATAAGTGTTTTTCAATGAAGGACCTTGGAGAAGCTGCTTACATATTAGGCATCAAGATCTATAGAGATAGATCGAGACGCCTCATAGGTCTTTTACAAAGCACATACCTTGATAAGATATTGAAGTTCAATATGGATCAGTCCAAGAAGGGGTTCTTGCATGTATTGCAAGGTGTGAGATTAAGCACGGCTCAATGCCTGACCACGGCAGAAGATAGAGAAAAGATGAGTGTCATCCCATATGCCTCAGCCATAGGTCTATTATGTATGCCATGGTGTGTACCAGACCTGATGTAAACCTTGCCGTAAGTTTGGTAGGGAGGTACCAAAGTAATCCCGGCATGGAACACTGGACAACAGTCAAGAATATCTTGAAGTACCTGAAAAGGACTAAGGATATGTTTCTCGTTTATGGAGGTGACGAAGAGCTTGTCGTAAAGGGTTACGCCGATGCTAGCTTCGACACAGATCTGGATGACTCCAAGTCACAAACCAGATATGTGTATATTTTGAATGGTGGGGCAGTGAGCTAGTGTAGTTGCAAGCAAAGCATCGTGGCAGGATCTACATGTGAAGCGGAGTACATTGCAGCCTCGAAGGCAGCGCATGAAGCAATCTGGATGAAGGAGTTCATTACCGACCTAGGAGTTAGTCCCAATGCGTCGGGCCCGATGACTCTCTTCTGTGATAACACTGGAGCTATTGCCCTTGCCAAGGAGCCCAGGTTTCACAAGAAGACCAGGCATATCAAGTGTCGCTTCAACTCCATTCATGAAAATGTTCAAGATGGAGACATAGATATTTGTAAAGTGCATATGGATCTGACTGTCGTAGATCCGTTGACTAAACCTCTTCCACGAGAAAAACATGCTCAACACCAGAACTCTATGGGTGTTCGATTCCTCACAATGTAACTAGATTATTGACTCTAGTGCAAGTGGGAGACTGTTGGAAATATGCCCAAGAGGCAATAATAAAATGGTTATTATTATATTTCCTTGTTCATGATAATTGTCTATTGTTCAAGCTATTATTGTATTGACTGGAAATCGTAATACATGTGTGAATACATAGACCACAACATGTCCCTAGTGAGCCTCTACTTGACTAGCTCGTTGATCAACAGATGGTCATGGTTTCCTGACTATGGACATTGGATGTCATTGATAACGGGATCAAATCATTAGGAGAATGATGTGATGGACAAGACCCAATCCTAAGCATAGCACAAGATCATGTAGTTCGTTTGCTAAATCTTTTCTAATGTCAAGTATCATTTCCTTAGACCATGAGATTGTGTAACTCCCGGATACCGTAGAATGCTTTGGGTGTACCAAATGTCACAACGTAACTGGGTGGCTATAAAGGTGCATTACAGGTATCTCTGAAAGTGTCTGTTGGGTTGGCATGAATCGAGACTAGGATTTGTCGCTCCATATGACGGAGAGGTATCTCTGGGCCCACTCGGTAATGCATCATCATAATGAGCTCAATGTGACTAAGTAGTTAGTCACGGGATCATGCATTACGAAATGAGTAAAGTAACTTGCCAGTAACGATATTGAACGAGGTATTGTGATACCGGCGATCGAATCTCGGGCAAGTAACGTACCGATTGACAAAGGGAATTGTATACAGGATTGCTTGAATCCTCGACATCGTGGTTCATCCGATGAGATCATCGTGGAACATGTGGGAGCCAACATGGGTATCTAGATCCCGCTATTGGTTATTGGCCAGAGAGTTGTCTCGGTCATGTCTGCATGATTCCCGAACCCGTAGGGTCTACACACTTAAGGTTCTGTGACGCTAGAGTTGTTATGGGAAATAGTATGTGGTTACCAAATGTTGTTCGGAGTCCCGGATGAGATCCCGGACGTCACGAGGAGTTCTGGAATGATTGGGAGGTGAAGATTTATATTTGAGAAGTCATCATACGGTCACCGGAAGTATTCGGGGGTTTGCCGATATTGTATCGGGACCACCGAAGGGGTTCCGTCAGTCCACCGGGAGGGTCCACTGGCCCCGAAGGGCCCTATGGGCTGTATGTGGAAGGGAACCAGACCCTAAGTGGGGTGGGCGCCACCGCCCCAGGGCCCATGCGCCTAGGGTTTGGGGAAAACCCTAAAGGGGGCGCCCCCCTTGGCTTGGGGGGCAAAGCCCCCTCCCCCTGTCCGCCCCCCCCCCCCCTCTAGATCTCATATAGAGGGGCCGGCCCCCTTTCCCCTTCGCCCTATAAATAGAGGAGAGGAGGGAGGGCAGTAGCACGTCATCCAAGGCACAACCCTCCCCCTCTCCAACACCCCTCCTCCTCCATTCAGCTTGGCGAAGCCCTGCTGGAGAACTGCAAGCTCCACCACCATGCCGTCGTGCTGCTGGAGTTCTTCCCCAACTTCTCCTTCCCCCTTGCTGGATCAAGAAGGAGAAGATGTCCCCGTGCTGCACGTGTGTTGAACGCGGAGGTGCCATTGTTCGGTGCTTAGATCGGAATCAACCGCGATCTGAATCGCTACGAGTACGACTCTTTCATCCGCGTTCTTGTAACGCTTCCGTATCGCGATCTTCAAGGGTATGAAGAAACAGTCCCCTCTCTCTCGTTGCTAGTCTCTCCATAGATTGATCTTGGTGATGCGTAGAAATTTTTTAATTTCTGCAACGATCCCCAACACTTTCTTCCACTTTCTATCTGATATCCAACCACTTATCTGAAGAATTAATACCTTTTACATTCCAGTTTAGAATATTCCAGGTTCTATTATTACTCATTTAAAAGTATAGTTGAATTACTTTCTGCACCAAGGTCCATCCCCTGGCAAATATCCCAAACTGGAGAGTGTGTGAAAAAATAGACAATAGTGCTCATGCAAAGAGGGATTTCTATCAGCCAGTGCACATGTACAAATGTTACCCAGAGAAATAACAGCATGCATTTGAGGAGAAGAACTTCCGCAACATCATATAAAGAAGTACCCTCTCTCACATTGAGAAACGCAACTTCACACACAAGTAGCATAAAGTCAACAAACAAAAGGTGCCTCCCAGGGCAATCACCCATTGTCTTACAAGTTATGAAATTAAAGATCCCAGCGTACATATAGCAAACTCTCCAAAATAGAGCAACTATGCCCTCTGCTACTCTGATAATGCTTTTGAGGCAGACCCATCATTACACAATCTTTGGGTTAGTTGCATCTCTTGTGGCTTTGGTCACCTTGGCCACCTCCTCCTGCCCCTTCTTCTTGGGTTTCTTGGACAGTTTTTCTTGAAGTTCATCCTCAGCCACCTTACAGAAAGATTTAGTGAGATTTTTAACCACTGTATTTTGAAGGACTGGAGGAACAACATTACATGGCAAACAAGATTTAGCATCACATGACTTTCTTCTATAACCATTATTTTCCCTCCTAATCCTCTCACTTCTTCTTACCTCAGTTTCAATGAATGGCTCCTTGTCCCTCCTTTTCCTGGAAATAGATTCTCCTAGTGGTAGAACTTTATTAGGAGAAACTTGCTGCAATGGGCTGCCAGCCCCACTTGAGGAATAAACAGCTAGGCTAATTCCTTCATTTTCCTTGCCCAAACCTAGCATGATATCCTTACAGGTGGGGGCCTGTGAGGTAGCACATCCATCAAGAATATGAAAAATCATAGTTTCCTTAGACTCACAATTAGCAGTCAATAGCTTCTACAAATCAGATTTGAGCAAATGCGTTGTCCAACCAAATTTATCAGGAGTCAACACTAAATGGGTGATGAAGTTGAACCAACTTATTGGGATCTCAATTTTGAAAGTGTTTCCAGCTCCCTGAGTTGCTGGAGCAAAGTGCTATATCCAGAGGTCCAGTCCTTCTTCAGAAAGTAAATATGAGCCATCAATAACTTCCATAGCATGATATTTAGCCAGTGCATGTAAATCAAACACAGTAGGAGAACCTGGCAAAGAGTATGAACTATATGTACCTTTATTGTTTAGGTCTGATGAAGTGCTCACATGAGGGATTGGGAAATCTTCCTTGCCCTTGTCTGCTGAAAGCACAGCCTGAGAGATAGTGACAATTGTTCCATCAGATGATCTGACACTAGCATCATATGTGGCTGTAGTATCATCCTGCTTGTCATTGGCCATCTCAGGAACAGAAGGACCACCAGCATCAGTTTCTCCTTCTTCCTTGTGCAAATCTGTCAGATCTACTTGTTGTAGATTGTGCTGGAGCTCTGAACTAGCAGCCTGAACCCCCACATCAGACTGTATGGCCTCATTCTGAATCTGCAAGTTGTCCACATTGTGTTGGGCCACCTGAAGCTCATACTCCTCTCCCTCATCATTATAAGCCATTGCAATGTTGAGAAGTCCATGACCAATTGGTGGCACTGGAACTCCTTGATTAACCTCCTCACTAGCAGAGTGAGTAATAGAAAAAATTCCATCAGATAAGGATACAGTTGTAGTGATGCTGCTATTTGGGGCCCCGTCTTCTGGTAAAGCGGGAATTTCAACTTGGTGCTATTGAGGCTGAATTGGTTCTGGTTGTGGGAAAGCCCAATGCTGATCTTGCTCTGCTTGCTCCTCCCAGTCATCCTAGTCTTCATTTTGTGCATGAACATTATGGACAGGCAGGGGCTGGAAACCTGGAAAGTCATTACCATGTTGAGGCATAGGGTGAGGGTCAACACCTTCAGGTGGAATTGGGTCCTCATCAGTAGGCCCACCACCTAGCATTTCTTCCAGAAGGACTTCAACAAAACAAGTCCAGGATTCCTCTTCAAAATGCTCCCCCTCAGACTATCTGATGCTCTTAGGGATGTCAATAAGCTTTGTAACTCTAGCTTTTACCAAGATTTTCCCCTTGAGAGCATCCTCTCTCTCCCAACTTGTAATCTTGCCCCATTTGGAAATAGCAGCAGCAATATCTTCAGAATTGTAGAAGTCAAAAGGAACAACTACAAACAGTAGCCAGCACGTCCTATTGAAATGCACCCTACGCATGTTTCTGCCCTCATTGTGCTTTGTGAACAAAATGAATAAATCTCCAAAAGCATGCGGACCCTGCCTGATGAGCCCATCTCGATCCCGGACATGCAAGAACTGAACATATGCTTCATCGAAAGGGCATGGCTGGATTTCTCTAAAACCTACTTGCTCATCTTGCAAAAACTCCTCCGAAACCTCACGGACATTGGGAAAAAATACCTCATTGGGGTGAGGATGGATGGATGCAATCGCTCAATCTTCATGCCTTCTCTTGCGATGAGGAACTATTGCTCGAGAAACCCTAGTTCTTCCTTCAATCGCTTGTATCTGAAACCCATGTGGCACAAACGGGAGTGGGTCGATGGGGATGTTGGCCATCGTGGTCGAATCCGGCGAGGGAACAACCAATGCCCTCTTCAGCGACGATGACAGTGGAGGCGAGCTTGGCGAGGTAGGAGCAGAGGTGGAAGCAGATAAGGTAAGTGAAGTGGAATGCGAGGAGGCAAGCGATGGTCTTGGCTGGAAGTTTGGGAAAAAATCTTTGACCAGTTCCTTAAATGACGGCACCTGCCTAATCTGTGCCGCTGGCCCAGAGCAACGAAACCAAGACTCAACCTATCCCTCGCCCCATGCCTCCTTTGGTGGGCTTGGAAATGAGTTAAATTTCAGAATAGGCCAAAGCCCAGGTAGATTTAGGGTTGAGCAAAAGTGGGCAAAATGACTGTTGACCCCGCATGCATGGCAAACCACGTGCTTAGGCACAGGCATACGTTACACGCCTTGGTGCTCCATTTGCGGCCTAACCGAAACAGAATTAAACTACAAAGAACTGTGGTTAATTCCTTGATTGAAGCCCTCATGAATAGGCCCCAATAACCGCTTGAAAGCTAATCTACCATCTCTGACCATCGAGGAATAGCTCCGGTGATCACCGGAGTGAGGAACAACCGCCTTGCCAGATCGACCCACTAATGTCCATTCCTTATCAAGCTCATCATAGTAAAGTGCTTCTTCTCGACGCCAATTGGGCTACCAAAGTTCCACAGGCTAAACACCAACTCAAACTCTTTCTCAACAATTTTACCCGCATTATTGATTTCAAAACCTATTGACTTTGAAGCAACCGAAAACTTGTATGACCTGTCTCTTAAGAAACGAACTCGAAAGCCTTGGCCATAGCCCCCAAACATGGCATGGAGAGGAACACTAACCGTGTGCACATCGAGTTTGAAAGATGCTCGACTAAAAGATACCACCAACATGGATTCTCTTTGACGAAAACCCGGAGAGAAGACCACCGGGTGATCAAATTTGGCCCTCATATCTTCTTGAAACTTCTTCCCATGGTCAAAGTTGAGAGCAAAGGGAGCCATCGTTTGAGGAGGGTGGCTACCAGGGCCGGAGTGGCACCGGTAGGGATTGGGTGGCCGCCGGGGTCGGAGTGGCCACTGACGCAAGGAGATTGGAGCGCTAGGAGGAGGGTGGAGCTAGCAGTTTCGTCAGTTGTCGACCATCTAGGGGGCCACTTTATTGAAACAAAGACAATAAAACATGATTACAACAGTAGCCTAATCATGTGAACATACAAAAACAGTAGGTGAAAGTGTTGAGTTGTCTCCCAACAAGCTTTTCTTTAATGCCTTTTAGCTAGGCATGATGAGTTCAATGATGCTTGCCTAAAACATAAGAATTGAAACATGAAAAAGAGCATCATGAATCACATGGCAAGCTTTTCTACATTTAAGCCTAACCCACTTCCTATGCATAGGGATTTTATGAGCAAACAATTTATGGGAACAAGAATCATCTAGCATAGGAAGGCAAAACAAGCAATACTTCAAAACTTTCAACACATAGAGAGGAGACTTGATATTATTGCAATATGTAAAAGCATATGTTCCTCTCTCATAGTAATTTTCAGTAGCATCATGAATGAATTCAATAATATAACAATCACATAAAGCATTCTTTTCATGATCCACAAGCATAGAAAATTTATTACTCTCCAAATAAGAAAATTCCTTCTCATAAATAGTAGTGTGAGCAAACTCAACAAAATAACTATCACATGATACTTGATCCACATAATCAATTTGAGCATTAAAATCATGATGACGAGTTTCTTGGATATCATTACTCTTTATAGCATACATGTCATCACCATAATCATCATAAATAGGAGGCATGCAATCATCATAATAAACTTTCTCATCAAAACTTGGGGGACTAAAAATATCATCTTCATAAAACATACCATCCCCAAGCTTGTGGCTTTGCATATCATTAGCATCATGGATATTCAAAGAGTTCATGCCAACAACATTGCAATCATGCTCATCATTCATGCCAATCATTTTATCAAATTCTTCTTCTATCAATTGAGCACAATCTTCCGAACCATCATTTTCAAGAAAGATATTATAAAGATGATCAATAATATGATGCAACCTCAATTCCATTTTTTTGTAGTTTTCTTTTATAAACCAAACTGGTGAGAAAACAAGAAACTAAAAGATTCAATTGCAAGATCTAAAGATATACCTTCATGCACTCACCTCCCCGGCAATGGCGCCAGAAAAGAGCTTCGTTGCCAGAATGTGTGTCGGTTTCCTTACCTCCCCGGCAACGGTGCCAGAAAAGAGCTTGATGTCTACTATGCAACTTTATTCTTGTAGACACGTGTTGGGCCTCCAAGTGCAGAGTTTTGTAGGAAAGTGGCAATTTTCCCTCAAGTGGATGACCTAAGGTTTATCAATCTATGAGAGGTGTAGGACGAAGATGGTCTCTCTCAAATGACCCTGCAACCAAATACAAGAAATCTCTTGTGTCCCCAACACACCCAATACAATGGAAAATTGTATAGGTGCACTAGTTCGGCGAAGAGATGGTGATAAAAGTGTAATATGGATAGTAGAAATATATTTTTATAATCTGAATAAATAAACACAGCAAGGTAGCAAATAGTAAACGGGCACAAAAACAGTGTTGCAATGCTTAAAAATGAGGCCTAGGGTTCGTACTTTCGCTAGTGCAACCTCTCAACAAAGCTAACATAGTTGGATCATATGATTATCCCTCAAAGTGCGACAAAGAATCACTACCGAGTTCCTATTAGCGGAGAACAAAAGATAGGAATTGTTTGTAGGTCACGAAACCATCTCAAAGCTATTCTTTCTGTTCGATCTATTCAAGAGTTCATGCTAAAATAACACAAAGCTATTTTTTCGTTTGATCTATCCTAGAGTTCATACTAGGATAACACCGAAGCAAATTCATATTCATAATACTCAATCCACACAAAGAACTATAAAGAGACCCCAAAGTTTCCGTCGGAGAAAAACGCGCATCAACCCCTATGGATAGATTACCCTAATATCACCGTGGGAATCCGCGAGTTGAATGCCATAACACATATCAAGTGAATCAATAAGATACCTCAAGTATTCATATTGCAAGACATATATCATGTGTTCTCATCTCTGAATATTCAATTCGACAAGGCAAAAATTTGAAGGGTAAAGATTCAATTCATCATAAAAAGAGTATAGAGGGGAGAAACATCATATGATCCCATTATATTAACAACGCCCATGATATAGATCATGAGAGAGAGGTAAAACACATAGCTACTGGTACAAACCCTCAGCCCAGAGGGTCGACTACTCCCGCCTCATCGTGGTGGTCTTCAGGATGATGAAGATGGCCACCGGTGATGATTCCCCCCTTCGGCAGGGTGCCGAAACGGGGTCTAGATTGGATCTCGTGGATATAGAGGACTTGCAGTGGCGGAACATCTGATCTAGGGCTATCCCAAAGGGTTTCGAAATATTTGGAAATTTATAGTGCAAAGAGGGTGTGCAGGAGGCCACCGAGGTGGGCACAACTCACCTGGGCGGGGGCCCTGGCGCGCCCTGTTAGGTTGTGCCCCCCTCGGGGCACCCCCTCAAGTGCAGCTCAGGCCCATTGGGTTCCTTCTGGTCCAGAAAAAATCTCCAAAAAGTTATGAAGTGTTTGGATTCCGTTTGATATTGATTTCCTACGATGTAAAAAACAAGCAAAAAACAGTAACTGGCACTGGGCACTGGGTCAATAGGTTAGTCCCAAAAAATGGTATAAAGTTGCAATAAATTGATTGTAAAACACCCAAGAATGATAATATAATGGCATGAATACTTCATAAATTATAGATACGTTGGAGATGTATCATATATCATACAAGACGCTCCAAGCAAAACACATGTCATGTGGTGAATAAAGAAATTGAGTCAAGTAAATTTACCGATGGATCGAAGACAAAAGAGGGGATGCCATCCGGGGCATCCCCAAGATTAGATGCTTGGTTGTCCTTGAATATTACATTGAGGTGCCTTTGGCATCCCCAATCTTAGGCTCTTGCCACTCCTTATTCCGTTGTCCATCAAAACATCACCCAAAACTTGAAAACTTCACAACACAAAACTCAACAGAAAACTCATAAGATCTGTTAGTATAATAAAATAAATCGCCACTTTAGGTACTGTTGTGAACTCATTCTAAATTTATATTGGTGTTATATCTACTGTATTCCAACTTCTCCATGGTTCATATCCCCCGATACTACCCATAGATTCATCAAAATAAGCAAACAACACATAGAAAACAGAAGCTGCCAAAAACAGAACAATCTGTAGTAATCTGGAAATTCCATATACTTTTGTAACTCTAAAAATTCTGAAAAATTAGGACAATCTGTGAAATTTGTATACCAATGTTGTATAGTAAATTAAGATCAAAATCATGTTTATGTGATTTTCTAAAATTCTGGAAATGAGCGCAAAAGTTTCTGTTTTTCAGCAAGATCAAATTAACTATCACTGTAGACCATCCCAAAGGTCTTACTTGGCTCAAACACTAATAAAACACCAAAACACAATTAATACAGAGGTAATAATGTGTATTTATTGAAAAACAGAACCAAAAATAAAAAAACATAAAAATAAAATTGGGTTGCCTCCCAACAAGCGCTATTGTTTAACGCCCCTAGCTAGGCACAAAACATAAATCTAGGTATTGTCATCTTTGGTATTATTTTCCATAGATGTGTTCTTGTCCTCAGGTTTTGCAAAGATAAATTGAAACACATTATCCATAGAAATTTTGGCATTATCAAGTTACCCATCTATGTACCCCCTTTGATTCCCGGCCACAATCCAAGAATATTGTTGATTAACATCATTGAAAACTTGTTGGATCACATCTAAAATGGGGATTTTACTTTTAAGGTTCTCATAATTTTTTGATTATTTCCAAGAAAATGTCTCAACATATAGTCACTATTGTAAAGGATCTCATCTATCACTGGTTTTTCACGGCTCATACCATAAAAATCATAATTTTCCCGAGCTTCCCGTACTATGTGATCAAATTCATTCATAAGAACATGGATAGCTATATTTTTAGCCCTAGGATCTTTTATAACGGGAAGCTCATAAAACAATCTTTGCAAGGTAGGATGGGTACGGATAAACATATTTTCATATTCCAGAACTAGTGCTAAAATAGATTCCGCTTAAGTTTTAGTTCTTTTAAGTATAGGAGCATCAAGAAATGGCAAATTGCCGACACAATTGAAATATTCTTGGATATGTTCTTTTCCCATAACATTCCCTTGCCCCAAAACAAAAGTTTTAGCATCCAGAGTGCCATATCGTCCAATTTTAGGACTTAGGCCATCGTTTGTTTCTGCAATACCACAGTCACTCATGATGATGAGTCCAAGCAAACAAAAGATCGAGCGGAAAGAAAAAGGGCGACTAAAAAGGCAAATATTTTTTTATTTTTTTGAAAATATTTTAGAAGTGGGGGAGAAGAAAACGAGAGGAAGATGGCAAATAATGTAAGTGCAAGAGATGATAGTTTATGATGGGTACTTGGTAGGCTTGATGTAAAACCTCCCCGGCAACGGCGCCAGAAATTCTTCCTGCTACTTCTTGAGCTTGCGTTGATTTTTCCCTTGAAGAGGAAAGAGTGATGCAGCAAAGTAGAGATAAGTAGTTGCCTCAGTTAAGAACCAAGGTATCAATCTAGTAGGAGGCACAAGCAAGTCTCCAATATAAGCACCTACACAAACTAACAAACACTTGCACACAACGCGAAAAGGGGGTTGTGAATCCCTTCACGGTCATGAACAAGAGTGAGATCTAAAAAAGATAGGTATAAAAGATAAATAAAGGAGCAAACTAAAGTAAATATAAATAAATTGCAGGAAGGTATTTTGGGGTTTTTTAGTTTATAGATCTGAAAATATATGACGGAAAATAGACCCGGGGGCTATAGGTTTCACTTGAGGCTTCTCTCTTGAAAGAAAACATACGGTGGGTAAACAAATTACTGTTGAGCAACTGATAGAAAAGCGCAAAGTTATGACGATAGCTAAGGCAATGATCATGAATATAGGCATCACGTCAGTGACAAGTAGACCGACTCGTGCATGCATCTACTACTGTTACTCCATAAATCAACCGCTATCCAGCATGCATCTAGAGTATTAAGTTCATAAGAACGGAGTAACACCTTAAGTAAGATGTCATGATGTAGAGGGATAAACTCAAGCAATATGATATAAACCCCATCTTTTTATCCTTGATGGGAACAATACAATACGTGCCTCACTACCCCTTCTGTCACTGGTTGTGGACACCGCAAGATTGAACCCAAAACTAAGCAGCTCTCGCATTGCAAGAAAAACCATCTAGTTGGCCAAACCAAACCGATAGTTCGAAAAGAAATGCAAAGATATCTTAATCATTCATAAAAGAGTTCGGAGAAGACTCAAATAATATTCATACATAATCTGATAATAAATCCACAATTCATTGGATCTGAACAAACGCACCACAAAAGAAGATTACATCGGATAGAACTCCAAGAACATCGAGGAGAACATTGTATTGAGGATCAAAGAGAGAGAAGAAACTATCTAGCTATTAGCTATGGACTCGTAGGTCTTTGGCAAACTACTCATGCATCTTTGGAAGGGCAACAATGTTGATGTAGAGGCCCTCCGTGATCGAATCCCCCTCCGGCAGAGTGCCGAAAAAGGCCCCAAGATGGGATCTCATGAGAACAAAAGCTTGCGGCAGTGGAAAAGTATTTTTGTGGATGCTTCTGATGTTTGGGGAATATTTGATAATATATAGAGGTGGAATTAGGGTTGGAGGACACCCAAGGGGCCCACAAGCCCTCAAGGCACGCCCACCCCCCCGGGGCGCGCCCTAGAGGCTTGTGGCCTCCTCGGGACTCTTCTGACCTTCTCTCCAAGTCACGTAGGTGCCTTCTGGTCCAAGAAAAATCATCGTAAAGTTTTACTCCGTTTGGTCTCCTTTTGATATTCTTTTTCTGTAGAAGTCAAAAACAAGGAAAAAACAGAAACTAGCACTGGGCTCTAGGTTAATAGGTTAGTCCCAAAAATAATATGAAATAGCATCTTAATGCATATAAAACACCCAAAATAGATAATATAATAGCATGGAACAATCAAAAATTATGGATACGTTGGAGACATATCAGGGCGCCACCATTTCCCTCATGGACCTCACGTCCACCAGCGACGGACAAGGCGCGGACTCCTTTGAGGATGGGTAGGCCACGGGGGGCGTCGGAGCCTGGTGTCCCATGTGGGCCAGTCCGCCTCCCGTGTTCTACTCTTCCTCGCCGAAGACCGCACCTTCCCTTCATTGGTCTTATTGCTGATGTTCATGGAGATGACAAAAGGAGGACAACACGGGCTTGGATGCCGGGAACCGCCGCCGTAGGATAGGTTAAGGGCGGTTCTTTCTTTTGTTCTAAATGTTCGAAATGTAGTTAAATCCATCATGTTTTGTATGAAATTCATCATGTCTGTATGAAATCCAGCCGTGTTTGCATGAATTTCATCCGGTTAGTTGAAAAATAGTTTGAAGTGTATGCGGCTAGGGTTGGATGTTGACCTCCCGGATTCATATCAGCGGACTGGACAGATGTAGAAGGTTTGTTGTGGGTTGCCATTGGAGATGCCCTTAGCAGTCTGCTCATTATTGAGCTTTTAAAAGGCCATTTTGGTTCCCATCTATTTTTCTTAGATTACTGCATAATTATACTGTCAAGATAGAAAATCAAACTATGTGCGATTGATGGATCACACACATTAGAAAAATTTAACTGTCTGGCTGCAAATGAAACGTGTGCGATGACTGATCCATTGAGTAGGATTTAGAAAGGAGATGTGTGTGTGATATGGGGCACATAGTTCCTCAAGAATTGTGTGAGATAAGTACAAATAACACATACAATTTGACGAACGAATTGTGTGCGTTGCTTGGAAAAACGGTTCTTAGGAATGGATTGTCTTCGATGATGGAGAACATCGCAGACGCTGCATAATCTGTCCACTGTGTATGAAGTTTCGCACATGCTTTTGCAAGTATAAAGTGTGTATGATAACTCGAACAAAACACATGATTGTACAGTGAGAATGGTGTGCTCCACTGGGCACATGATTACTAAAGGAACTGCGTGCGATGGGTTTAACAATCGCCCACATTTTGCGAGGTGAATCATGTGCGATGTGACATGCTCTATCTACAGAACAAAAACATGCTTTGTCTGCAGAATAAAAAAATATACTTAGAAAACATCATTGCATAATTGATCTAAACACCTATTTCATTAGTAACTAAACATCACATTGCACATCTTGTTGCATAATTACATAAACTAGGAACCGCTCATCATATACCACTTCCTGGCTCTCTTGTCACCGCTACGGCTATTTGGGAAACCCCTCGGTGGCAAGGGGAAGGAGGCACGTCCTCATGTCCACAATCCCCATGTATATGTCATAGCTTGTGTAGGCATCCTTGGTGCAGAGGTGAGGTGGTCTGCATCCAGTTTGTCCTCCCAGAACGAGTGTCAGGCACGTCTGTTCCTGATGTAATCCTTCATGCTAGCATATAAAGGGTCGACGATGGCTGCGGCGAGGTCAGCCAGGGAGCCCTGCTTCTTCCTGTTGCCGATGATCTTGTATTACTTCTAGATGTCAATGAGATTTAGGAAAGAGATGCCTGAATTACAAAGCACCTTTGCATTGTTTGCAGTGTCCACCATAGTGAATTCGTAGTCATTACTATTGACAAACCTGGCAAAACTTTCACAAGGCCTTGTGACCCTACAGTCGTGATAGATGAGGACGTGATGGCGCAAGCATAGCTGGGCGATGACGATCTGATCATGCCCGGCACGCCCGTGGGTGTACTTGAGTCAAACCTAACCACCTTGTACTTGTCCTCCCATAGGAACCACTCAAATGTGGCGATGTGTCACACTTGGTGCACAACATTGTCATGGTAGAACACGATCACCTTTGGGGCCATCAGCCCCTTGAGGTTTGGCAAGGGGGAAGATCACATTGCACAAAGAGCAGAGGTCGTCGAACAGCATGACGGCGGTGACGCTGGTGGTTTTTACCCAGGTTCGAGCCACTGTGAAGCATAAAACCCTACTCCTACTTTGGTGGATTGGATGAGGGAACACGACGAGCAAGCAGCGCTCAAGCCCGGCAAGGGCGCCTCGGGGAGAGAAGCTACGTGCGTAGAAGTGTGTAAGGGTCCAAATCCCTTGTTAGGTTGCCTTGGACCTCCTTTTATAGCTTAACGGGTGACCAAGGTGGCAAAACAATATTTATTTAATGATTAGATAGCTAACAGTTGTATCATACCTAACTCTGGTAGTTAGCACAAAGTGCATTAAATGCACTGCTAGGCGGCATGCTGAGGATGCAGCCCAGCAAGCCTGCCGTGCCGCTTAATCATCTTCTGCTTATCTGCTTGACAAGCCTCTGGACGGGTGTCATATGAAGGTAATATGTCTTCCAAATGGCTGCCATGTGCCTAGCGGAAGCCACTTAATCACATGGGGGCTTTACACTGCACTAATAACTGATTTGCATTGTGGTGCGGTGGAGCGGTGGTACCTTGGCGGATCTGGCAAGCCTACCAGGTAAACCTTGGACTTGTCCCTGGGATGGCCTCGACCAGGCCAGGCTCCCTACACGGCAAGGGAGGCCTTCCCAAGGTGATGCTCTGCTGTCTTGTTTGTCCGGGTCTTCTTCATCCGCTCTTTGATATCACTAAGAGATGCTTAAGCAGCTTGGCCTTACTTTGCACGTTGATGTAACTATGCGATGCCAACACGCATGTGTATAAGTCCGGGTAACATTCCTAAATGTTTGTTGCACCGATAGGAGGCCCCGGGCCTGGCCTATACGTGCTGCCGAGCATCGTTGGGGTAGGCACCAACAACTACACATGCGAGCACCTGAGCCACACCACTAAGGGATTCAAGCCTCTCTTGACGTTTCTCCTTGCTTCTTCATTAACCTGTGATTGAGTCAGTTTCTGGTTTTTCCGTGAGTCGTGCATAATGGCGTGGGTTAATCCATATAGTGGCCTGTGGGTCGCCCATGTTCACGGGGAGGTAACTGGCTTTTTACTCGTCCCACCACTAATGTCGTTTCCACCACGTACGCTGCATGCATTGCACAGGGTTGGTGGCGGATGTGCAGGGCGCAGGAAAGAGTGCCATGGCAGAAAGCTAGGCGTCGTGGATAGGCGCAAGTGGGTGGTCCATCAAAGCTTTACCCAAAACTTGAAAACTTCACAACACAAAACTCAATACAAAACTCATATGCTCCATTAGTATAATATAGTAAATCACCACTTTAGGTACTGTTGTGAACTCATTCTTAATTTATATTGGTGTTATATCTACTATATTCCAACTTATCCATGGTTCATAGCCCCCGATACTATCCATAGATTCATCAAAATAAGGAAAAGACACATACAAAACTGAATCTATCAAAAACAAAACAGTTTGTAGTAATCCGGAAACTTCGTGTACTTCTGTAACTCCAAATATTCTGAAAAAAAAAATAGGACAACCTAGGCAATTTGTATATCAATCTTGTGTATAAAAATTAGAATTTTATCACGCTTCTGTGATTATTAACAATTCTGCTATAGGATGCAAAAGTTTCTATTTTTCAGCAAGATCAAATCAACTATCACCATAGATCATCCCAAAGGTCTTACTTGGCTCAAACACTAATTAAAACACTAAAACAGAATTACCATAGAAATAATAATGTGTACTTATTCAAGAACAGTAGCAAAATCAAAAAACACAAAATAAAATTGGGTTGCCTCCAACAAGCGCTATTGTTTAATGCCCCTAGCTAGGCATAATGCATAGATCTAGGTATTATCATCTTTTGTATGCAATCCTTCAATTGCACATCTATATCCACTAGGAGATTGATTAGGTTTATTGATGGTCACACTCCTAGGTAAAAAAAATCAAGAAATTCACTTGTAGCAATTGGTTCTTTAATGATATTGACAAAGATAGGGTAAATAGTTATCATCTTAAGATCATCGTTTCCTTTACTAGATGATTCACCCTGAAGGAAATATGCTCAAGAGGTAATAATAAAGCTGTTATTTTATTTATTTCCTTATATCATGATAAATGTCTATTATTCATGCTAGAATTGTATTAACCAAAAACTTGATACATATGTGGATACATAGACAAAACACCATGTCCCTAGTATGCCTCTACTTGACTAGCTCGTTAATCAAAGATGGTTAAGTTTCCTAGCCATAGACATGTGTTGTCATTTGATGAACGGGATCACATCATTAGGAGAATGATGTGATGGACAAGACCCATCTGCTATCTTAGCATAATGATCGTTCTGTTTTATTGCTACTGCTTTCTTCATGACAAATACATATTCCTCCGACTATGAGATTATGCAACTCCCGGACACCGGAGGAATGCCTTGTGTGCTATCAAACACCACAACGTACCTGGGTGATTATAAAGATGCTCTACAGGTATCTTTGAAGGTGTTTGTTGGGTTGGCATAGACTGAGATTAGGATTTGTCACTCTGAATATCGGAGAGGTATCTCTGGACCCTCTCGGTAATGCACATCATATGAAGCCTTGCAAGCAATGTGACTAATGAGTTAGTTGTGGGATGATGCATTACGGAATGAGTAAAGAGACTTGCCGGTAACGAGATCGAACTAGGTATGAAGATACCGACGATCGAATCTCGGGCAAGTAAGATACCGATGACAAAGGGAATAACGTTGACATTGCAGTTTGACCGATAAAGATCTTTGTAGAATATGTGGGAACAAATATGGGCATCCAGGTTCCGATATTAGGTATTGACCGGAGAGGTGTCTCGGTCATGTCTACATAGTTCTCGAACCCATAAGGTCCGCACGCTTAACGTTCGATGATGATATGTATTATATGAGTTATGTGTTTTGGTGACCGGAGTTTGTTTGGAGTCCCGGATTAGATCATGGACATGACGAAGAGTCTCGAAATGGTCGAGAGGTAAAGATTGATATATTGGAAGGTAGTATTCCCACACCAGAAGGGTTCCGGAGTGTATCGGGTACATACCGGAGTACCGGAGGGGTTACCAGAAACCCCCGGGGAAAGATATGGGCCATATGTGCCATAGGAGGGAGGCTAACCAGCCCACAAGGGGCTGGTGCGCCCCCCACAAGGGAGAAGGCATAATTGGACTAGGGAAGGGGGCGCCACCCCCTTTCGTTCTCCTACTCCCTCTCCTTCCCCCTTTCCCCCTCCGGTAAAAGGAAGGGGGGCGAATTGGACTAGGAGTCCAAGTGGGACTCCTCCCCACTTGGGGCGCGCCTAGGTCGGCCTCCTCTCCCTCCCTCCTTTATATACGGGGGGCGCCCCTATGATACACACCAATTGCTCGAAGCCGTGTGCGGTGCCCCCCTCCATGGTTTACGCCTTTGATCATATTCTTGCGGTGCTTAGGTGAATCCCTGCGCAGATCACATCACCATCACCGTCACCAAGTCGTCGTGCTGACAGACTCATCTACTCCTTTGACCCTCTACTGGATCAAGAGCTCGAGCGACGTCATCGCACTGAATGTGTGCAGAACTCTGAGGTGTCATACATTTGGTACTCGATCGATCGGAACGAGAAGACGTTCAACTACATCAACCGCGTTGAGAAAACGCTTCCGCTTTCGATCTATGAGGGTACGTGGACACACTCTCCCCCTCTCGTTGATATGCATCTCCTAGATAGATCTTACGTGGGCATAGGAATTTATTTGAAATTGCATGCTACGTTCCATTCACACCCTTATTCGTAGGAACATAAATAAACTTAGAAGATTTAGTAGGAGAAAATTTTGGAGTAGTTTTAACAGCAGCAAAGGCAGAACCCAAGTTAGCAATAATATCTTCTAACTTGTCAATTCTAGTAGAACCTTGATCTTTTTTCTCATTAACTATATGTTCCTTTTCCTTTAGATTCTTTCGAGTGATTCCTACCTTTGTTCCAATTTGAGTAATGTAATTATGAATCATTTTATCCAAATTTTCTATAAGCTCTACGGTAGAAATTTTATTCTCAATAATATCAAGCCTTTGCATCACATGTTCCATGGTTAAAGTTGTTTCATTAACCGTAAGTGGTGGTGATCCTACCAAATTTACCATAGCATTGTAGGCATCCAAAGTATGACTACCCAAAAAATTACCCCTAGTAATGGTGGTCAACACATACCTATACCACATAGTGACACCCACATAAAAATTTCAGAGAAGAATGATAGTAGATTGCTTGGGGTAGATTTATTCCGAGCATTGCAAATTCTATACCAAGCATCCTTTAAATTTTCTCCCTCCCTTTGTTTAAAATTGACAACCTCACTTTCAAGGGTACTAACGATGGTAGAAGATTTAGCCATGGTAGAAAAACAAGCGATCTAACACACAAGCACACAAAAAGCAAACGAAAGGACGAACGAAAAGAAGGCGAATAAAAAGGAAAATATTTTTGTGATTTTTTGAAAATGTTTTAGAAGTGGGGGAGAGGAAAACGAGAGGCAAATGAAAAATAATGTAAGTGCAAGAGATGAGAGTTTATGATAGGTACTTTGTAGGCTTGATGTAGAACCTCCCCGGCAACGGTGCCAGGAATTCTTCCTGCTACTTCTTGAGCTTGCGTTGATTTTTCCCATGAAGAGGAAAGGGTGATGCAGCAAAGTAGAGATCAATATTTCCCTCAGTTAAGAAACAAGGTATCAATCCAGTAGGAGGCACAAGCAAGTCCCCAGTATATGCACCTGCACAAACTAACAAATACTTGCACACAACGTGAAAAAGGGATCGTCAATCCCTTCACGGTCACTTGCAAGAGTGAGATCTAAAGGATATAGGTACAAAAGATAAGTAAAAAAGCAAAATAAAGTAAAAACAAATAAATTGCAACAAGGTATTTTGGGTATTTGGTTAGATAGATCTGAAAATATATAATGGAAAATAGATCCGTGGGCCATAAGTTTCACTAGAGGCTTCTCCCTTGAAGAAATCATACGGTGAGTAAACAAATTACAGTTGAGCAATTGATAGAAAAGCGCAAAGTTATGACGATATCTAGGGAAATTATCATGAATATAGGCATCACGTCCGTGACAACTAGACCAAAACGATTCTGCATCTACTACTATTACTCCACACATCAACCGACTCCTGCCTCCATCTAGAGTATTAAGTTCATAAGAACAGAGTAACGCCTTAAGCAAGATGACATGATGTAGACAGATAAACTCAAGCAATATGATATAAAACCCATCTTTTTATCCTCGCAGCCCCTTCTGTCACAGGGAGAGGATACCGTAAGATTGAACCGATCACAAAGCACTTCTCCCATTGCAAGAAAAACCAATCTAGTTGGCCAAAGCAAATCGATAGATCGGATAGAATTACTAAGCTATCTCAATCATGCATAAAAGAGTTCAGAGAAGACTAAAATAATATTCATAGATAGTCTGATCAAAAATTCACAATTCATCATATCTCAACAAACGATCGCAAAAGAATATTACATCAAATAAATCTCCAAGAACATCAAGGAGAACATTGTATTGAAGATTGAAGATAGAGAAGGAGCCATCTAGCTACTAGCTATGGACCCTTAGGTCCATTGTAAACTACTCACGCATCATTGGAAGGGCAGCAAGGTTGGTCTAGAGGCCCTCCGTGCTCGAACACCCCTCCGGCGGAGTGCCAAAAAAGGCCCTAAGATGGGATCTCACGAGAATAGAAGCTTGTGGCAGCGGAAAAGTATTTTTTTGTGTGCCCTCTGGCAACTCTTAATATGAAAATACACATTCAAAAATGGGAATATTTGAGAACTTATAGTGCTAGAGTTTGGGTTGGAAGGGCTACGGGGGGCCCACAAGCCCTGGGGGCGCGCCCCTACGGCTTGTGGCCGCCTCGTAGGTCTTCTAGCCTTCTCTCCAAGTCTCGCAGGTTTCTTCTGGTCCAAGAAAAATCACCATAAATTTTTATTCCATTTGGACTCCGTTTGATATTCCTTTTCTGTAAAAGTTAAAAACAAGGAAAAAACAAGAAACTAGTACTGGGCACTAGGTTAATAGGTTAGTCCCGAAATAATACAAAATAGCATATTAATGCATATAAAACATCCAAATACAGATAATATAATAGCACAGAATAATCAAATATTATAGATACGTTGGAGACGTATCACGAGCCGAGGGTGGACTTGCAACTTGGACAAAAAGAGTGACCTTTCAACTAATAAACGCAACAAACAGTCGTGCCAAGTTGCAAGTTGAGGGTGACTTTACAACAAAAGGCGAAAAAGAGTCGGGCCCCAGATCGAGCCTAGTTGCAAGTTGATGGTGAACTTGCAACTGGAAAAAACTTAACGCCCAGTTTGACTCGAGAGTGGACTTGCTACTGGGGTAGGAAAAAAGGCCGAACCTAGATCAAGAGTGGACTTGCACCTTAGGAAAGAAAAAATTCAGGCCCAACTCAAGTCGACCGTGTTTCATGAAGGGCGCGCCTATTTCTCGCTTTAAGCAAGCCAGGGGTAGCCATCGCGTCAGGGCAGCCCCAGATGGGTCGGCCCATCCACAGGGGAGGCCAGCCGCGTGAGTGTGTTTTTTTTCTGTTTTCTGTTCTCATTTTTTGCTTTCTTTTCATAAATTTCTTTATATTTTGAAAATATTCCACACACACACTCACATATAAACACTCTTTAAAACACATTTAAGAAAATCTTGAATAATTATTTAAAAATATTGAACAAGAATTTGAAAAACATTGAACAGGTATTTGGAAATGTAAAATAAGTACTAAAAATGTTGAGCAGGTGTTTGAAAAATGTTGATAATTATTAAAAAATGTTGAACCAGTGTATGAAAAATGTTGAACGAGTATTTCATAATGTTGAATAAGTACTAAAATTGTTGAACAAGTATTTGAAAAATGTGGAAATAAGTATTAAAAAATGTTGAACAAGTATTTCAAAAATGTTGAATAAGTATTAAAATGTTGAACATGTATTTTAAAAATGTTGAAAACCCGTTCAAACAATGTTCACTTGCGTACAAAAAATGTTGATCACTTATTACAAAAATATTTTTGACATATACAAAAATGTAAAGTTAAAACGAAATCAAAAATAAGAGAAAAAACAAAAAATGAAGAAGAAGAAAGAAAACCAAACAAAAAATGGAGAAAAAAAGAAAACCAAACAAAAAATTGGTGTAAAAAAGAAACCTAATAAAAATGAAGAGACCTATCAAAATTTTGGAGAAGAACGGTAGTAGATTGCTTACGGGTAGATCTATTCTGAGCATTGCAAATTCTACACCAAGCATCGTTTAAATTTTTTCCCTCCCTTTGTTTAAAATTGACAACCTCACTTTGAGAGATACTAACAATGGTAGACGTTCTTGCCATGATAGAAAAACAAGCGATCTAACACACAGGCACACAAAGAAGCAAACGAAAAGACGAACGGAAAGAAGGTGAATAGAAAGGCAAATATTTTTATGATTTTCTGAAAACGTTTTAGAAGTGGAGGATAGGAAACGAGAGGCAAATGGGAAATAATGTAAATGCAAGAGATGAGAATTTATGATAGGTACTTGGAAGGCTTGATGTAGAACCTCCCCAGCAACATCGCTAGAAATTCTTCCTGCTACTTCTTGAGTTTGCGTTGATTTTTCCATTGAAGAGGAAAGGGTGATGCAGCAAAGTAGAGATAAGTATTTCCCTTAGTTAAGAACCAAGGTATCAATCCAATAGGAGGCACAAGCAAGTCCCCAATATATGCACCTGCATAAACTAACAAACACTTGCACACAACGTGAAAAAGGGGTTGTCAATCTCTTCACTGTCACTTGCAAGAGTGAGATCTAAAAGAGACAAGTATAAAAGATAAGTAAAATGCAAAATAAAGTAAACACAAACAAATTGCAGCAAGGTATTTTTGGGTTTTTGGTTATATAAATTAGAAAATATATAATGGAAAATAGACCCGGGGGCCATAGGTTTCACTAGAGGCTTCTCTCTTGAAGAAAGCATACGGTAGGTAAACAAATTACTTTTGAGAAACTGATAGAAAAGCGCAAAGTTATGATGATATCTAGGGAAATGATCATAAATATAGGCATCACGTCCGTGATAAGTAGACCGAAACAATTCTACATCTACTACTATTACTCCACACATCGATCGACTCTTGCCTGCATCTAGAGTATTAACTTCATAAGAACAGAGTAATGCCTTAAGCAAGATGACATGATGTAGAGAGATAAACTCAAGCAATATGATATAAACCCCATATTTTTATCATTAGTGGCAGCAATACATTCCGTGCCTCGCTGCCCCTTCTGTCACTAGGAGATGACACTTTTAGATTGAACCCATCACAAAGCACTTCTCCCATTGCAAGAAAAAACAATCTAGCTGGCCAAAGCAAATCGGTAGATCGGAGAGAATTACTAAGCTATCTCAGTCATGCATAAAAGAGTTCAGTGAAGACTCAAATAATATTCATAGATATTCTGATCATAAATCCACAATTCATTTGTCAGGACCCCGACTCAATGCCACATCGATCTAGCATGTAACACCTCATATCACTTTGCGGCCTCACGCACGATATCCCCACGGGTGTCGCCTTACCTTTGCCGGGACCGTTTGCACCTTTTGGCACACGTATATGATAGTGTCGCTAGCATCCATATGATAAGGAGCCCGGGCTGACATGGCTAGTCGTAAACCCAAAGTGGCACAAACTTACAGGGACAGGCATCCATGACCCAGCATCGAACGTGTCGGTCATCAGCGAGTGAATCCAGGCAGTAGCACAGGGCTAGCAGGACTCCGGTGAACCGGGCTATAGCGGGCTAACAGGACTCCAGTATTCATCGCGTGACATTTCCCCGAAGGGACAGACACAGGAACGAAGAAGGACACATGCCGGCCAGCCTAACTGTTCCGAAGCAGTAGCAAGCTACCATGGCTCAGTGGAAGCACTAGGAGACATTTCCCGGTAAGAGAGGCTACTAAGGATAAACAACTAGATAGTCAGATCCCACACATACCAAGCATTTCAATAACATACACACAATATGCTCGATATGTGCAAATACAACATGGCATCACAACATGACTCTACAACTCAAGTATTTTATTCAATAGGCTCCGAGGAGCGAAATATTACAAACATGGGTCTCATGACCCAACACTCAGAGCATACAAGTCAAAGCACAAGCGAAAGCTTAACATGTCTGAGTACAGACATCTACAAATGAAAAAGGCTGAGAAGCCTGACTATCTACCAGATCCTGCCGAGGGCACAAGATCGTAGCTGAGGTAACAAGCTAAACGTCGAAGTCCACGCGGAACTAATAGCGAGACTGAGTCTCTCTGCAAAAACATAAAATAGGCAAACGTGAGTACAAATGTACCCAGCAAGACTTACATCAAATCTAACTACATATGCATCATTGTCAACAAAGGGGATGGTGGGGTTTAACTGCAGCAAGCCAGCTTTGACTCGGTGGCTATCCTGAACTACGACTGCAAGTAACTCTTTTGAGGTGGCGCACACGAGTCCACATATTCACCATATCAATACACCACTATGGATCCGCTCCCGTCTCCCTACGAGAACGCCATCCATAGCACTCACACTTATCTTGCGTATTTTAGAGTATCCACTTTCACTTGTCTATGAACTGTACAAGGGGTCCAAGTTTCCATATCCGAGGAATCCGGCTATTCGAATAGATAATGATAACCCTGCAGGGGTGTACTTCCTCACACACGCTCTCGCCACTTATCGCCCTGTACACGTCATGTACCTCGGCAACCTTCAAGCGGAAGCCGGGCGAGGGAGTCGGCCACGACCTGACTAACCACACAAGTCTCTCGTCCAGGTTTATCGCCTATTCGGGTTCCATCCGCAAGGAGATCCGGCCGGGGTGTCGCTCACGGCCCCAAACGATGTGTGCAGGGTTTCCAAGTCCACCATCCGGGTGCCACTTGGTACACCGGGCCACTGTGCCTAGTCTGTCCCAAGCCCACCTGTACCGGGTGCCACTTGGTAGACTACTAACACTACCTACAAACACCAGAAACTAGTTGCAACTCCTGGACAGAGATCAGGTTGATTAATAAGTCGAGAGAGTCAATTAAGGATCCCAATGTGTGGTAGTAGCTGTTCATGGATCACAAACACAGAACTCAGTTCCTGAGGACGGCTGCAATGAGACAACCCACCATGTACTCCTACATGGCCTCTCACCGCTACCTTTACCAAATCGTGTTCACACGCTTAGCTCTCAACAGTAGGACATGTTCACACACCTCCAATTCATCCCCGATGAATCAGACCTGACACAACTCTAAGCAATAGCAGGCATGACAAACAAGCATGAATGAGTAGGCACATCAGGGCTCGAACAACTCCTACTCATGCTAGTGGGTTTCATCTATTTACTGTGGCAATGACAGGTCATGCAGAGGATAAAGGGGTTCAGCTACCGCAGCAAGTAACAGATGAATCATTGTTGTCCTAATGCAGTAAAAGTGATCAGGAGCGAGAGAGTAGGATTGTATCGGAATGAACAAGGGGTTTTTGCTTGCCTGGCACTTCTAAAGATAGTATATTTCTTCATTGGTGTCATCGATCACATCGTCGGTACACGTCTTACTGAGAGGGGACAAGCACCGACAAACAAAGAAGAAGCACAATCAATGCAACGCACAATATGATGCATGATCATGACATGGCAACATGCTGGTGTTTTGAGCTAATGCAACTAGCAACAAAGTTAAATGAAGTTGGTTTGAACCCTAAGTTCAAATCCAAACTCCATATGTGAAAGTTTAAATGCCATTATATGATTTGTGCTAAACAGCAGCTATAAGTTGTTCTAACATGCATGAAAATAGTACAGATGGATAGATTGGATTTTTCTGATAATTTTTTATATATAAATTATTTCATTCTGAGCTATGGTTGAATTTATATGATTTTTAGAAGTTTAGGGCATTTTCTGGAATTTCCTGAATAGGATTAAATCCATAAAAAAATTATTGCGTCAGCATTGTGTAAGCATGACGTCAGCGAGTCAACCGAGGCTGACCAGGGTCAAACTTGGCCAGTGGGGTCCACTGGTCAGTGACCTAGCGTCATTGGTGTCACGGACAGGTGGGTCCGGTCAATGGCCACGTCAGCGAGGTCAACGCCGACGCGTGGGGCCACTGTGATTAATTTAAACTAAACAGGAGTTAAGCTGTGATTAATTAGGGGCATGGGGCCCATGAGTCAGTGGCCTAGGGAGTTGGTTAGTGTGGGGGGTTAGCCGCTAACAACGGCCACGTCGGATTCGCCGGCGGTTGGACGACGGCGACGTCCCAGAGCGGCGGTGGCTCGCCGGAGTTGCGCCAGAGACGACGGATCGACGCGCCAAGGGCACCAGGAGGTAGCCCGTGGCCGCGCGCATCCAGGGGAACCAACGGAAGGGTGCGGGGTGGACGGAGTTCGCCGGAAGCGAGGTTGTGGCGGTGGCCGGAGTTCGGGCGCCGATGAAAATGACGACACCGTGCACGGGAGGATCTACGGTTAGCACCTACGCGTTCTATGAGAGCTCACGAACCCAACGGAGGCACGCACGGGACCAAATGGCCACTGGAGCCTCGTCGGTGATGAGCTCGTGCGGCGGCGTGCTGTTGGGGGAGAGAGGCGCGGCGGCTACGGCATGCTAGAGAGAAAACGGAGAGGGGGAGGATGATCAGGAGCTCACGTGGAGTGCAGTGGTGGCCTCGGCGTGTTCGGGGAAGCTCGGACGGCGACGAGTCGATGATGGAGATCTGCGGCGGCCGACGATGAAGAAGTGGTCGGGGACGGCGTGTTGGAGCTCTTCCGGCCATGTGAGCTGACGGAGAGGACGAGGGTGGCACAGCGGAGCTCGGGGGCTGGTCCATGGCTCTAGTGCTGGCCGGTGGCTGCGATGGTGGCGAACGGCGGCGACGAACCGTTCGGGTGAGTGAGAGAGAGAGAGATTCGGGGAAGAAGGTGAGGACGGGGGAGAGTGAGAGGAGTCCGGGTGGGAGAGGGGGAGTGCGTGGCACTCGGGGCTGGCCCCAGAAGCGGCGGAAGCAGGAGGTGGCTCGGGCGCGTGCCGGCGCGCGGTGGCCACACGCCCTCGTGCCCACTGGCACGAGGTTGAGGATGACTGGCACATGGGCCTGGTGGGCTGGCTTCTCTGCTGGGCCAGGTATGTAACAGGTACTCCCTCCTTCTCTGTTTCTATTTTAATTGTTGTTTTCTATTTATTTCAATCTATTTTGATTTAGTTCAAGCACTAAACCATTTTTGTTTCTTCCAATAATTTTTGCAGGGACTGAAAGTAATATTCTAGAGCCCCTCATAAAATATCAGAATTATTGAAGCATTAAAAATATATATAACATATATTTGCTCCAACTCAAATACAATATGTGTTAATTCAAAAATCCAGAATGGCCTAGAAATATGTGCATCATTTTTGGCAGAGGTTTTCACCTTTACCAGAAATCATGAACATTTTCAGAGGGCATTTTGGGTTCATTGAAAAAGATTTTATTTTGACCCTAGTTGAATTCATTAGCTGCTAGGGCTTGGATCAATCCCCATTTCAAGTTAAATAAAATTTAAACATGATGCACACATGAAGCTAGCCTAGTGCAAAGCCAGAAGCTAGGGATGTGACAACTCACCCCCACTAAACAAGAATCTCATCCCGAGATTCAAGACGTGAGGTAAGAAGTCAGAGGGGTCACAAGCTAACACGATCTTCATGATCCAATTCCTTTTCTCGAAGATGTTGGTGCATTGCATCATCTTGATCTTGACAACTTTGTTTCCGAGATCTTCACCCAGCAAGATGTCGACGGAAAGAAGCTCTATAGGAATCGATCTTACAACTGATGATCAACTCACGGAGTGAGACATTGAAACAACTCTTGAGCTGAGACAGGAATCATACATCCAAGGGAATGGAGTGGAACAGATGACGAGGGTTCACTAGGTAGACAACAATTCCACACCGTAGCGAGGAGTTGAGTTGCCATGATACCATAACAGGGCACCTTAGGGAAGGTGACTTGTAGAAATATCCCCTTAAGTGGCAAAAAGAATTACCCTTGATTCAGAGATCATTGAAACTCTTTATACCAACCTAAGGCAATTCTCGAGCGATCATTTGGAGGGGTTCGGTAGAATGGCATACCCAGATTAGAATGGATGATGTGGATTACCTTGTTGATAACAACACAAGGGATGATTTTAGTAACTGGGGAGAAGCTCAATAGTAGAGAGTGAGTCCAGTGTTGAAAAGTTATAGCATAACCAAGGAAACTGAGAGCAATCCCAGTTAGTGCCGATGATAACACCTAGCGCTTGTATGTGATCTCAAGAACTTGGGCATTTCCATATTCATCAAGGTTTTACCAATATCCGTGACAAGGATCCTGGCAACACAACATACCACCATGACGAATGGTGATGGAGGATGCAGATGCAAAGAAAGATAACACCTTCTCAGATTTCACCTCAGCGAGGCCAAGGGATCAGAATCTGGATGATCGACCGAGAGACATTTAGCACTCCGCTTCTAATGTTCTCCTTGATGTTCTACAAACCACAGTCGTACTTAAAGCATTAACGTGGCCATCAAGTATAGGTCGGACTTCGGGAGCTCAAGAATCCATAAGGAATAACTACGAAAGTAAATCCTACGAAATCCTTATGGGGAGGTGGCCAACTTCCTCAATCAAGATACTACAATAATGGGTCTTCCGGCTGGGTGTGTTGGCCACGACATCCACTTTACCGGGTTACAGAGAGACCAATATTATAGTTCTTGGGAAACGTTCCAACCATCAAGTCTGCCTGAGATTCAGATCTTGTTGGTGTCAGAATATTCCAGACTCATCAAGTCTAGAAGGAAAAACGAAAGTTTGCAACACAAATCGACGAGATGACGTTGCGAGATTCTCGGGGGATGAACTACGATAGCAAGCTCCAAAACATGAGTTGGTTCTGCTACAAGCATGTGAACACGTTGTCCTAGACAAGCATGATCACATGGTAGTCTTACAACGAAACACTACCGAGTTCAGGTGGGGAACCCTCATCGAGGATATCGAAGTCTTTACGCAAGTCCATGGATTAGATCCCAAGCATAGACTTCTCTTCCTTGAACAAGTCAATCAGTGGCTTGGTGTGCTACGGGATACATATGGAGTGGAGGTAATTAATCTACCAAACCATAGAATACATTCGCACATGCATAACTGACTTGGGATGGTACCAGAGGAAACCAAAACAATCTTTCTCGAACCCACGGCGGCAACTTGCACCAAATGCACATGAATTCGAGGAAGTCACTTCTTCCATCCAAGCATAAGCTTCATGAGCGGAACATGAAGACATTGCTTACAAAGTTTCCAACACTAGCTGGATGTTCAACATGAATCATGGGGGAGACAAAATGCTGCTGATGGGCTCAACAACAACTCATCGAAGTTTCCATATCACTGGACTTCCTCCATCATGTGAACACGGTGATAGCATTGGTCAGACCAAAAGATGTAATGGTGTATGCTCAAGGGATCAACCACGAGTAAGACAACATTACGAACATCATTGGTACTGATTTGATTCTATGATAGCCCATACTCAAATCAAAGTTTGGTTAAGATGATAGGTCCATTAATTGATCACGAGGAACAATCGATGAAGAAATCATCTTCCTACAACAAACACACAACACAGAATATCCCTTTGGAAATGAACTAAGTTAGACAAGATTTTATCTTCCAACTCTCCAAATTGTTGTTGAGCTTAACCAACTAGCTCAGGGGTATCCAACACAGATTCTTGGAGAAAGGGTGGTTTACAAGAAACCAACTTGATCACGAGCTCAGCATAGCGGTCAGGTGACAACCTGGTAATACTTCCGAGAAGATATACGGAAAATCACGAACCACCAATATGTCACTAAGCTCGAGAACAATCTTGCTTTTCAGGGCAAGATGATATGATTAAATAAGCGAGGACTTAACAAAATCCTAACTCATCAATCGAGGAGTGCACCGGGAAAGTGGACTAGGTAGCACGATCAACCTTAGGGTGATGATTCAATAACCAACAAGCTAAGAATGAGAATGTTATCCATTTACTACCAAGCAACCAGCTGCTAGGAGTATTGATTTCACACATCATGATTCACATGTCGGTATTCCGGTCGCAGCAACACGGAAACCGAGGAATGAACAACGATGGTGAGAGGTATCACTGTATCAAGAATTCATAAGATGGTGTGCAATTCCCATGACATTCTTGATATAAAAGATGGTAATAGTCCAAGGTAGAGCAGAACAAGAGCTAGATTAGCATTTTGATCTGCGGAACACAACAGCTTGACCCAATCCTGGATGTGGATGAGGTACTGGAGTTTGTTTCTCCTAGTCATTCCGGAATAGGATGGCTTGACGGACCACAAGAATACTAGGCATTGGTAACACGGATGCACAACTACTCCTGACTATCAATTGACGGACGGGGGTCAGAAAACAACTAAAGAGGGACAACTCAAAGGAACATATATCTTTCGGAGTTGTGGATGCATAGATTAGTATGTCGAGCGAAGCTCAACATTTCTTCCGGATAACCCATGCGAAAGGGTAGAACTAGCAGAATCACAATATAGAATGGAGAACTCATCAAAAGCACTCTGGTTGTGATATTTTGGTTCAAAAGAACTGCTGCCAAGAATGGTTCATGGTATTTGGAAGAACGATATACCACGGACCTCGAGGACTATCGCAAAGGTTACTAATATCCTAAAGGAACTAGCAAACACTATCAACACGAGGTAAGTAGGGTGAATCTCGGGTTCAAAACCCAGAAGTGTAATACCTACATACTAACTGGCATCACGGGATGCTTTCGAGACTGATGGCCAGAATCATCGCACTGGGAACACAAAGCATGGCTAAATTACTATGTGATACTCTAGACATCTAGGGTCATAATAATAGCTCCAACATATACGTCGAGGCAATAGAGTACCTCAACTCACCATTTAGTGTGGTTAATCTGGCACAAAGGAACTTTGAAACGGTAGGAAGGGATTTGCAAATGCATCAGACTATTTAGAGACCTGGGATGACTCGGACAGTATAACGGCTATAAATGCTCAAAAGAATTTTAGACATGCTACAAAAATGGTGGCATAACCACTCGATCATCACAATATCAAGGTTTCGAGATCAACAATTAAGATACGGAAGTAGTAGGAACCTAACTGAGGCTTGAAACCAACAATCCTATAAGTCTACGGATTAGTAACACGTGATCCTGATAGAAAGAAGAGATAGCCTAGTTCCTTAACCCCGTAGGAAAGATAGGATGACTCAGATTAGAAGGCCATAAGGTATAAGGAGTAAAAAGAGCCTTGCGTTCCATCCCACAATCAATTCCCTTATATAACTAAAGAATTCTAGACTCAACTTCGACCAGTTTGGCTTGGTAATCCTACAGGCAGTCAAGCTCTGATACCAAAGCTGTCAGGACCCCAACTCAATGCCACATCGATCTAGCATGTAACACCTCATATCTCTTTGCGGCCTCACGCACGGTATCCCCACGGGTGTCGCCTTACCTTTGCCCGGGACCGTTTGCGCCTTTTGGCACACGTATATGATAGTGTCGCTAGCATCCATATGATAAGGAGCCCGGGCTGACATGGCTAGTCGTAAACCCAAAATGGCACAAACTTACAGGGACAGGCATCCATGACCCAGCATCGAACATGTCGGTCATCAACGAGTGAATCCAGGCTATAGCGGGCTAACAGGACTCCAGTATTCATCGCGTGACATTTCCCCGAAGGGACAGACACAGGAACGAAGAAGGACACATGCCGGCCAGCCTAAGTGTTCCGGACCAGTAGTAAGCTACCATGGCTGAGTGGAAGCACTAGGAGACATTTCCCGGTAAGAGAGGCTACTAAGGATAAACAACTAGATAGTCAGATCCCACACATACCAAGCATTTCAATAACATACACACAATATGCTCGATATGTGCAAATACAACATGGCATCACAACATGACTCTACAACTCAAGTATTTTATTCAATAGGCTCCGAGGAGCGAAATATTACAAACATGGGTCTCATGACCCAACACTCAGAGCATACAAGTCAAAGCACAAGCGGAAGCTTAACATGTCTGAGTACAGACATCTACAAATGAAAAAGGCTGAGAAGCCTGACTATCTACCAGATCCTGCCGAGGGCACAAGATCGTAGTTGAGGTAACAAGCTAAACGTCGAAGTCCACGCGGAACTAATAGCGAGTCTGAGTCTCTCTGCAAAAACATAAAATAGGCAAACGTGAGTACAAATGTACCCAGCAAGACTTACATCAAATCTAACTACATATGCATCATTGTCAACAAAGGGGATGGTGGGGTTTAACTGCAGCAAGCCAGCTTTGACTCGGTGGCTATCCTGAACTACGACTGCAAGTAACTCTTTTGAGGTGGCGCACACGAGTCCACATATTCACCATATCAATACACCACTATGGATCCGCTCCCGTCTCCCTACGAGAACGCCATCCATAGCACTCACACTTATCTTGCGTATTTTAGAGTATCCACTTTCACTTGTCTATGAACTGTACAAGGGGTCCAAGTTTCCATATCCAAGGAATCCGGCTATTCAAATAGATAATGATAACCCTGTAGGGGTGTACTTCTTCACACATGCTTTCGCCACTTATCGCCCTGTACACGTCATGTACCTCGGCAACCTTCAAGTGGAAGCCGGGCGAGGGAGTCGGCCACGACCTGACTAACCACACAAGTCTCTCGTCCAGGTTTATCGCCTATTCGGGTTCCATCCGCAAGGAGATCCGGCCGGGATGTCATTCACGGCCCCAAACGATGTGTGCAGGGTTCCCAAGTCCATCATCCGGGTGCCACTTGGTACACCGGGCCACTGTGCCTAGTCTGTCCTAAGCCCACCTGTACCGGGTGCCACTTGGTAGACAACTAACACTACCTACAAACACCAGAAACTAGTTGCAACTCCTGGACAGAGATCAGGTTGATTAATAAGTCGAGAGAGTCAATTAAGGATCCCAATGTGTGGTAGCAGCTGTTCATGGATCACAAACACAGAACTCAGTTCCTGAGGACGGCTGCAATGAGACAACCCACCATGTACTCCTACATGGCCTCTCACCGCTACCTTTACCAAATCGTGTTCACACGCTTAGCTCTCAACAGTAGGACATGTTCACACACCTCCAATTCATCCCCGATGAATCAAACCTGACACAACTCTAAGCAATAGCAGGCATGACAAACAAGCATGAATGAGTAGGCACATCAGGGCTCAAACAACTCCTACTTATGCTAGTGGGTTTCATCTATTTACTGTGGCAATGACAGGTCATGCAGAGGATAAAGGGGTTCAGCTACCGCAGCAAGTAACAGATGAATCGTTGTTGTCCTAACGCAGTAAAAGAGAGCAGGAGCGAGAGAGTAGGATTGTATCGGAATGAACAAGGGGGTTTTGCTTGCCTGGCACTTCTGAAGATAGTATATTTCTTCATTGGTGTCATCGATCACATCATCGGTACACGTCTTACTGAGAGGGGACAAGCACCGACAAACAAAGAAGAAGCACAATCAATGCAATTGACAATATGATGCATGATCATGACATGGCAACATGCTGGTGTTTTGAGCTAATGCAACTAGCAACAAAGTTAAATGAAGTTGGTTTGAACCCTAAGTTCAAATCCAAACTCCATATGTGAAAGTTTAAATGCCATTATATGATTTGTGCTAAACAGCAGCTATAAGTTGTTCTAACATGCATGAAAATAGTACAGATGGATAGATTGGATTTTTCTGATAATTTTTCATATATAAATTATTTCATTCTGAGCTATGGTTGAATTTATATGATTTTTAGAAGTTTAGGGCATTTTCTAGAATTTCCTGAATAGGATTAAATCCGAGTCAACCGAGGCTGACCAAGGTCAAACCTGGTCAGTGGGGTCCACTGGTCAGTGACTCAGCGTCATTGGTGTCACGGACAGGTGGGTCCGGTCAATGGCCACGTCAGCGAGGTCAACGCCGACGCGTGGGGCCACTTTGATTAATTTAAACGAAACAGGAGTTAAGCTGTGATTAATTAGGGGCATGGGGCCCATGAGTCAGTGGCCTAAGGAGTTGGTTAGTGTCGGGGGTTACCCGCTAACGACGGCCACGTCGGATTCGCCGGCGGTTGGACGACGGCGACGTCCCAGAGCGGCGGTGGCTCGCCGGAGTTGCGCCAGAGACGACGGATCGACGCGCCAAGGGCACCAGGAGGTAGCCCGTGGCCGCGCGCATCCAGGGGAACCAACGGAAGGGTGCGGGGTGGACGGAGTTCGCTGGAAGCGAGGTTGTGGCGGCGGCCGGAGTTCGGGCGCCGATGAAAACGAAGACACCGTGCACGGGAGGATCTACGGTTAGCACCTACGCGTTCTATGAGAGCTCACGAACCCAACGGAGGCACGCACGGGACCAAATGGCCACCGGAGCCTCGTCGGCGACGAGCTCGTGCGGCGGCGTGCTGTCGGGGGAGAGAGGCGCGGCGGCTACGGCATGCTAGAGAGAAAACGGAGAGGGGGAGGATGATCAGAAGCTCACATGGAGTGCAGTGGTGGCCTCGGCGTGTTCGGGGAAGCTCGGACGGCGACGAGTCGACGATGGAGATCCGCGGCAGCCGACGATGAAGAAGTGGTCGGGGACGGCGTGTTGGAGCTCTTCCGGCCATGTGAGCTGACGGAGAGGACGAGGGTGGCACAGCGGAGCTCGGGGGCTGGTCCATGGGTCTAGTGCTGGCCGGTGGCCGCGGTGGTGACGAACGGCGGCGATGAACCGTTCGGGTGAGTGAGAGAGAGAGATTCAGGGAAGAGGGTGAGGACGGGGGAGAGTGAGAGGAGTCCGGGTGGGCGAGGGGGAGTGTGTGGCACTCGAGACTGGCCCCAGAAGCGGCGGAAGCAGGAGGTGGCTCGGGCGCGTGCCGGCGCGCGGTGGCCACACGCCCTCGTGCCCACTAGCACGAGGTTGAGGATGACTGGCACATGGGCCTGGTGGGCTGGCTTCTCTGCTGGGCCAGGTAAGTAACAGGTACTCCCTCCTTCTCTGTTTCTATTTTAATTGTTGTTTTCTATTTATTTCAATCTATTTTGATTTAGTTCAAGCACTAAACCATTTTTGTTTCTTCCAATAATTTTTGCAGGGACTGAAAGTAATATTCTAGAGCCCCTCACAAAATATCAGAATTATTGAAGCATTAAAAATATATATAACATATATTTGCTCCAACTCAAATACAATATGTGTTAATTCAAAAATCCAGAATGGCCTAGAAATATGTGCATCATTTTTGGCAGAGGTTATCACCTTTACCAGAAATCATGAACATTTTCAGAGGGCATTTTGGGTTCATTGAAAAAGATTTTATTTTGACCCTAGTTGAATTCATTAGCTGCTAGGGCTTGGATCAATCCCCATTTCAAGTTAAATAAAATTTAAACATGATGCACACATGAAGCTAGCCTAGTGCAAAGCCAGAAGCTAGGGATGTGACATCATTGGATCTCAACGAGCGCACCCCAAAAGAAGATTACATCGAATAGATCTCCAAGAACATCGAGGAGAACATTTTATTGAAGATCAAAGAGAGAGAAGAAGTCATCTAGCTACTAGCTAGCGATGGACCCTTATATAGGTCCACTGTAAACTACTCACGCATCATTGGAAGGGAAGCAAGGTTGGTGTTGAGGCCCTCCATGCTCGAATATCCCTCCGACGGAGTGCCAGAAAAGGCCTCGAGATGGGATCTCACAGGAAAAGAAGCTTGCGGCGGCGGAAAAGTATTTTTTGGTGTGCCCTCTGGCATAGGGGGAATATTTTAGGATTTATAGTGCTGGAGTTAGGGTTGGAAGGGCTACGAGGGGCCCACAAGCCCTGGGGCGCGCCCGTACAGCTTGTGGCCGCCTCGTAGGTCTTCTGGCCTCCTCTCGAAGTCTCATAGGTTTCTTCTGGTCCAAGAAAAATCACCTAAAGTTTAATTCCATTTGGACTCCATTTCATATCATTTTCTGTAAAAGTCAAAAACAAGGAAAAAAACAGAAACTGGCACTGGGCACTAGGTTAATAGGTTAGTCCCAAAGTAATACAAAATAGCATATTAATGCATATAAAACATTCAAAACAGATAATATAATAGCATGGAACAATAAAAAATTATAGATACATTGGAGACGTATCATGAGCCAAGGGTGGACTTGGAACTAGGACAAAAAGAGTGACCTTTCAACTAATAAACGCAAAAAACGGTCGTGCCAAGTTGCAAGTTGAGGGTGAATTTACATCTAAAAGCTAAAACGGGTCAGGCCCCATATCGAGCCTAGTTGCAAGTTGATGGTGGACTTGTAACTGGAAAAAAAAACTTAAGGCCCAGTTTGACTCGAGAGCGGACTTGCTACTGAGGTAGTAAAAAAGGCTGAACCTACATCGGGGGTGGACTTGTACCTAGGAAAGAAAAACATTCAGGCCCAAATCAAGTCGACCGTGTTTCATGATGGGCGCGACTATTCCTCGCTTTAAGCGAGCCAGAGGTAACTAACGTGTCGGGGCAGCCCTAGATGGGCCGACCCATCCGCCGGGAGGCCAGCCGCCTGAGTGTTTTTTTACTGTTTTATGTTCTCATTTTTTGCTTTATTTTCATAATTTTCTTTATATTTGAAAATATTCCACACACACACTCACATATAAAAACTCTTTAAAACACATTTGAGAAAAGGTTGAATAAGTATTAAATAATATTGAACAAGAATTCAAAAAAGATTGAACAGGTATTTGGAAATGTTAAATAAGTACTAAAATTGTTGAACAAGTGTTTGAAAAATGTTGAATAATTATTAAAAAATGCCAAACGAGTGTATGGAAAATGTTGAAAGAGTATTTCAAAATGTTGAATAAGTATTAAAAATGTTGAACAAGTATTTGAAAACTGTGGAAATAAGTATTAAAAAATGTTGAACAAGTATTGCAAAAATGTTGACTAAGTATTAAAATGTTGAAAAAGTATTTTAAAAATGTTGAAAAAGCGTTCGGACAATGTTGACTTGTGTACAAAAAATGTTGATCACTTATTACTAAAATATTTTAGACATATACGAAAATGTAGAGTTAAAACGAAATCAAACATAAGGGAAAAGCAAAAAAATGAAGAAGAAGAAAGAAACCCAAAAAAATGGAGGAAGAAAAGAAAACCAAACAAAAAATTGTAGTACAAAAAAAGGAAACCAAATAAAAAATGTAGAAAACCCTATCAAAATAAAAAGAAAAAATCCGTAAAAACAATTGGAAAAACCAGCTTTATCTGCCTCAAGTACAAAATGCGCCACCAACTTACCGCGTGCAAATGCATTGGCGTTGTGGCTAGCATCGCGAGCTCTCTCCCTAGCATCATTCAGACGCTGCAGGAAGATGGGCCAGCCCAACATGTCTACAACCTTCAGCGAAACATCCTCCCGTGATCGCTTAATGCGATAAATAGCATTTGCGTTTCATGATGGGGATACAACTTGACACAGACATTTAAAAAATTGAAATGTCAATCTAATTTAACTATATTGCCAAATGCACGCGCACATGTTAGTTGCACGTGCTGAGACAACAATGCATTAATGGAGGAATTGAGAAAAGCAAGCGACAAATCCTTAATGATGAGAGAATTCCTTATTTAATTTTTTCTTCCCTTTTTGGCCCCAAAAATCTTATTCTTCTCTTTTTGACACTCAAACTTTATTTTGTTCCCTATGTGACACTTCCATCAGTTTTGGCTAGTAACAGTGTTAAGTCTGATCTAAAAAAACTATTTTACCCCTAGTGTAGTATGTGACCAAATTATTTACATGCAAACACAGAGGTAATGTGATATACACTTTGTCATTGCTGAATAAATAAACAAAAATAGTACTATATGTCTAATCATAAGAAAAATATTGCCGGGGAAGAACAATAATAATTATACTAGCAAAAGGGCCCGTGCGTTGCAACGGGAGAAAAGAATACCACACACTCTTAATTTACAAAATATGGTCTATAATTTGAGCATTTGTAGCTGCAGCCAAACAAAAATGGTATTTGCCAACAAAAGTGCAAGTTCAAGATTCCACATGTCTTCTATTTAAACAAGGCTTGCATGTAGATTTAACATGTACAAAGAAACGGGCAAGCGATCTTCAATTTTTTCTCCAATCCTGATTTTGCTGAGATGTTCATTCACAATCCAGGTCAGTATCGATATGAAGCTACAGCAAGACCACAATAGAGAGCATCGGGCTCACATCGCTCCCTGCGAACAGAAAACAGTGGAGAGGACCACAGTCATCTTTCACCATAGCTAAGAAAGCAATTGTAGCTGCCAATGAAAGTTTCATGCTCATATTTGGGACTATCTGTGTAAATATGATTATGTTTTAAGCATTAAATAAATTTTTTGCATAAAAATGAGCAAAATGCTTTTGGATATTGAAATATATGTAAACGAGGTCTGAAAAGAATGAAACTTGGCATGATGTCATTATTGACCTCTATAGGGTGGGAGAAACATTTGAGAGTGTTACAGAAAAAACTTCTTCCACTTCGCATAGAAACTGAACAGCCTCTTGCGAAGCTTCAGGTTTCCAAGAGAAACCATCCTGCTTGAAGGAGAACTCTATTTGTTTTTCATAATTTCCACTTTAAAAATTTCTATGTTGAATACACCATTGAAATTCACATGCTCATATTTGGTACTCCCTCCGTTCCATAATGTAGTGCGTATATATTTTTTGAAAACTCAGAGTTTGTAAACTTTGAACAAATTTACAGAGAAAACTATTTATATCTACAATATAAAAAATATAAAATTTGAAGCTACATCTTATGAAGAATCTAGTGATATATGTTTGACATTCTAGATCTAAATGTTTTTCTCCACAAAGTTTGTCAAAGTTTGTGAGGGTTGGCTTTTCAAAAATAAAATAAAATATGAACTACATTATGGAACGGGGGGAGTAATATTCTGGGTTAACATCATTCTTCTAAAGCATTAAATGAATTTCCAGCCATAAAATGCGTATAATTCTTTTGAATATTAAAAAATATGCAAATGAGGTCTGAAAAGAATGGAACTTGGTATGGTGTCATTATTGACAAATATAGGGTGGGATAAAAAAAAATAAGAGTGTTACAGGAAAAGGTTGATGCACTTCGTATAGGAACTGAATAGTCTCTCACGAATAATCTGGGTTTCGAAGGAAAAATGTCCAGTTTGAAGGAAAAATCTTTTTTTTTCATTTTCCCCCTTTGGAGAACTTTTCCATGTTGAATACACTCTCTCCTTTCCAAAATAAAAGGCGTGCTTGAGGTTGCACTGTTTTTAATGCACAACTTTGACCATTAATATATACATAATTAGTTGAATTTAGCATATATAAATGGTATCATCATATTTGTCTTGCAAAATAGTTTTATATTACATATCTTTATACTAACTCAGTAGACATACTAAGTGAAAATCATAGTCAAAGTTTTGTGTCGAAGAGCATAAAAGGTCAATCGCGCCATATACTTTGGGAAGGAGGGAGTACTAATTTTGGTGTTGTAAATGCCAAATGTATACTATTGCTCGGTGCAAATTAAACATTGTTAACTTTAAAGTTCAACTACCCATTTGCAACACTTACGAATAAATAATATTTTTTTTGAGGGAAGGCCATCATGACTAGCTTTATTAATCACACATCAAAGATACATCGTCTATGAGCTTCAACCAGGCAATCTGCTGGCTCATTAGTCCAAATACTAGAAAACTGATTACAAAAACTATAATTAGCTAGCACATGCGCCGCTTGATTAGTCGAACGATAATAATGCTTAAGTTTGACCTCGTTACGAAGAGGTACATACGGTATTAGCTGGCAAATTTGGATTATAGGGAACTAGGGAAGGAAGGCCCACCCTGAAATTCAGAGGGAGAAATTGGTGAGAGTTGGACACATAATCACGTAGGTCAATTTTCGTAGGTTCCTTTGGTAGATGTAGGATTTTCGTATACTTCCGGTCAGAACCTTCGTCCACCATTTTTTTATGAGGGAAACCTTCGTCCAGCACTGATCGAAGCCTATTTGGCAAATCACCAAACAGTATTACAGCTTCCACCGGAAGCACGTAGTAAGAAAAAACTTTATTCATCATGCAGATCGTACAAAACGAATACAAGCCATAAGCCATGAAAGAACGCGCCAAGAAAGAAAGAAAGAAAGAACAGTAAAATGATTAAACCGTCTACATACGTACTCTCTGTAGCATGCATGCATGCATGTGCAGACTTGTGGCTAGCACGTCAAGTAGCAAAACCAAGCAAACAACGTAACCGGCTCAAACAAAACAAAATAAAGCAGAACAATGCCCCTCTCGCACCACTAATCCGCATGGCCGCATGCAGCCAACGCATGCGTGGGCAGCATGCCACACCTTGCTAGATCGTTTAGCACATGAACCCGGTGGGCGCTTTCTTGCCGCAGTGGTTGAGGATGACGCTGAGGTTGATGGGGAGGTTGAGCTGGACGATGTTGAGGACGTTGGCCTTGATCACCGTGCAGAGGCACAGGGCCGCCTCGAGGTCGACGAGCCCATCCAGCAGCGGGCAGCACGGCAACGCGGTCGGCCTGCCCACCTGCGCCTTGACCAGGTTCAGCGCGTTGACACACGCGCCCACCTTCAGCGCGTCGCGTGGGCACCTGCCGAGCGAGGCCGGGGTCGGGGTGGGCGTCGATGGGGTGGGCGTGGACGGGGTCGGGCAGTTTCCCCCGCACGCGCTGGCCACGGAGAACACGACCAGGTTCACGGCGAGGAACAGCGCGATCGATGCATTTCCTGCCATTGCTGCCGAGTGATCACTAAGCACAGATCAGATGATCAAGTAGCTGATCTGGAGCTCTGGACTGCTAAGTGCTTGTGATGCCCTAAGGGTGGTGCTTGAGTCTGGTATTTATAGGGGGAGATCGGTGCCATGCTGGCGAATTATTAGCGTGCTTGCCTTCTCTTGCTCGTGAACTTGCATGTGATCGACGGCAATTGGGAGTCTGATCTGGATCGGTTTGCTGAATAATATGGGCGTTACACCCAGAATATATGGACATACATTAGTAGTTAAACAATTTGGAATGGCACTAGTGACAAGATTGCTGCACTAGTGGATGCATGTTAACGCTTGTTCCTTCTCGGCGATTGATGTTATTCTTGAAGCTGGCTTAATTTGAAAGTTGCATCTGTCGGTCACGGACGGGAGTACGTCTTTGCACAAAAATCAAACCGGAGCAATCATAAGAGGGAAGGCAACTTGTTTGAAGGCTTCCAAGGGACCAGCCATATTCTAACCTGCAATAAACCGGTTGTTTTTTTAGAAAAGAGGCTCAAGGCCGGCCCTACTTTGAATTAACAAAGTCATGCATCAACCGGTCAGAATTACACCCCTATACCACTTACAAAGCAACAAAAGAAAACGAAAACGGCTAGGACGTGTTTGGTTGCCTGCATTAGGTCCAATCAGGTCCGCGCGAAAAGAATTCGGCCTGTTTGGTTGCCCACGTACACTATTGGGCCTGCATCACAGAAACTTTAAAGCACCTCTTGCCTGTCTCGCAGGATACACTCAGATTGGCAATTTCTCCAAAGCCAGGCCCGCTCTATGCACATGGGCGGCGGGGACTGCACGCGCGGAGCCACGCTCGAGAAGCCGCGTTGCTTCCCGAAGCGCCACAAGTTATTACCCTCACCGCCCCCTCATCACTTCCTCTCTCCTCTCCCCACTCTCACTCACGGCGGCAGCGGCGGCGGCGTTCAGCAGATCGAAGAAGAGCAAGGCAACCTCCGGACCCTTCACCGGCACCCGCATCATCACCTTCGGCATGGCAATGGCGGTAAGCACTTTTTTCACCTCCTCATGTACTCATTCGCATTCGATCCGCGTTTAGGTTCGATCCACATTATGGGAATGGGGAATCGAAGTAAATAGCCATAGGAGTGATCATAACATCGTTATTAGTTCGTAGTACCGATGGATTTTAGGTTACCGGTCAAGATTGAGTACAAAGGTAATGTGGATTGGGGGTAAATCTTACACAGTAGTTCTAGATCCTAGCCTTTGCTACCCTGGAGACATTTGGAGCGTCGGGTACCCTTGCCCTTGTTCTTCTCCTCGAGCTGCACCACCGTCTCTTCTTTCGTGCCGGAGTACAGATCAATTGACATGCTTCGGTGTCCCGGCTCCGGCGCCCTTACAACCATCGCCACCACAACTTCTTCTTCCACCTCCATCGCCACCACTTCTTGTTCCTCCTCCACCGCCACCATGGTCCCTGTCGTGAAGGACGCTGTGGCACGATGGTCATGAGGACGCCTGTACTCTCTATACGTGGCCCACCTTGACCTCTGTCGGGCGTCACCGGAGTTGGCCTGATTCATGGCCCAGGAAAAGATGTCGACTGACATAGTTCCCTTCACTGGGTCAGGAATCAGCGTCTTTAACTCCTCCAGCGTCGCCTACTTCAGGACCGCGTCCGACTCTTTCTGCATTTCTGCCACGCTGGTGAAGACTGGAGCGGACTTCCAAGGTGTTCTCGAGATTGGTGCGGTCACCGAGCGAGCACCCAAGGAATAAAGCCCTCCATCCAATGCACCAAGGGAAGAGGTTGGAGTTGCTGCAGGAATTCATGGCGGTAGATAGGAGGGAAAGTGAGAGATAGAGAGATGACTGAGTGAGATGGTCGGTAAATAGTGACTGTGAGGATGGGTAAACAAAGGGGTTATGGATGATAGGTTTTAATGGCGATCAACCTCGACACTTTGTGCTCTTCATAATGTGTGCTCTTCATAATGCAGATCAACACAGACAACAAGGGCAAGGAAGTGGTGTCACCCATGGAGAAGGGCAAGGAGGTGGTGCCGCCCATGGAGGTTGGGTCGACCACGCCTGAGGACGTGGGCACAGATGAGGACATGGTGTCGGAGAAGCCCCCTAGCGGCAAGCGTCGTAACTATAGCCACTACCATGAGGAGGGAGGTCCAACCCACTTCTGCAAGGTGATCCTTGCCCCTCAGCTTGAGTGGATCCTGATGCCCCTGGAGTTCACCAAACACTTCCCGGTGGTTCCGCAAGACTTCAAGCTTAGGACTAACACCGGCTGCTCATGGAGGGTGACTGTCTGGCTGATGGACGGCAGGGTGACCCTCTATCAGGGTTGGGCCCCCTTTGCCGTCGTCCATCCACTAGTAGGAAAAGGGCTATAGATAGGATTGATTCTAATGGCGCACCGTGGAAGCAGTGCGCCACTACTATATACTAATGGCGCACCTGTTTCTGATACGCCATTAGTGTGGAAGACACTAATGGCGCACCGTAAACAGGGTGCGCCACTAGTATGAATTATTATTATTTTCATTTTCCCATACATACTAATGGCGCATCTGGTCCTCAATGCGCCATTACTATATATAACTACTAATGGCGCACCAAGCAGGCAGTGCGCCATTACTGTAAATTTTGTTTTATTCTTTTTTTTTGCAAAACTACTAATGGCGCACCGTCTGCTGATGCGCCATTAGTAACCCTGGTTACTAATGGCGCATCAGCAGACGGTGCGCCATTAGTAACCTGGGACCAACAAGATATTTTGGACAGCCCACACCTACCCACTCACTTTCCCCACTTCATTCCATCCACCTCCTTCTCCAAGCTTTCGGCCATCTCCTCCTCCTCACCTCATTTCCACCATAGATTCAACAAAATTAAGTGGTGAAATTACCTTTTTTTGATAGGTAAGTAAGGGAAAGCTATCTTCATGATATAGATCTACTTTTTTTCCCTAGCTCGCTCCAACAACGTGCACATGCACTTTTTGTGGCCTAGCTAGATCTATGTATGTTTGTGGTGTTGCAAGTGTTTGTGGTGTTGCATATATGTTTGTGTTTGAAGGTGCCGGTATTTGAAATATGCGATAGTTGCCAATATTTTGCCGGAATGTTTTGATTCATTTCCGTTTCGGCGAGAATTTTGGCACTATGCATTCTTTTTGGTCCTATTTTTAGGGAAGGTCATGCCAAATTTTTTCTTGGTTCTAACATATCGTTTTGCTCTACCCCGCAGGCGACCATGGTCCGCACGATGACTGAAGGCATCGTGAATAGGTTTTTGAGCTCCGCGAAGGCCGAGATGCTTCAAAAGAACGAGACGGAGATAAGATGTCCATGTCGAAGATGCAAGCTGAAGAGCCTTATTGCGGACCCGGATTCCGGGCAGGTGCGGGACCACCTGCTCTTGCGTGGTTTCATGGATGGCTATCGGTGGCAAGGTGATGAAGATGACTATCAAGTCGTCCATGGCCGGGGCCGGGCAAGAAATGAGGAAGGGCAACAAGACAAGTACCACCGCGGCGAGGGCGGGCGAGAAGACGAAGAATCTCTAGGACATGATCACGACGGTGATGCTGTACACATTCATCATGTAGAAGATGTCGTACATGATGATGAGGAAGATCAAGACGAAGGGCATGATCATGAAGATGAAGATGCCGGAGCAGACGACGATGGAGGCTGGGTGCAGGACCCTCATATTCAAGAGCTGCTTCTCAAGCGGACGGATAACGCAAGAGCTGCCGCCCAAGAGAAAGCCAAGCTGGATCAACTGGAGATAGACGCGGTTACTCCATTGTATGAAGGATGCAGGCCCGAGGATACCCGCCTGAAAGTAACGCTCATGGCTCTGGAGATGAAGGTAAAACACAAAATGACCGACGCATGCTTCGACGAGAACATGTCATTCTGACACGAACGTCTTCCCAAGGGGAACAAGTGCCCGACCAGTTTCGAGGAGGCGAAGAAAATCGTGTGTCCTTTGGATTTACCGCACGTGAAATACCATGTGTGCATGAACAATTGCATCATTTATCGGGACGAGCACGTGGAGTCTACCATATGTCCGGTGTGCGGCGTCACTCGATACAAGAAGAGGAAGAAAGCTCCTCGAAAATCGGTGTGGTACTTTCCGATCACTCCTCATCTGCAGCGGTATTTCGCGGACCCTAAGGTAGCAAAGCTCCTGCGTTGGCACGCGGATAGGGAGCAGAAGAAGCGGGAAGATGACGGAAATGATCCGGAGATAGATAAAAAAGACAAGATGCTGAGTCACCCTAAGGATGCGAGCCAGTGGCAAGCGTTGAACTTCGAAGACCCAGAATTTGGGAAGGATCCAAGGAACATCGTGCTGGGCGCGAGCACCGATGGAGTCAATCCGTTTGGCAGCCAGAGAAGCACACATAGCACCTGGCCTGTGTTTGTGTGGATGTACAACCTTCCCCCCTGGTTGTGCATGAAGAGGAAGTACATTCACATGAGTATGCTAATTGAAGGGCCGAAACAACCAGGGAACGACATCAATCTGTATCTGGGGCTGCTGAAGGAGGAGCTAGACACGCTGTGGAAAACGCCAGCCAATACGTGGGACGCCGTAGAGAAAGAATATTTCCCTATGAGAGCCGCACTGCTCACGACGGTGCACGACTATCTCGGTTACGGATATCTCGCGGGGCAGGTAGTCCACGGATTTTCTGGATGCGTAAGGTGCATGGATGACACAACGTATCGCCAGCTAGATAGAGATCCCGGGTCTTCGAAAACCGTGTTCATGGGACATCGAAGGTGGCTTCGCGACGATGACCCGTGGAGGAAACACAAGGATCTGTTCGATGGTGAAACCGAACCCCGAAACGCCCGTGTACGAGGAGCGGCGAGGAAATAGACAAGCTGTTGAAAAATTGGAAAGACTGCCCACTGCCGGGAAAGATGCGAAAGGCGCCAGAGCCGCTGCTGAAGGTATGGAAAACGAGGTCTGTTTTCTGGGACTTGCCGTACTGGAAGATCCACCGTGTGCCTCACAGCCTTGATGTCATGCATATCACGAAGAACGTGTGCGAGAGTCTGCTTGGTACCCTGCTCAACATGCCAGTGAGGACCAAAGATGGGCCGAAAGCAAGGGCAGACTTGAAATCAATGGGCATCAGGCAGGAGCTTCACGCTAATGATGATGATGATGATGATGATGATGAGGCGAAGCAGGACACGGAAAGTCGTCGCAAAGGCAAAAAGGCCAAGAAGACCGGAAATGACTACCCTCCCGCGTGCTTCACTCTAAGTCAGGAGGAGATCGAGCAGTTTTTCACCTGCCTCCTAGGAGTAAAACTTCCTTACGGTATCGCGGGGAACGCCGCAACGCTACCGGACCTGCCGGACATCCCTATGGCACAGGATCCGGACAGCCCTATGGCACAGGATCCGGACGGCGACGACAACGACGACGGTACATTTACCAAAGTTGACAAGTACTTTGCCGAACATGGGTACGCTGACGAGTTCTGCGGGCCTCTTTCTCAAGAACCCAGCCAAGACCACCGCGATCTAGCTGGTACGGCGGAGAAATCCAATTGCAACAAGCGTCGTCTGGCGTTCAGTTCTCAGGACACGCCTCCAGCTCCCGTCTTCACCGAGCCTCAGATAGCTGAGGCACGAAATATTATCAGCCCCAACACACTGAAGAAGGCGGTCTGTGAGCAAAACTCGGTCCCATTACAGGAGATCAAGAAGAAGGGCCGGAAACGAAAGACTAACAAGGGCGCCGGTGCGAGCCAGCCGGCATCGAGTTCGATCCGTGCTCAGGACGGGCCACCTTCACCTAAGGATATCTCGAGGAGGGTGCATGTGGCGGGTAGGGCGATGCTACCGCCAAATATGTTGAATGCTGCAACCGGTGCTATGCGGAGTCTGCACGACAGTGTTCTGATTTTGGAGAAGCGGCGTCTCAGAGAGAAGGATGTGGCATACCCGGTTTTCGTGGCCAAGGTGCCAGAGAGCAAGGGCTTTGTGGATGGCGACATCGGGGGTATGATCGTCCTGCGGTTTGATGACATCTTTGCTATGTTTAACCTTCATCCGTTGCACTACACCTTCGTTCGGGTGTTTTCGCTGAGCATGCAGATGCGGATCATTAGAGACAATACCCCGGACATCGTGATAGTCGACCCCTTCTACATGCGTGCCAAGCACTTGAGCAGCGCTGGGGACCGCCAAGTTGCGAGTTCACACCTCGAAGGCGTCATTCTGGCAAACGCAGATAAGGATAACTTCCTTGTGCCTTACTTTCCCGAGTAAGTCATCCCTTAACCGCCCCGTAACATATGATTTCTTAGATTTCGATCGTTCTTTTTTTTCTAACATTCCGTGTTCTGTGCAGTGACACACATTGCACACTCATCCTCTTAAGCCCGAAATATTCCATGGCCACGTATTTTGACCCGAACCGTAACTCCATGATAGACTACACAAATGTGAAGAAAGTTCTTGATGATGTTCTCCCCGGCTACGCCAAATCTGGAGGCACCTTCATCAAGCCAGTTCGTAAGTACGGCAAGCACATCTTCTCACACAATACGAAGTTCTGCTGCTTCAAGCAGCCGCCTGGCGGTCAGAAGGATGCCTACTACGCCCTCCATCACATGCGGGCGATCGTAAGGGACCATCATCACCTTCTGCTACCAGATAATCTCAAAGATTGGGCCGCGAGCTTGTCGGCAGTTCAGGACGCGAACCTCAGACAAGAATTCTTTCGCATCCAGTCGGACTTTGCGGACATCATCCATCAAGATGTCCTTCATACGTCGGGGCAGTTCTTCCTCAGATATCAACCGTCCAACAATGAGATAGATGGAATGCTACAAATGCAGGGTGACAACGACCGCGATTTCATGACCATCGCGACAGACGGCGGCTTCATCCACGCTCCTGTCCGATGAGTTGAGTCGAAAGTAGTGATGTGTAGTTCTGAAACATTGATTGGCTTCATATTGTAATTAAACTTTAATGAATTCGTATGTCTCTTTGGTTTGGACGGTTGTTCAACTTAGATGTAATCGATGCTATTTATTAGTAGGACCATGAATCGTGCTATTAATGTCTTGCTTTTCTCTTCCGATCCTTTTTGTTGCATACTTACACATTGCTTATGTATTGTCTGTTGTTTGGCTTGTGCATAGAGATGCCGTCGTATGTCGTGTACAAGGGTAAGGTTCCCGGAGTCTACGATGACTGGGAGGAGTGTCGGAGACAGGTTCACCGTTTCAGCGGTAACAGTTACAAAGGGTACACCACTAGGGCGGAGGCCGAATCTAGATACGCCCGCTATCTAGCGGGAGAGAGGAGGGAGCGTTGGAGGAACCGGATGAAGACCAGTTTGATCGCGATGATGCTCATCGTGATGACCACAGCTCTCTTCTATGTGATGGTAGTTTAGATGATCGATATCGACTTGTAATGTGAAGGCAAACTCGATACTCGCGGTCTTGAGACTTGTAATGTTTTATATTTGTCCGGTCTTTTGAATCCGGAGACTAATATGATGAATTGTATTCGGAGACTAATCTTCTATTGTATTTGATGAATCTGATGTTGCTGTGTGCTGCTGTCTATATTCATATATTTTGTAACCTGTGCAAAAATTAGAAAAGCAAAAAAAAATAAAACCTAATATTCATACTAATGGCGCACCACACAAGACACTAATGGCGCACTGTGATCATCACACTAATGGCGCATTAGCTGCTGGTGCGCCATTAGAATGCCAAAGCACATTTGTACATATGGCCCCTGGGAGGCATTTTAATGGCGCACTGCAGGCTATACTAATGGCGCACTACGTGGTGCGCCATTAGAACACCAGATACTAATGGCGCACCAGTAGTGCGCCATTAGAATTGAATTCTAATGGCGTGATGCCAGTGGCGCACCAGTAGTGCGCCATTAGAAGGCAAATTCGGTGCGCCACTAGCATGCCTTTTCCTAGTAGTGATCAGATCAGGATTGGCTACATGGTGACGTTCAAGTTCCTCACTCTTGACACGCTCAAGGTCATCGTCTTCAATGACGAAGGCATTGAAGTGGTGACCAAGTGAGGCAAGCATGATGACGCCTTCGCCATGAACGTCCAGGACTGCCCTTCCTATGCTCTAGCTGGTTTAGTTTCTTTTCTTTTTGTTGAACAATAGAAGGTGCACAAAACGCCAAACTTAACATTTCAGCTCAGTAACAACGTACAACATGAATTACAAATCCCTGGAACCAAAAAATTTGAAAGAAGAGAAACTAAAGGACATGTTATATTCCTATGAGGTGAACCAAAACTACGTATGGTAGGTTCTTCAATCGATCTAAGAACCTGATGAGCTACATTGTGGGCAATACCATTGATTTCCCTAGAAATATGGAACACTTGAGAATGAAGATGAGAGGAGAAGCAGAAAAACTCAGCCAACACCTTCCTGATAGTCCAAGGGATAGTAGTCTCAGCTATCTTCCTGGTTGCCACAGATGATGCTAATGAGAGACAGTCTATGAGGAAAGTGGGCTGAAAATGTTTTGGCACTTAGCCACCTGAGCCGCCAAGAGAAGAGCCAAAGCTTCATCTTGTAAAGGTGTATCTATAATAATGACAGAAACCTAGATCTATACGTTGACTTCCATTGGGTCTTGTTTAAGTGTGGCACTTTATTTAAATTGTGTCTAGCTATGGTTTACAACTATCTTCTGTTGTGTGTGTATGATTTTTTTTGTTCACGCTATTATGTGTTGGTAACCTCACCAACAAGCAGAAGAGGTTACCATATAATAGCTATTGCAAGGAACCAAAGGCTATGTAGTTGCATGAGCCGAGCCAACGCAGGCAACCAAATGTTATGCAAAAATTCCTCCCCTAATGCGAGAGGCCTAAATGCGGGCAACCAAACAACATGCAGATGTCGAATTTTTGCCTGTTTTCCTCACCCAGACTCCGTTGAGCCATGCTTGAGCTAGCCAGACCCGGCTCACAAGGCTACCAAACATATCTTAGAAGATACAAGGTGCTATTCAAACACATCTTCCAAACAACAAGCATACAAGCCTGGCCCTGAGGAGAGGTGTCTAGAGGGGGGGTGATTAGACACTAAGTACCAAAGTTGCAGTTTTTAAGATTCTTTAAGTTTAAGTGGAGTTTAGGCACAAGTTTAACAATCACAATACATAACAAGCAAGCATGCAAGGAGTATATGAGCAGCGGAAAGTAAAGCATGCAACTTGCAAGAATGTAAAGGGAAGGGTTTTCGAGGATTCAAACGCAATTGGAGACACAGATGTTTTTGGCGTGGTTCCAATAGGTGGTGCTATCGTACATCCACGTTGGTGGAGACTTCAACCCACGAAGGGTAACACTTGCGCGAGTCCACGGAGGGCTCCACCCACGAAGGGTCCACGAAGAAGCAACCTTGTCTATCCCACCATGGCCGTCGCCCACGAAGGACTTGCCTCACTAGCGGTAGATCTTCACGAAGTAGGCGATCTCCTTGCCCTTACAAACTACTTGGTTCAAATCCACAATCTTGTCGGAGGCTCCCAAGTGACAACTAGCCAATCTAGGAGACACCACTCTCCAAGAAGTAACAAATGGTGCGTTGATGATGAACTCCTTGCTCTTGTGCTTCAAATGATAGTCTCCCCAACACTCAACTCTCTCTCATGGGATTTGGATCTGGTGGAAAGAAGATTTGAGTGGAAAGCAACTTGGGGAAGGCTAGAGATCAAGATTCATATGGTAGGAATGGAATATCTTGGTCTCAACACATGAGTAGGTAGTTCTCTCTCAGAAAATGTATGCTGGAAGTGTAGGTTCAGTCTGATGGCTCTCTCCACGAATGAAGAGGAGGTGGAGGGGTATATATAGCCTCGACACAAAATCTAACCGTTACACACAATTTACCAAACTCGGTGGGACCGAATCAAAAAACTCGGTCAGACCGATTTAGCAAATCTAGTGACCGTTAGGGTTTTCGGTGGGACCGACATGCAACTCGGTAAGACCGATATGGTTAGGGTTAGGGCATAACGTAATCTCGGTGAGACCGATTACACAAACTCGGTGAGACCGATTTTGGTAATTAGCTAACCAGAGAGTTGGTCAGGCAAACTCGGTGGGACCGATTACTCAAACTCGGTGGGACTGATTTTGGTAATAAGTTAACCAGAGAGTTTGCATTGTAATCTCGGTAGTACTGATTGCTCAAACTCGGTGAGACCGATTTTGGTAATGGACATACACAGAGGGATTACAATCCCATCTCGGTGAAACCGAGATCCCTATCGGTGAGATCGATTTGCCTAGGGTTTGTGGCAGTGGCTATGACATCTGAACTCGGTGACGCCGGATAGAAAGAATCGGTGGGGCCGAGTTTGACTTTAGGTTTAGGACATATGTGGATGTGAGAAAGTAGTTGAGGGTTTTGGAGCATATTACTAAGCATTGTGGAGCAAGAAACTCATTGAGCAACACCTCATCCCTTCTTGATAGTATTGGCTTTTCCTATAGACTCAATGTGATCTTGGATCACTAAAATGTAAAGTGAAGAGTCTTGAGCTTGAAGCTTGAGCCAATCCTTTGTCCTTAGCATCTTGAAGGAGTTCCCACATCCTTTAGTCCATGCCACTCCATTGTTGAACTTATCTGAAACATACTAGATAAAAGTGTTAGTCCAACAAGAGATATGTTGACATTAATTACCAAAACCACCTAGGGAGCACTTGTGCTTTCAATCTCCCCCTTTTTGGTAATTGATGACAACATACATCAAAGCTTTAGATAAAGATATAAAGAATAGCAAGTAAAGCTTTGGAAAGACATGTAACAAGCATAGGCTCCCCCTACATGTATGCAATCATGTGAATATGGAATATAGAAGCATGTGAGAGCATAACCATGATAGAGCAGGCAATGTGTTACATGTCTCTTGGCCATATGCATCAGAGCAAAGAATATTAAAGAAAATACCTTCATGCCCATGAGTCCTTGCAAACAGTATGTACATCAGCAAGAATTCCTCATACACATGATTGTGATGCATATACTTACCTTGTAGTCTTGAGTTGGCTTAGGATGGAATGAACCTGTGAAAATAAGGTTCGATAACACAGATGCACCTACTAGCCAGAGAAAACAAAAGAAACCACAAGAATACCAAGACTGGGATGACATGCAGAGACTGAGTACTAAGTACCACATTGGATTAGACATGTCCCCAAGAGTAAAGATATGCAATGAATTTAAATGATTTCTTTCCCTTAGATGTCTTGCTCCCCTGAATCTAGCATGGGATACTGGGAGAAGATAGGGAACAGAAAATCAGAGCTGAAAGATATAAATTAACAAAGCTAATGCAAGCTAATGCAAATAAGCACATATGAACATGTCTTTCCCCTCAAGAAGACATGTGGCATCTCCCCTCTTGAACACCAAGCATCTGGGATCCTTGAGAAATACTTTCTACTTGAGTATTCTCTCCCCCTGGAGATCTCTTTCTCCCTTTCTCTGATGTGATCTGTCTAAGTGATAAGCTTTGATGTGATCTCTCTCTCCCCCTTTGACATAAATTTCCAAGAAGGGTTTGATCCTTGAGTCACAGCACAAAGCATTTATATAAATGTGATGCTTGTAGAGGACAAGATTCACTGAGTGGAGCTGGATCAGAGGAAACACAGAATAAGTGGCAAGCTATTTTTCCTGTTGTGAAATCGGTGGCACCGAGTGGTATGCTTCGGTTGTACCGAAAGGATTCGGTTGGACCAAAAGCAACAAGTCGGTGAAACCGAGTTCATTGCAGAGAAAACACTTGTCACCTCAGCTCACTAGACTAGTAAGATCTCACAAAGATTTGCAAGGAATTTACTGAAAGATATGCAATGAATCGGATGCAGAAAATGCAGAGCAAACAGAAAGAAATCTAGATGAAGTTTTTTTTTGAAAGGGGAAACAAATATGCATGAGACAAATGCAAAAACACAGAAAAGAACACAAGAGAACTTCATCTAGAGATGCTCGGCGACAAAGTCACCTATGTTAGAGTATATTGACTTAGGAGTCAAGTGAGATCACTTGATCATAGGTCATACTCATCGTTTAAGCTCAAAATGGGGTTGCCATTTTTCGTTTAAGCATCTTGATGTATTCTCATCTTGTCGAGTTGCTTTAGCTCATGTCTTGTAGTAAAGCTTCTCTAAGATGGAATAACATACCTTGGTTGGTGGTGTTGAACATGTAGTTGAACTTGTGTGGGTTGCTCAAGGTTGATGTAGCTCATCAAGAGTTGGGAGCACCACTTGGAATTTGAGTCCATCTACCTACATGGGTTAGTTCTTGCAAGGAAGAGCACTTGTGTATCCAAAGATGACAATCATGAAGCTCAACATAGAATTTGTCAAAGGATATGTTTGAGTGGTTCCATGCTTCCTTGTCTTCAACCACCATAGTGTAGAAACTTGGTGATTTAGAGATTGCTCAGGATGTGAGTAGATTACAATCTCATGGAATTTGATTCCACCAAATACCTACATGGGTTAGATAACATGCAAGTTGCAAATATATCCAAGACATAAGATTTTCATCATAAGAGAAATATCAAGGATTAGTCATAAGCTCATGTCTTGCATGTATCCAATGGAGTTTCTACTCCAAGTTTGAAGCATCAATAATGTTCAATTCTCCTCTTAACCTGCAAAACACTTTCTCATTAAGAGGTTTAGTGAATATATCCGCTAATTGCTTTTCGGTGCGAACATGCTTAAGATCAATGTCACCCTTAGCAACATGATCTCGAATGAAATGATGACGAACTTCAATATGCTTAGTTCAAGAATGCTGTACAGGATTATGACCAATTTTGATAGCACTTTCATTGTCACAAAGCAATGGAACATGTTTCACATATATCCCATAATCTTTAAGAGTTTGGGTCATCCAAAGTAATTGAGCACAACATGAACCAGCGGCAATGTATTCCGCTTCGGCGGTGGATAAGGATACCGAGTTTTGTTTCTTGGAGGACCAAGACACAAGAGATCTACCAAGAAATTGACAAGTACCCAAAGTGGACTTTCTATCAACCTTGTCTCCGGCATAGTCCGAGTCGGAGTAGCCAACAAGATCGAAAGAGGCCCTCTTAGGATACCAAATGCCAAAATTTGGTGTATGGATTAAGTATCTCACTATCCTTTTCACGGCCTTAAGATGACATTCTTTAGGAGCATCTTGATATCGTGCACACATGCACACACTTAGCATGATATCGGGACGTGAAGCACATAGATATAACAATGAACCAATCATAGAGCGATAAACTCTTTGATCAACCGGTTCACCATCTTTGGTCAAGTCAAGATGTCCACTAGTAGGCATGGGTGTAGACATACCTTTGCATTCTTGCATATTGAACTTCTTGAATAATTCCTTGGTGTACTTCGTTTGAGAAACAAAAGTACCCTCCTTAGTTTGCTTGATTTGCAACCCAAGAAACAATTTGAGTTCACTCATCATAGACATCTCAAACTTCTCCGACATTAGCTTCCCAAACTTTTCACTAAAATGAGGGTTAGTTGAACCAAATATAATATCATGAACATAGATTTGGCACACAAATAGTTCTCCATTAACCCTTTTAGTAAAAAGAGCAGAATCAATTTTCCCAATTTCAAATCCTTTTTCAATAAGGAACTTGGTCAAGCATTTATACCATGCTCTAGGAGCTTGTTTAAGACCATAAAGAGCTTTGTGAAGTTTGTAAACATGATTGGGTTTCTTAGGATTGACAAAGCCGGGAGGTTGCTTAACATAAACTTCCTCCTCTATTTCACCATCTAGAAAAGCACTTTTAATGTCCATTTGGAACAAGGTGATATCATGATGATTAGCATAGGCAAGTAATATGCGAATGGACTCAAGTCTAGCAACGGGAGCGTAAGTCTCACCATAGTCCATGCCTTCGACTTGTGTGTAGCCTTGGGCGACGAGACGTGCTTTGTTGCAAACTACTTGTCCATCTTCATCTTGCTTGTTCCGAAACACCCATTTGGTACCGATGATGTTGTGGTTGTTGTCGGGCTTCTCAACCAATGTCCAAACTTGGTTCCTCTCAAAGTTGTGTAGCTCTTCATGCATAGCATTTATCCAATCCGGATCTTCCAATGCTTCTTCGACCTTCATAGGTTCAATGCTAGAGATGAAAGAATAGTTTTCACAAAAGTTAGCTAAACGAGTTTTAGAGCGAGTGATCCTCCCGGTTTGAATATCATTGTAGATTTGCTCGATGGGATGGTCTTTAGCAATTCTTGCTCGAACTCGTGAAAGCTTTTGCTTGGTTCTTGGTTGAACTTCTTCTTCATCTTGTTCTTCTTCTTGGCCTTCTTCATTGTTGGCGTTGTCGTTCCCTTGTCGTGGTGTAGAAGGAGGTTGTTGACGTTCATCTTGATGCACTTCCTCGTTTTCTTCATCTTGCTGTGTCCCACTTGTGGATGCTTCCGTATCAACTCTTGGTTCACCTTGTCGTGAAGTAGAAGCTTCCACTTGGATGGACGAGGTACTCTCCTTCACCTCCGTTGGACGAACCTTGCCAATAGACAAGTCTTGGATTGCTTCTGAAGGATCTTTGTCTCCTACATCAATTGGCAATTGCTCTACTTGCGAGCCGTTAGATTCATCAAACTTCACATCTACCGTCTCTTCAACCTTTCGGGTGAAATTGTTGTAGACACGGTAAGTGTGAGAGTTTGAGCCATAACCTAGTAGGAAACCTTCATGAGACTTAGGAGCAAATTTAGAACGACGATGCTTATCAAGAATGTAGCACTTTGAGCCGAATACTCAAAAGTATCCAACTTGGGGTTTGTTACTGCTGAGGAGCTCGTATGCTGTCTTGCCGAGTAGCTTGTGAAGATACAGGCGATTTGTTGCATGACAAGCTGTCTCAACCGCTTCTGCCCAAAAGTGCTTCGGCGTCTTGTACTCATCAAGCATCGTTCTCGCCATTTTGATGAGCGTCCGGTTCTTCCTCTCAACAACTCCATTTTGTTGAGGTGTGTACGTAGCCGAGAACTCATGTGAAATCCCTTTTTCGTCAAGAAAGGTGTCCACATTTGCGTTCTTGAACTCCGTTCCGTTGTCGCTGCGAACCTTCTTGATCTTCACTTCAAATTGATTTTGGGCCTTCCTAGCGAAGTTTTTGAAGATCTTTTGGACCTGTGATTTATCATCGAGAAAGAACACCCACGTAAATCTTGAAAAATCATCAACTATAACTAGACGAAAAGAATTTCCACTGAGACTCTTGTAAGAGTTGGGACCAAAAAGATCCATGTGAAGTAGCTCGAGTGGCCTCCTTGTGGTCATGATGTTCTTCACGGGATGCCTCCCTCCAACCTGTTTACCTGCTTGACAAGCGCTGCAAAGTCTATCCTTATCAAATATGACATCGTTAACACCAAGGATATGATTTCATTTAATAAGCTTGTCAAGGTTTCTCATACCAACGTGACCTAATCGTCTGTGCCATAACCAACCTTTTGAGGATTTAGCAATGAAGCAAGTTTTAGGTTGAGCCATTTTAGTGAAATCAACAATGTATAGATCGCCTCTACGCACGCCGGTAAAGACCATTTTATGATTGTCTCGACGAAACACTTGGCAATCTACTTTAGTAAATAGGACATTGAAAACGAAATCAGCAAGTCTAGATTCTGAAAGTAAGTTGTATCCAAGAGATTCAACGAGCATGACATTTTGGATGGAGCTATCATGTGATATGGCCACCTTATCGAGGCCAACCACCTTACCCTTTGAGTTGTCACCGAAAGTGACATACTTTCGAGGACTATCTTTTTCAGCAAGCTCACGAAACATGTCTTTATCTCCGGTCATGTGATTGGTACATCCAATATCAAGAACCCATTCCTTTCCTCCTGACATATATCCCCGAAGATTTGCCATAAGACCAAAGTGTCTCATTGCATCATCAAGATTGAAGTCACTATCATCATCCTCATCATAGTATCCATGTTCAACATCGTCATGTGGTGGATCAAATCCTAGAGAGGGTGATTCGTTAGAGTAGTTTGACAATGATCTTCTTATGAATTTTTATAGCTTCAGAAATAATATCACTAATAATTCCAACATCTCCTTTGGCACGCATAAGGCTTGTAAGCTCAAACAAACAATCACCAAACATAGGATCACTAGAATTCAGCTTACTCAAAGCAATAGACTTATGGAGAATTTCATCAAGATTTTTCAAGGAATAATTTGGAAAGTGTTCCTCAAGAAATTTCCATATAGTGTAGGCACACTCAAGAGTAGGCAAGTTTCTAATTAAGTTTCTAGGCAAGCCTCTAGTGATAAGATTAACAGTTCTAAGATTCCTAATCATGTCAATTGACTCATCAAGAGTAGGATGCATAGGATCAACATGAGGTGCACAAGGGCTAGCAATGTACTTGTTCAAATGATATTGATTGAAGATTACAAGCATCTCATTTTTCCACTCATGATAATACTCTTCATCAAGAATAGGCACTCTATGTCTAAGACTCCCCAAAGTAGACTCATCCATCTTCCTCCAATGGTGATTAAACCAAGGCAATGGAGACCAATGCTCTGATACCACTTGTAGGACCTTGAGAAGAGGTGTCTAGAGGGGGGGTGATTAGACACTAAGTACCAAAGTTGCAGTTTTTAAGATTCTTTAAGTTTAAGTGGAGTTTAGGCACAAGTTTAACAATCACAATACATAACAAGCAAGCATGCAAGGAGTATATGAGCAGCGGCAAGTAAAGCATGCAACTTGCAAGAATGTAAAGGGAAGAGTTTTGGAGGATTCAAACGCAATTAGAGACACAAATGTTTTTGGCGTGGTTCCGATAGGTGGTGCTATCGTACATCCACGTTGGTGGAGGCTTCAACCCACGAAGGGCAACGCTTGCGCGAGTCCACGGAGGGCTCCACCCACGAAGGGTCCACGAAGAAGCAACCATGTCTATCCCACCATGGCCGTCGCCCACGAAGGACTTGCCTCACTAGCGGTAGATCTTCAAGAAGTAGGCGATCTCCTTGCCCTTACAAACTCCTTCGTTCAACTCCACAATCTTTTCGGAGGCTCCCAAGTGACACCTAGCCAATCTAGGAGACACCACTCTCCAAGAAGTAACAAATGGTGCGTTGATGATGAACTCCTTGCTCTTGTGCTTCAAATGATAGTCTCCCCAACACTCAACTCTCTCTCATGGGATTTGGATATGGTGGAAAGAAGATTTGAGTGGAAAGCAACTTGGGGAAGGCTAGAAATCAAGATTCATATGGTAGGAATGGAATATCTTGGTCTCAACACATGAGTAGGTAGTTCTCTCTCAGAAAATGTATGCTGGAAGTGTAGGTTCAGTCTGATGGCTCTCTCCACGAATGAAGAGGAGGTGGAGGGGTATATATAGCCTCGACACAAAATCTAACCGTTACACACAATTTACCAAACTCGGTGGGACCGAATCAACAAACTCAGTCAGACTAATTTAGCAAATCTAGCGACCGTTAGGGTTTTCGGTGGGACCGACATGCAACTCGGTAAGACCGATATGGTTAGGGTTAGGGCATAACGTAATCTCGGTGAGACTGATTACACAAACTCGGTGAGACCAATTTTGGTAATTAGCTAACCAGAGAGTTGGTCAGGCAAACTCGGTGGGACCGATTACTCAAACTCACTGGGACCGATTTTGGTAATAAGTTAACCAGAGAGTTTGCATTGTAATCTCGGTAGTACCGATTGCTCAAACTCAGTGAGACCGATTTTGGTAATGGACATACATAGAGAGATTACAATCCCATCTCGGTGAAACCGAGATCCCTATCGGTGAGACCGATTTGCCTAGGGTTTGTGGCAGTGGCTATGACATCTGAACTCAGTGGCGCCGGATAGAAAGAATCGATGGGGCCGAGTTTGACTTTAGGTTTAGGACATATGTGGATGTGAGAAAGTAGTTGAGGGTTTTGGAGCATATCACTAAGCACTGTGGAGCAAGAAACTCATTGAGCAACACCTCACCCCTTCTTGATAGTATTGGCTTTTCCTATAGACTCAATGTGATCTTGGATCACTAAAATGTAAAGTGAAGAGTCTTGAGCTTGAAGCTTGAGCCAATCCTTTGTCCTTAGCATCTTGAAGGAGTTCCCACATCCTTTAGTCCATGCCACTCCATTATTGAACTTATCTGAAACATACTAGATAAAAGTTTTAGTCCAACAAGAGATATGTTGACATTAATTACCAAAACCACCTAGGGAGCACTTGTGCTTTCAGCGGCCGCCTCGGGTCACCAAATCCTAGGGGGGCAGGCTAGGTGTATGCGAGCGTGGTGGATAACCCATCCGAGATTCCATTTGTTTTAGATCAAGACACCATTAGAAGAGCTCTAAAAGCTGCATGTGTCTTCATGAAGAGATGATTGAATAGTTTTTCTTCAGCGATCTGGGCCTTGGTCCTTTCCTTCTGAAGGGTTGGATGGTGCTAACTGGTTGTGGGCCAAATCTGGTTGGGAGGAAGCGTCTATTTGCAAATGTTTTACTTATATTTATAAATGTTTGTTGTGTACTTAAAATTGTATTAATAGTTCATTTAAAATATGTTCATGTTGAAAAAAGACAAGAAAATGAAAAGGAAAATTTTGAAAAAATAGAAAAGGAAATAGAAATCAAAGATAGGAAAAATTGTGATAACTATTGAAAAATGAACCATTGATAGTGTTTTTTCCAACAAAAGTACCAAAGAGTGAAATGGTGCTGGTAATTCGCAGATAAACACACGTTAGGGTTGTCAATGAAACCTATATTTTTGCAGGCCCGTCCCTAAAAATGAAAAGCAACAATTAATTTCAATACATGTCACGGGTGAACATGCAACTAGTTCTGGTTGGGTTAAATTGTGTGTCCAAGATGGACATGCAACTGGGTTGGGGTTGGCGACGAGTTGCGTGTCAAGGGTGAACATGCAACTGCTTCGGTCCAGTCACAAGTTGTATGCAGAGGGTGGACAAGTGATTGGGTTGGGTCAGGAAAGTTGTGTGTTGATGGTGGACATGCCATTGGATCTAGTTTGGAAAAACTGTGTGTCAAGGAAGGACATGTAACTAGGACCGATAAAGGCAAGTTGCGTGTCTAGGGTGGACATGCAACTAGGTCAGGTCGGGGTCGAGGGAAAATTGATTGCCAGTGGTGGACATGCAACTGGGATGGGCCAAGTTGCGTGATGGAGGAGGGCAAGCAACTAGAGTGGGGTTGATGGCAAGTTATGTGTCGACGGTGAACATGTAATTGGGTTTAAAAGGTTGCATTCACGGTGAAAACAAACAATTGTAGTCAGGGTAACACCTGAAGTTTTGTGTGTAGTACCAGATATGCAATTGCCCTTCAATAACACGAACTCTACAACCCGTACCTAACCATCCCCTCCCCTAGTTATAGTAGTGTTGAAAGCATGCAATTGCAATCAGGTCCATGACTTGCACTTGTGAGTTGAGGCTGGACTTGCAACTAAGGCATAAATAGGGCCAGGCCGTGATTTAGCCCAACTATGAGTCGATTGTGGACTTGCAACCGCAGGACAAAATAAATTTTGGGCCCAGATGCAAGTCAAGGGTGGACTTGCATCTGGGGAAAAATGGTCTAGCCGAGCTGCAAGTTGGGAGTGACTTTACAACTAAGGAATAAGGGTTGGTCCAAATTGAGCCCACTTGCGAGATGATGACACATGTGACGCCCCCGATTCAATCGTACACTAATTATACACGCAAACGTGTATGATCAAGATCTGGGACTCACGGGAAGATATCACAACACAACTCTACAAATAAAATAAGTCATACAAGCATCATACTACAAGCCAGGGGCCTCGAGGGCTTGAATACAAGTGCTCGATCATAGACGAGTCAGCGGAAGCAACAATATCTGAGTACAGACATAAGTTAAACTAGTTGCCATAAGATGGCTAGCACAAACTGGGATACAGATCGAAAGAGGCGCAGGCCTCCTGCCTGGGATCCTCCTAACTACTCCTGGTCGTCGTCAGTAGCCTGCACATAGTAGTAGGCACCTCCAGTGTAGTAGTCGTCGTCGACGGTGGTGTCTGGCTCCTGGGCTCCAACGTCTGGTTGTGGCATCCGAGAAGAAGAGGAAAACGGGGGAAAAGAGGGAGCAAAGCAACCGTGAGTACTCATCCAAAGTACTTGCAAGCAAGGATCTACACTACATATGCATGGGTATATGTGTAAAGAGGCAATATCGGTGGGCTGAACTGCAGAATGCCAGAATAAGAGGGGGATAGCTAGTCCTATCGAAGACTACGCTTCTAGCAGCCTCCGTCTTGCAGCATGTAGAAGAGAGTAGATTGAAGTCCTCCAAGTAGCATCGCATAGCATAATCCTACACGGTGATCCTCCCCTCGTCGCCCTGTGGAAAAGCAATCACTGGGTTGTCTGTGGAACTTGTCTGGGTGTGTTTTATTAAGTATCCGGTTCTAGTTGTCATAAGGTCAAGGTACAACTTCGGGTCATCCTTTTACCGAGGGAGACGGCTATTCGAATAGATAAACTTCCCTGCAGGGGTGCACCACATAACCCAACATGCTCGATCCCATTTGGCCGGACACACTTTCCTGGGTCATGCCCGGCCTTGGAAGATCAACACGTCGCAGCCCCACCTAGGCACAATAGAGAGGCCAGCACGTCGGTCTAACTCCTATGGCACAGGGGTCTGGGTCCATCGCCCATTGCACACGTGCATGTTGCAAGGGTGGCCGGAAGCATACCTAGCCTCCCTAATACAAGAGCAGGCGTTCCAGTCCAATCTGGTGCGCGCCGCTCAATCGCTGACATCAAGAAGGCTTTGGCTGATACCACGACGTCGAGTGCCCATATCTTTCCCGCGTAGTTGGTTAGTGTGTATAGGCCAGTGGCCAGACTCAGATCAAATACCAAGATCTTGTTAAGCGTGTTATTATGAAGCAACCGCGAACGCCGACCAGGGCCAGGCCCACCTCTTGCCTAGGTGGCCTCAACCGGCCATGTCGCTCCGCCACAAAGATCCACACAGAGGGCCATCGGGACAAAGGTCCTTTCAGCCCCCAATCCGTGAATCACTCGCGGGTACTCAACGAGCCGACCCGACTTTAGTCACCATCTATATAGTATGTATATATGTATAGTATATACCCGTGATCACCTCCCAAGTGATCACGGCCCGATAGTATAGCAAGGCAGACCGACAAGAATGTAGGGCCAATGATGATAAACTAGCATCCTGTACTAAGCATTTAGGATTGCGGGTAAGGTATCAATGACTGTAGCAACAATGATAGGCTATGCAACAGAATAGGAGTAACCGAACAGTAACATGCTACACTACTCTAATGCAAGCAGTATAGAGAAGAATAGGCGATATCTGGTGATCAAGGGGGAGGGGGGGCTTGCCTGGTTGCTCTGGCAAGGAGGGGTCGTCGGTGACGTAGTCGTACTCAATCGCATCAACGCCGGTCTTGGGGTCTACCGGAGAAAAAAAGGGGGGAGAGATAGTAAATACGGAGCAAACAAAGCATCACAAAATATAACAAGGCAATACGCGGTGCCAGGGGTGATCTAACACAGGGATAGGTGATATCGGCGGAGGGGGAGAACATCCGGGAAAGTATCCCCGGTGTTTTGCGTTTACGGACAGATGAACCAGAGGTGAAATGATACAAGTTCACTATGCTACGGATGCCTGGCGGACGAACAGGCTGCGTATCTAGATACGGCTCGCCGTTCTGAGCAACTTTCATGTACAAAGTTTTTTCATCCGAGTTACAGATTATTTTATATGATTTTCTAAAGTTTTAATCATTTTAGAATTTATTTAATTAATTTAATTCAACATTATCCAGAACAGTGCATGCTGACGTCATCATGATGTCAGCAGTCAACAGAGGTGTTGACTGGTCAAACTGACGTGTGGGTCCAGTGGGACCCACCTGTCATACTCTGATTAGTTTAATTAGGGTTTAGTTAAACTAATTACTATTTAATCTTTACCTAATAATAAAGCAAATTGGGTTTCGGCGGTCTGTCATGGCATTTTTCAGAAAAGTCCCCGTGTTTTGATGAAATCAACCCGCGATCTGGATTTAAGTCACAGCCGAACAGTTATTTTACATTTTTCGAAAAAAACCCTGATGTTTTAGGTAATTGATCCGCGGATCATATCTAAGTCAAACAAATGCTTTTTTAAATCATCCATATCTTTTAAACCGTAACTCTGATTTGAACATGTTATATATGAAATTTGATTAGAAAAATATATAGAATATGAATATGAGATTATTTTGACCTATTAAATATTTTAAATATTATTTTGGAATATATTTAAGTCAAACAAGTGATTTTCTAGATTATCCGTATCTTTTAAACTGTAACTTCGGTTTGAACATATTATATATGAAATTATATTAGAAAAATGTGTGGAATCTAAATATGTTGTGAATTTTACCTGTTAAATATTTTTAAATTATTGTTTTTAAAGCAAACTTATAATTTATAGTGCAAGATCCATTTTTCTTTCATACCGGCGGCAATCCGGATTGCAAATAAACACCCCACTATAACCATATAGGGAAAAGAAAACATCGATAACTACACATGCATACCTCTAAAAAATGTCATAGGGGAAAACAACAGATTTCTCATCGCGGGAGTGAGAGAAAGCGAGCGAGAGAGAGGGAGAGAGAGACGCCTTAGGATTAACCATATTCAAACTCATTTTTATTTTATTTTGTTTCAACACCGAGGCCATCGCCGGCGAGGGTGAGAAGGAGAATAAGCGGCAACACAAATATGATGCCTCGCAAAAATAAAAAAGATGGCCTTTGGTCTTGAGTGATGGTTATTGGGTTAAGAGCGTGTGTTATGTTTTCTCTCCCGTTGCAACGCATGGGCTCTTTTGCTAGTTAAACTAACAAGTTTATCAAATTAATTAAATAGGATTGATTAACTTAATTAATTCACTAATTAATTAATTAATTAATTATAAATTTTATTAATTCATTTTATTATTATTTTTTTAATGGTTCTCGGGTTGGGGTGTGGGGCCCACTGTCATTGTCCAGCCCATCGGGCGCGCGGGCGTGCGGGCACTAGCGGGCGCCCAGGCGCTAATGGGCACCGGAGGCGGGCGCAGCCCGGCTGGCCCCGGGCGCTGGCCGGGGCGGAGGAGAGCGCTGGCCAGGGCGGAGGGAGTGACGAGGACATGTATTAGGGGTAGGGTAACAGGCCTGACCTAAAGACCCTACCCATGGACACCGTACACTTTGTACTGGGCCCCTGGGCCAGATCGCCGTCCAGATGTACCGCAACTTGAAAGTCACTCGGACGACAACAACCACTCGGAGCACGGCACTCCACTCGATGAGCTCATTTCACTCGGCCATGTAACTCACTCGGATATGCGAAGACCAATAGTTAGCATGACGGTTTTGTTGTGGGCAGGCATTATGGCATTGATGCTCCACTTTGTAACATAGGAGGTGAGGGGGTGGCGCACTCTATATAAGCCACCCCCCACCACTAGACTTGGGGGCTTTTTCTTCGACCTCTCTCTCTTTTCTCCATTAGTCTCAGGACTTAGCTCAGGCATGGGGATCCGTTCCTCTCATACACACACATTGTAATCTCCGGATATATACTCAGATAAAACAAAGTCTCTCCGGAGCACGAGACATAGGGTTGTTATCTCAATCGTGAGAGGCCCGAACTCGCTAAAACCACCGTGTCACCCATATGCATCTCGATAGATCATGCTCCTTTATCCTACCCCTCTCTTATTGTCGGAATCGTTCCCACGACAGTTGGCGCCCACCGTGGGGCATGGCGTCTATCGAGCCATGATGCAAATGGTTTTTCCTTCAAACTTCAACAGCGAATCAACTAACATCGCGAGAGAAATTGGCCGCTAAAGCTCTGGTCATCGCTCCATTCGTACAAAAAAAAGATCAGGGAGTCTCATTCCATTCTATTTTGTTCTTTACAATCGATCTTTAATCTAACAATGGTTGTTTTTTCTTCTGTATGTACATGCGCGAACGCGAGCAATAGCTGCAGCGCGGCCGTGCCACCAAGCACCGTTCTGACGAGCGCCATGGAGGCCGAGCTCATGGCCAGTCCGCCGTCGCCCGTCTTCTTCGTCGTCGACCACCGACGCCTCCACCAAGTCAACCGCCGCCCGTCCGGCTTCGCTGACCTCTGGCGCATCCATCCGTGTCGGAACCATACCTCCAGCGATGTTCCCGGATCCCGCCTCCGGCCTGATGCCGATGTGATCTCCATGATGGAGGCGCACCTCCCGCCGGCGTCGCAGGCGCGCTGCACTCCTCCCTCATCAGCTTCTCCAGCGTGGTCGCCGCGGCGTGCGCGCGGGTCCGGCGCGGCGCAGCGGTGGGAAGCCCGTCACTCCTCCGGGCGTGGCGATTCTTCCTCCGTTGTCGGCTGCTGGCCATGGTTTTCTTTTTTCCTTCAGCCATGCAAGGTGAGTGGGCTGCCTCCTCCTTGATTACGTGCATGCATATAAATGCGCCCAGTACAGGAAACAGAAGGACGTCTTCAACACCGGATTAATTAGCTGCGCCATGCAAGCTAACGGGAGGACGTCTTCAACACCGGATTAATTAGCTACGCCATGCAAGCTTTGCAATTAATCTGGCTTTGGTCCATGTTTTGGAAAGCCACAGGCACCAGGCTCCGGCGCGCACACACCCTGCATTGCTTACAAGCCAGCCCAGACGCTCTGCTACTCTGAGCCGGTACTCTTGTACAGTCGGACAGGCATAAGTCTACACTCCAACAGGTATGGCTCTGTTTACTCGGACAGGTACGCCTCTGACTTACTCGGGCGGATTCGTTCATTCGGATAGATGCTACACTCGGCATGCCTCGTTTACTTGGAGACACGTCCAGGTTCATCCAGATACATTTTTCATGAAATCTGCATTCAGGCGACTAACGTGCAGGCACTTGATCATTCGTGTGTTCCCACTCGGTCGGACGCCTCCTTGACGACATGCTCAACTCGACCGTCCCATACCGTGCCACTCGGTTGGACGCGTCCTCGACACTCGGCCACCCACGCGTCGTCAGTCCGCGGGACGCGTCTACTTTGCACGGACGCTCCACGCGTCACCACTCCGCGGGACGCGTCTACATTACTCAGATGCCCCGCGCATCGTCACTCCGCGGCACGCGTCTACATCGCCCGGACGCTCCGCGCGTCGACACTCCACGGGACGCGTCAATATCACTCGGACGCCCCGCGCATCATCACTCCGCGGGACACGTCTACATCACTCGGACGCCGCGCGCATCGTCCCTCCAGGGCACACGCGTCTACATCACCCGGACGCCCCGCACGCATCATCACTTCGCGGCACATGTCTACTTTACTCTGACGCCCCGAGCATCGCCACTCCACGGTACACGCCTACTTCACCCGGACGCCCGGCGCGTCGACACTCCACAGGAGGCGTCTACTTTACTCTGACGCCCCGAGCATCGCCACTCTGCGGAACACGTCTACATCACTCTGACGCGCCGCGCGTCACAACTCCACAGGACGCGTTTACATAACTCGGCCGCCTCGCGCGTCGCCTTCGGTTGGTCACCTCATCGTAACTCGGCCGCCCCGCGCGTCGTCATCGGTTGGTCACCTCATCACCACTCGGCCGCCCCGCGCGTCGCCACTCAGTTGGGCACCTCATCACCACTCGGCCGCCCCGCGCGTCGCCATCGGTTGGTCACCTCATCACCACTCGTCCGCCCCACGCGTCGCCACTCGGTTGGTCACCTCATCACCACTCGGTCGCCCTGCGCATCGCCATCGGTTGGTCACCTCATCACCACTCGGCTGCCCCGCGCGTTGCCATCGGTTGGTCACCTCATCATCACTCGGCCGTCCCGCGCGTCGCCATCGGTTGGTCACCTCATCACCACTCGGCCACCCCGTGCGTCGCCACTCGGTTGGTCACCTCATCACCACTCGGCCACCCCGCACGTCGCCACTCGGTTGGTCACCTCATCACCACTCGGCCGCCCCGCGTGTCGCCATTGGTTGGTCACCTCATCACCACTCGGCCGCCCCGCGTGTCGCCATCGGTTGGTCACCTTATCACCACTCGGCCGCCCCGCGCGTCGCCACTCGGTTGGTCACCTCATCACCACTCGGCCGCCCCCGCGCGTCGCCATCGGTTGGTCACCTCATCACCACTCGGCCGCCCCGCGCGTCGCAATCGGTTGGTCACCTCATCACCACTAGGCCGCCCCGCGCGTCGCCACTCGGTTGGTCACCTCATCACCACTCGGCCGGCCCCGCGCGTCGCCATCGGATGGTCACCTCATAACCACTCGGCCGCCCCGCGCGTAGCCATCGGTTGGTCATCTCATCACCACTCGGCCACCCCGCGTATCGCCATCGGTTGGTCGCCTCATCACCACTCGGCCACTCGCGCAGCCTCAGACAGCTAAATCAGTTTACATACACTACATTCTGTTATTTCCGCATTCCCGAGTATCCTGTTATTCACACATCACATTCACTCGGAGGCCACGCCACCAAGTGTACCTCTACGCTCGGCTGCTTATTTTCACCCGGGTCCAACTTTCATTTTTCGCACACATCATTCACGAACACCATGTGTTCTTCATTTCGAGTTTGCACCGGTCCTCCGAGGCTGCAGCTTAGTCGAAACACTACACTTCCGTTTAATTTGAGCCAACACTTCGACAAGTTCGAACGGATCCATCGCTCTTTCAGACTCTTGCTGGTTAACTAGCAAGCCCTTTGCACTCCCAGCGGGTGTCTATGGGTGTTATTCACACAATTTATTTCAGCACACATCAAATTTCCTCGAGAAATTATTTCGTTGGCTTGTGCCATTTTTTACACATGTTACCTGATCACTCAACGGCCCTATGCGACAACTGTATCGCTGCTCGGACTCGGTCACCATACCGGTCCTAGCGCACCACAACATCGACCTTGTCGCTCTGTTGACTTCAAACACATCCGGCCAACCACTTTGTGGAATCCTCTTCATCGTATCAATGATATAGACCTCGTCAGGCATGAGACAGATAAGTCCCTTTTATAATCAAATTCCACACTTCGCTCTTTTGCGAGTTTGCCTCTTTCGAGCATCACTCGGAAGCTTCTCCCCATACTTACCCAAGTCCGACTCGATGAACTGCAAATCATCCATTCAAAACTATATTTCTCGTGTTCCGACATGTCCGTTGTCGAAGCCTGTAGTACGCTCGGGGGCTGCATCTCATTTTGAATGACACTCTCCTGAGTGGTCGAGTACTTCATCACCAGTCAGATCCTTCACTTCAGCAAGTGCATTCGATCCGCCACTTTGACAACCTTTATAATCACCCAGATGCTCTGCACACCATCTTCATTCCTACTCAGACTCAGTTGTCATGACGGTCTTGTTGTGTCGCACAAACACTACAATGACCTCGTCGCTACATTAGCTTTGAAAGCATCTGGCTAACTCATTCCAGACCATTTCAGCCACTTGGCTGGACATGCAATCTGTCACTCGACCACCCCACGCATCACCACTTGGCTGGACACGTGGTCCTTCACTCGGCCACCTTGCACATCATGACTCGGCCGCCTCACGCGTCACCCCCAACACGGGAACGACTAAGTTAGTCAATGATCAAACCTCATATCACACTCTGTAGCAAGATTACCTCTGTCGAGCATCACTCGGGGGCTACGCACAGCCGTTGGCCATGCCGCCCTCAGAGGTTACGCCCATTCATCAACCCATTGATCACATCAGGAATATCTTTCTGACCAGACATACAAGTGCCACCAAATTTTTCCTTGTAGTCAACATACCCCGATCAGTCGGGAAGCAAGTCCACTCGGACAAATACCCCTTTGATGCAAAAGGGTGAAAATGAAGCTCCTCTATGGATACAATGTACTCTTACAAATACCCCTTTCATGCAAAATCTAACGGTCAATATAAGAAGTACTACTGGAACGATTACTCCCTGGAGTGTCCAGCTTTTTTCTACAGTCGGCAGTTTCAAAGCCGAATTCATTCACCGTGCCGAGAGCACGAAGATTCACCTGCTTGACCGAGTTCCAGGCTGAATTAATTCTGTGTCGAGTGCACGAAGATCAGGCCGGCTGACTCAGCTCCAGGCTGAGCTTATTTACCATGTCAAGCGTCGGAAGATGCATTCGATTGACTCAATTTCAGACTAAAAGATATTTACCGTGTCAACTGCATGGAGGTTTACCAGGAGACTTAAACCCTCTGCCCGACTCATCTTGTCCGATAGAGGCTCGGAGATACACCCAGTGGGTGCACTCAGCGCGCACCCACTAGAAGAGAACTCAGAAAGAAGTACCCTTTAGTTTGATTATCAAAAGACATGATTTTACAGTCTTCCGAATGATTGTTGTTCACTTTTTACATGTTCTAAAATCCCCCAGTGGGTGTCTTAGCTGCAAATCAGTTTCGCCTAAGATGAAGAAAAATCCTACCGAGTGGTGAGTCTGCCTCTCACTCGGGGGCTTAGCTGCAGTCCAGTACTCGCCTAAGTAATAAAAAATCCTACCGAGTGGTGAGTCTGCCTCTCACTCGGAGGCTTAGCTGCAGTCCAGTACTCGCCTAAGTAATAAAAAATCCTACCGAGTGGTGAGTCTGCCTCTCACTCGGGGGCTTAGCTGCAGTCCAGTACTCGCCTAAGTAATACAAAAATCCTACCGAGTGGTGAGTCTGCCTCTCACTCGGGGGCTTAGCTGCAGTCCAGTACTCGCCTAAGTAATAAACAATCCTACCGAGTGGTGAGTCTGCCTCTCACTCGGGGGCTTAGCTGTAGTCCAGTACTCGCCTAAGTAATAAAAAATCCTACCGAGTGGTGAGTCTGCCTCTCACTCGGATGCTTAGCTGCAGTCCAGTACTCGCCTAAGTAATAAAAAATCCTACCCGAGTGGTGAGTCTGCCTCTCACTCGGGAGCTTAGCTGCAGTCCAGTACTCATCTAAGTAATAAAAATTCCTACCGAGTGGTGAGTCTGCCTCTCACTCGGGTGCTTAGCTGCAGTCCAGTACTCGCCTAAGTAATAAAAGATCCTACCGAGTGGTGAGCGATCCTCCCACTCGGAGGCTTAGTTGCAGTCCAGTACTCGCCTAAGTTTGAAAAATCCTACCGACTGGTGAGCAATCCTCCCACTCGGGGTGAGGGAGTCCTGGACTAGGGGGTGTCCGGACAGCCGGACTATCAATATCCGCCGGACTCCCAGACTACGAAGATAGAAGATTGAAGACTCCGGCTCGTGTCCGGAAGGTACTTTCCTTGGCGTGGAAGGCAAGCTTGGCAATACGGATATGTAGATCTCCTACCATTGTAACCGACTCTGTGTAACCCTAGCCTCTCCGGTGTCTATATAAACCGGAGGGCCTTAGTCCGTAGGACCGAACATTACATCTCAACAATCATACCATAGGCTAGCTTCTAGGGTTTAGCCTCCTAGATCTCGTGGTAGATCTAATCTTGTACTACCCATATCATCAATATTAATCAAGCAGGACGTAGGGTTTTACCTCCATCGAGAGGGCCCGAACCTGGGTAAAAACATTGTGTCCCTCGTCTCTTGTTACCATCCGCCTAGACGCACAGTTCGGGACCCCCTACCCGAGATCCTCCAGTTTCGACACCGACATTGGTGCTTTCATTGAGAGTTCCTCTGTGTCGTCACCGATAGGCTCGATGGAATCTTCAACCATCAACGATGTCCAAGGTGAGACTTTTCTCCCCGGACAGATTTTCGTATTCGGCGGCTTTGTACTGCGGGCCAATCCTCTTGGCCATCTGGAGCAGATCAAAAGCTACGCCCCTGGCCGTCAGGTCAGATTCGGAAGCTTGAACTTCACGGCCGATGACCGCGGAGACTTGATCTTCGACGGACTCGAGCCACTGCCAAGCGCGCCGCACTGTGACGATGGGCATGATCTAGCTCTGCCGCCGGACAGTGCTTTGGTGGCCGCACTCGAATCCGCTCCGGCTACTAGCCCGGAGCCGATCGCCCATGACAAGGGCCGGTGGATAGACGCCGCCCTGGGGGCTTCTACATCCACGGCGATGGAGCCGAATATCAATCTCGTCCCCTGCGAAACTCGTGATCCCGAGGCGTCGAACTCCTCGCCGGACTCCGAGCCTCCCGCGCCCCTGCCAATTAAACCAGATTGGGCGCCGGTTATGGAATTCACCGCCGCGGACATCTTTCAGCACTCGCCTTTTGGCGATATCCTGAATTCTCTAAAGCATCTCTCGCTATCAGGAGAATCCTGGCCGGACTATGGCCAGGACGGTTGGAGTACGGACGACGAAGAAATTCAGAGCCCACCCACCACCCACTTTGTAGCCACTGTCGAGGACTTAACCGACATGCTAGACTATGACTCCGATGACATCGACGCTATGGACGACGATGCCGGAGACGAAAAGGACCCAGCGCCCACAGGGCACTGGAAGGCCACGTCGTCGTACGACGTCTACATGGTGGATACCCCAAAAGAAGGGGATGGCGAAAAAGCAGCGGAGGAAGATTCTCTAAAGAAGCAACCCAAACGCCGGCGTCAGCGGTGCCGCTCGAAATCCCGCCACAACAAGAATGGAGATTCCGGCACGGGAGACAATAACACTCCGGAGAGTGCCGAAGACGATCCCCTCCTGCAAGACTCAGCGCAGGAGGACGCAGAAGCAAGCCCTCACGACAGGGCGGCAGACGAAGGGGTTGAGGACGATAACTATATGCCTCCCTCCGAAGACGAAGCGAGCCTCAACAATGATGAATTCGTCATACCCGAGGATCCCGTCGAACAAGAGCGCTTCAGGCGCAGGCTCATAGCCACGGCAAATAGCCTAAAGAAAAAGCAGCAACAGCTCCAAGCTGATCAAGATCTGCTAGCCGATCGATGGACTGAGGTCCTCGCGGCCGAAGAGTATAAACTCGAACTCCCCTCCAAAAGTTACCCAAGACGCAAGCTGCTCCCCCGATTAGAGGAGGAAGCATACATACCTTTATCACCAGTGCATGACATGGCTGACCGACCACCCCGTGGTCGCGACAGAGAGGCATTCAGGCCCCCAGCCAAGACCGTACCCCGACATCGATCCAAGAGTACGAAGCCAAAAGGGAACGCGCCGGACTTGCGAGACATCTTGGAGGACAAAGCAAGACAATCCAGATCCATCTATGGATCACGTGGGCGCCCTACGACCCACGACGAATAGCGTCGCGCCGGACATAACACCGGCCGGGCCGAACACAGCAGACAGCGCTCCCTCGAGCTGCGTCGCGATGTCGCTCAATACAGGGGCGCCGCACACCCGTTATGCTTCACTGACAAAGTAATGGATCATCAGATCCCCGAAGGGTTCAAACCCGTGAATATCGAATCTTACGATGGTACAACAGACCCCGCGGTGTGGATCGAAGATTATCTGCTCCACATCCATATGGCCCGCGGCGACGATCTCCACGCCATCAAATATCTCCCACTCAAGCTTAAAGGACCAGCTCGGCATTGGCTTAACAGCCTGCCCGCAGAGTCGATTGGGTGTTGGGAAGACCTGGAGGCCGCGTTCCTTGATAACTTCCAAGGTACATACGTGCGACCACCAGACGCCGATGACCTAAGCCACATTATTCAGCAGCCAGATGAATCGGCCAGACAGTTCTGGACACGGTTCTTGACGAAGAAAAATCAAATCGTCGACTGTCCGGATGCGGAGGCCCTTGCAGCCTTCAAACATAACATCCGGGACGAATGGCTAGCCCGGCACCTGGGGCAGGAGAAGCCGAAATCCATGGCAGCCCTCACATCGCTAATGACCCGCTTCTGTGCGGGAGAGGATAGCTGGCTAGCCCGCAGCAACAATCTCCGCAAAAATTCTGGCAGTCCGGACACTAAGGACAACCATGGCAGGTCACGTCGAATCAAAAACAAACGCCGCATTAACGGCGACGACAAAGAGGATACGGCAGTCAATGCCGGATTCCGAGGCTCAAAACCCGGTCAACGGAAGAAGCCATTTAAAAGAACAACTCCGGGTCCGTCCAATCTGGACCGAATATTCGACCGCTCATGCCAGATACATCGCACCCCCGAAAAGCCAGCCAATCACACCAATAGAGATTGTTGGGTGTTCAAGAAGGCCGGCAAGTTAATTGCCGAACACAATGACAAGGGGCTAAATAGCGACGACGAGGAGGAGACCCGGCCGCCGAACAGTAGAGGACAGAAGGGTTTCCCCCCACAAGTGCGGACGGTGAATATGATTTACGCAACCCATATACCCAAGAGGGAGAGGAAGCGCGCACTACGGGACGTCTACGCGATGGAGCCAGTCGCCCCGAAGTTCAATCCATGGTCCTCCTGTCCGATCACTTTCGATCGACGAGACCATCCGACCAGCATACGCCATGGCGGATTCGCCGCATTGGTCTTAGACCCAATCGTCGATGGATTTCACCTCACAAGAGTCCTGATGGACGGCGGCAGCAGCCTGAACCTGCTTTATCAGGACACAGTGCGCAAAATGGGCATAGACCCATCTAGGATTAAACCTACCAAAACAACCTTTAAAGGTGTCATCCCAGGAGTGGAAGCCAACTGTACAGGCTTGGTCACACTGGAAGTGGTCTTCGGATCCCCGTATAATTTCCGAAGCGAAGAGTTAATCTTCGATATAGTCCCGTTCCATAGCGGCTATCATGCCCTACTCGGACGAACCGCGTTTGCCAAATTCAACGCGGTACTGCATTATGCATACCTAAAACTCAAGATGCCAGGCCCTCGTGGAGTGATTACGGTCAATGGGAATACGGAACGCTCCCTCCGAACGGAGGAACATACAGCGGCTCTCGCGGCAGAAGTACAGAGCAGCCTTCTACGGCAATTCTCTAATCCGGCAATTAAAAAGCCGGACACATTAAAACGCGCCCGGAGCAACAACAACCAAGACCACCTGGCGCGATCAGAGCACGCGTAGCAATGCGGCCCCAACCCCCGCCCACGCATGATCACTAGAATAACACTCCACGTACATCATTACGCTTTGGAGATACCATGGGCGCAGGGGAGGGGCTTAATCACAAGGACCAAAGAGTGCGGCTCGACCACACAAGGGGCTCATGCGATCGCCCCCCTTGGCGTTGTTTTTTATCTTTTCTTCTTTTGCATACACAGGACTCCATTAACCAGAAGCCCTATCCGACGGCGAACTTGCCGAACTCACGATGCAAAAGTCAGGGATTAAAGAAGGCTGCGACGAACACTTAGGTGGTCTCCATTACGAGCATTAAATTCGATTACATACACCAAGTCCGCAGCTTATCCCTGGAGGGGGACATGTTAATTTAGTACGAATCCCTTGCTTACCGCACTATTTGTATCAGTCCGCTTTATTAGCAGACATTCTTTCATAAATAACGCAACATTTCCTTCTTGCAAGTACATTACCTTTTCATTGCAAGTGCGTTATCTTTTACATATGTTCATTATATGACATCTTGCACCCGTATACTTTGATACGGCCGAATACACCAGGGGCTTCTGTTCCCCATATTATGGTGTGATTAAGTCTGAACACTTTCATAAGTGCGGCACCCCGAACTTATAGCATTATATGAATCAGCTCCGAATCATGTCTTGGGTCAATAGTTGGGTTTGCCCGGCTCCCATGTTTTGGTACCTTACGTTCCGTTCCGTCGGCTAAGGTAGCACTGGGAGAACCACTGCGATTGCGCCCCGGTTGAGCCGGGTTAACGCCTCAGTGGAGAAAGCTAAAACTGACTGGCATGATAAGGCGAGAGACTGGTCGCTGTTCGAGAGGTTCTTTCGGGTCCTTAAAGGCTCATGCCGCTTCGAGCGAAGTTCCGGATGATGTCCGACGAAGGCGTGGATAGCGCCCCGGATTCGGTCTTCCGAATACCAGGGGCTTCGCCGAAATTTAAAATTATAGAATTCTATGGCTAAGTGAGAGTGTTCAAGCATTATAAGTCCGGTCGCCTTGTTCGTCGTGTTGAGCGCCTCCCTAGATGGACCCAATAATGGGAACAAGAGTGCTCAAGTTTATCACCGAACACCCTAGCCTTTGTAGCCTGGGGGCTGAAGCCAACGACTTGCCATCTCTCAGATTTTACAAACGGCCGCACAGAAGGTAATATTTTAAATTCAACAAGTGTTGCTCATGGCGCATATAAACGAAGTTATCAGCGCAGAGGATAAATATACAGCAAGTTCACTCAAGGATTACATTAAGGGGGCACTCATCCGCAATATCGCGGGCTCCCTTCAGGACAACTTTATAATATCGCTCCGGCGTGCGATGCTCCTTGCCCGGCGGCGGCGGATCCGTGAGAAGCTTCTCCGCATCCAGCTTGCCCCATTGCACCTTTATGCGGGCAAGGGCCCGACGAGCGCCTTCAATACAGGCGGAGCGCTTGATCACATCCAGCCTGGGGCATGCATCCACTAGCCGCCGCACTAGGCCAAAGTAGCTGCCAGGCATGGCCTGCCCAGGCCACAGCCGGACTGTGAGGCCCTTCATGGCCTCCTCAGCTACCTTGTGGAGTTCGACCAGCTGCTTCAGCTGGTCGCTTGGGGGCAGCGGATGGCCGGCCTCAGCGTACTGAGACCAGAAGACCTTCTCCGTTGAGCTCCCCTCCTCGCCACGATAGAATGCAGCGGCATCAGACGCACTGTGCGGCAGATCTGCAAATGCCCCTGGAGAGCTCCGAATTCGGGTAAGTATCCGGTAATTTACATTAACATGCTTGCTCTGCATGAAAAACGCCTTACCCGCCGCTATCTTCTTCATGTCCTCTACTTCCTCATGGGCCTTCTGGGCCTCGGCCTTGGCGGACTTGGCACTTTCGAGAGCCGAGGCAAGCTCGGACTCTCGAGCCTTGGAGTCACGCTCCAAACTCTCATGCTTTTCCATGAGAGCCTGGAGCTCTTGCCGAACTTCCGCCACCAGTGCCGCTTGCTTTTCTCGCTCAGTCCGTTCTGTGGCCGCATTGCGTTCGGCCACGGACACGGCATCCTTCAGGGCTGCCACCTCGTTAGTGGCCCCTGCATTACATATATTATCCTTATTAATCATGTTTGCAACCGAAACCCTTTTCTGTAAGGTACTTATTTAAAAGTGGTGTTATTCACCTTCTTTTTCCTTGAGCTGCCTCTTGGCATGGCCGAGCTCTTGCTCCGACCGCTCAAGGTCCTTCTTCAGCGCCTCGACCTCCGCCGTTAATGCGGCAGAGGTCAACAGCGCAGCCTGCAAACCCATATTGACATATTTTAGAAACCCTGTGTACATCTTGTTAAGATCCTTGGTCCGGCTTTTCTTTCCGAACACCGGACTAAGCATCAGGGGCTACTGTCTATGCGGTATTATATTACTTAATTTTAACCTTCTTACCTCAAAGCCTATTAGAAGGCTATTGCAGGCTTCGGTCAGCCCGCCCTTGGCGAGCTAGACCCTCTCAATCACCGCACTCATGAGAGTGCGGTGTTCTTCCTCGATGGAGGCGCCTTTGAGCGCCTCCAGCAGGTTATCCGGTGCCTCCGGTTGGACGGAGGCCGCCGGCGTCACGGTCCTACCCTTCTTTCAAGGGGGCTGCTTGCCAGACTCTGGAATTGCTACGGGTTCCGGAGTAGAGTCCGGCACAAAATCCGGGGGGCTGCCTGACGGCGCCTCCGGAGCCTCCTCCTGGCGTGTCCCCCTGTGGGATTCCGCCTCGTCGTCCTCGGCGCGTGGGGTAGAGGCAGTCGGGATGGAATTTACATCCGACGGCGCCAACGACCCGCTCATCGAGTCGGGAAGGTCGTCAACGGCCGGACTAAAGGAACAATGCGGCATTAGAAGGACACTACATGACATACAATATACGGCATATAAATGATCCGGATACTTACGATCCTGCCGGACGCCGGGCCCTTGGAGGCCACTCGTCCTCGCCAACGTTGATGTTGGCGAAGCTGTCCGGGGGGATAGTTCTCCCCCTCTTGGACCCTTCGGCTGCCCCGGTTGGGGAGGCCTTCCTCTCTCCCTCCTCCGGGAGAGAGTACTCCTCCTCCTCCTCCTCGTCTTCGGGGGAGGAGTCCTCGTCGTCGTCGTCAGACGCCTGATTGCGGGAACTCTTTCGAGTCCCCGCGGCCACCTTCTTGGCCTTCTTCTCCGGCACCACGTACGGTGCCGGAACCAGCAGCCTTGCTAAGCGGGCATCCACTGGTTCTTCTAGCATGGGAGCCGGGCTGATGAGCAGTTGGGCCTTCTCCATCCAGTCCTGTTAAAGGAAGAGGTAGATTAAAAACCTCGCTAGAGTCAATCTAGCTACTATAAGTGTCCCGTAATGGGGTCGAATCACTTACCTCGTCAGTCGGAGACTGCGAGCTGAATCCGCGGTCTTCGGTCGCGGATGCGGGGCTTCGGCGCCCTTGAACAGCACCCTCCAGGCGCCTTCGTACGTTGTGTCAAAGAGCGCGCTTAACGTCTGGTGCTGTTCCGTATTAAACTCCCAAAGATTAAATGCCCGTTCTTGGCATGGGAGAATCCGCCGGAGGAGCATGACCTGGACCACGTCGACGAGCCGGAGCCTATTGCTCACCAGCTTCTTGATGCAGGCTCGAAGTCCCGTCACCTCCACCGGATCACCCCACTGCAAGCCCTTCTCTTTCCAGGAGGTGAGCTGCGTGGGGATTCCAGATCTAAATTCAGGGGCCGCCGCTCATGTAGGCTCGCGCGGCTCGGTGATGTAAAACCACCCCGATTGCCACCCCTTGACGGAGTCCACGAAGGTCCCTTCTAGCCAAGGGACGTTGGGCAGCTTGCCCAACATGGCGCCTCCGCATTCCGCTTGCGTCCCCTTCACAACCTTCGGGTTGACGTTGAAAGTCTTGAGCCACAGGCCGAAGTGGGGCCGGATGCAGAGAAAGGCCTCGCACACGACGATGAACGCCGAGATGTTGAGGACGAAGTTCGGAGCCAGATCGTGGAAATCTAGGCCGTAGTAAAACATGATCCCCCGGACAAATGGATGGAGCGGAAAGCCTAGTCCGCGGAGGAAGTGGGGAAGGAAAACAACCCTCTCATGAGGCCCTGGGGTAGGAACAAGCTGCCCCGCGTCGGGCAGCCAATGCGCGATGTCGCCGGAAAGGTATCCGGCGTCGCGCAGCTTGGTGATGTCCTCCTCCTTGGCGGTGGAGGCCATCCATTTGCCTCCCCCTCCGGACATATTCGGAGAAGGGTCGAGGTGAGATGCGCGAGCTTGGGCGTTGGAGCTTGGGTTCGCAGGGATGGATGATCAAAGGAGGAAGAAGGCGTAGGTGAGAAGGTAAATCCTTATCCCTTATATATAGGCGGGCGAAAATATGCGTCCCTCACCGGCCTGGTAAAACTCGCTCATCCCCCAAGTGCCACCATCAATGGCGCGGTTGGGTTACCCACGCACGTATTGATGAGAATCCCGGAATAAGGGGAACACGATCTCTGCTTCGACAGGACGTGCCAAGGAAACAGCTTCGCTAAACGTGCTGAGGTGGTATAGTAATTCAAACAGGGGCTTGGCTACGGTGTGATGTCACGCCGCATAATATGTCAGCAGATTGAGCTAAGTGTATATTTTATTCTCTCTACGTTGGAATGTGGAATTTATTTTGCAGAGCCGGACACTATCCTGGTGTTCATTATCTTCTCCGGATTATTCAAGGGAGGAACCCGCCTTGCAATGCCGAACATTATGCACGCCGGACTTATCGTCATTGAAGACTGGTTCAGGGGCTACTGAGGGAGTCCTGGACTAGGGGGTGTCCGGACAGCCGGACTATCAATATCCGCCGGACTCCCAGACTACGAAGATAGAAGATTGAAGACTCCGGCTCGTGTCCGGAAGGTACTTTCCTTGGCGTGGAAGGCAAGCTTGGCAATACGGATATGTAGATCTCCTACCATTGTAACCGACTCTGTGTAACCCTAGCCTCTCCGGTGTCTATATAAACTGGAGGGCCTTAGTCCGTAGGACCGAACATTACATCTCAACAATCATACCATAGGCTAGCTTCTAGGGTTTAGCCTCCTTGATCTCGTGGTAGATCTACTCTTGTACTACCCATATCATCAATATTAATCAAGCAGGACGTAGGGTTTTACCTCCATCGAGAGGGCCCGAACCTGGGTAAAAACATTGTGTCCCTCGTCTCTTGTTACCATCCGCCTAGACGCACAGTTCGGGACCCCCTACCCGAGATCCGCCAGTTTTAACACCGACACGGGGGCTTAGCAGCAGTCCAGTACTCGCCTAAGTTTGAAAAATCGTACCGACTGGTGAGCAATCCTCCCAGTCGGGGCTTAGCAGCAGTCCAGTACTCTCCTAAGTTTGAAAAACCCTACCGAGTGGTGAGCGATCCTCCCACTCGGGGGCTTAGCTGCAGTCCAGTACTCGACTAAGTTTAAAAAATCCTACCGAGTGGTGAGCGATCCTCCCACTCGGAGGCTTAGCTGCAGTCCAGTACTCGCCTAAGTTTGTAAAATCCTACCGAGTGGTAAGCAATCCTCCCACTCGGGGCTTAGCAGCAGTCCAATACTCGCCTAAGTTTGAAAAACCCTACCGAGTGGTGAGCGATCCTCCCACTCGGGGGCTTAGCTGCAGTCCAGTACTCGCCTAAGTTTAAAAAATCCTACCGAGTGGTGAGCAATCCTCCCACTCGGAGGCTTAGTTGCAGTCCAGTACTCGCCTAAGTTTAAAAAATCCTACCGAGTGGTGAGCGATCCTCCCACTCGGAGGCTTAGCTGCAGTCCAGTACTCGCCTAAGTTTAAAAAAACTTACCGAGTGGTGAGCGATCCTCCCACTCGGGGGCTTACCAAAGTGCGGGTCGGCCACGACCACCACCTCAGAGTTGTACCATCAAGAAGAAGGACAAGATTGAGCGTGTCGCCAAGGCGAGCCACACTCAGGAACGTCAAGACCATTACTGAATACCTCGTTGATGAGTTGACCGGCCCCGCCGAATGGTGCAGGTTGACTGCGACCCAAAGCAGACGGCTAACAGGAACGTCAAGACCATTGCTGAGTGCCTTGCTGGTGAGCTGAAACAGGAACGTCAAGACCATTGCTGAGGGCCTTGCTGATGAGCTGATCAATGCTGCTCAAGGATCGTCCAACTGGCCGACTGTTGATTCCTCTTCAGAAGTTGTTTCAAGCAAACAGAAACCAATCTGAGAGAAGAACAAGTTCAATCAGTACCAGCTAGAAAGAGTTTTAGTTCTCTCAGACCCCCGCCGACTGCCCGCAGTCGATGGCGGTCTTGGGGACTACACCCAGTGGGTGCACTAAGCGTGCCCCTACTGGAGTAATCTCCACTCGGTATGGCCTGACCAGTCCGAGTGATGAACAACAACAAAAAATACAGGCTCCAAGACTCCCGCCGACTGCCCGCAGTCGACGACAGTCTCGGGGACTACACCCAGTGGGTGCACTCAGCGTGCCCCCACTAGAATGGTATCCACTCAGAACAGTCTGCCCGGTCCGAGTGACGGCCAAACAACAAAAAAAAGACATGTTCCAGGCGTGAAGAAATTCCGAGTAATCAGTTACTCGATGCAGGACCAGCTCCAAATCACTCCAAAAAAATTGCTATAAGGTGAGTTCGACGCTCCTCCATGGACCCGTTTGAGCTCATTTCACTCGGACACCATGCAGTCTGGAATCCGTCAAGGCAACACGCGGAGATAAGACTGCCGGGTGACCAGAGGAAGTTCATAAGTGCCTCCTTAGCACTCAACTCATCTGGGTATACACCTCGACTCGACCCGCTCAACCTCGACCGATTCGGGGGCTAATGACGAGGACATGTATTAGGGGTAGGGTAACAGGCCTGACCTAAAGACCCTACCCATGGACACCGTACACTTTGAACTGGGCCCTTGGGCCAGATCGCCATCCAGATGTACCGCAACTTGAAAGTCACTCGGACGACAACAACCACTTGGAGCACGGCACTCCACTCGACGAGCTCATTCCACTCGGCCATGTAACTCACTCGGATATGCGAAGACCAATAGTCAGCATGACGGTTTTTTTGTGGGCAGGCATTATGGCATTGATGCTCCAGTTTGTAACATAGGAGGTGAGGGGGTGGCGCACTCTATATAAGCCACCCCCCACCACTAGACTTGGGGGCTTTTTCTTCGACCTCTCTCTCTTTTCTCCATTAGTCTCGGGACGTAGCTCAGGAATGGGGATCCGTTCCTCTCATACACACACATTGTAATCTCTAGATATATACTCAGATAAAACAAAGTCTCTCCGAAGCACGAGACGTAGGGTTGTTATCTCAATCGTGAGAGGCCCGAACTCGCTAAAACCACCGTGTCACCCATATGCATCTCGATAGATCATGCTCCTTTATCCTACCCCTCTCTTATTGTCGGAATCGTTCCCACGACAGGGAGCGCCGGTGAGGCTGTGGCAGAGGCGATGTGCGCGGGAGGGGGAGCGGTAGGCGGCGGAGGCAGCAGCGGTGCGGTCTAGGGAGTAGCGGAACGATGAAGGTGGTGACGCCCGCGAGCGGGCACCGGAGCGCTTGCGGCGAGGGGCACAGGTCGCAACCACGGCGATGCGGTGCGCGGGTACGGGACGACGCGACCGTGGGAGGAGGAGAGAGCGGAGACGAGGCGCGGTCGAGCGGTATGTCGCCGGAGTGGGGGGCGCGGTGGCCGAGCGGTCGCGACGTCGGACGCGCGGGCACGTCGCACACGGGGACAGGGGATGGAGGAGGAGAGGGGGGAGGACCAGGCCTCACGGTGGTTCGCAGGGTAATGGGCAGTGGGGCTTGCGGAGGATGACGGGGACGACGACGTCGACAGAGTGGAGGGCGACGATGGAGTCCGGTGAGGAAGAGGATGGGGACGACATGCGGTGGGGAGGAGACGAAGTCGAAGCGACGGTGGCGATGGCGGAGCGATGGTGGCAATGGGCGCCAGGGGCGACGGGGTCTGGCAAGGGGGCGTCGTTGCGTCCCGATCTAGTTCGGGGGGGAGCGAGAGGAGCGAGGGTGAGGGGAGAGTGGGGATCGATCCGGATCCAGGGGAATCGGGGGAGGGAGTGGAGCGAGTGGGGGTTAGGGTTTTGGTTTAGTGGGGTTATGTGGGAGTGGGGGCCGGCCTGGGCCAGTGGGCTGGCCAGCCATCTGGGCCTGTGGGTCGAGGCCCGGTGGGAGGGGGGCCTTTTGGCCTTTTTTTATTATGTTTTTTACTTGTTCTTTTCTATTTTCTTTTATTTCTTAATAGTTTATAGTTTTTATTTTAGTTTGAAATAAGAAATAAATACCTAACTGGTTCCTAAATCAGCCTAAACAAATATACTACTGCCATGTAACTGAGGGCATCTAAATAAATTAGCCTAATATTTTATTAATTGAAAAGGGCATTTAATTAATTTTTCCGGTTACTGTTTATTTATGTTAGGACATTCAAACACCTCTAAAGATGTTGGGTTTCTCCACCATAATTACCTATGCATTATTTGGCTCACTCTGAACATTTCAGTTTTAACATTTGAATTTTTTAATTGTTTGCTTGATTTTGAACTTGAATTCGAACTGGTTTCAAACTAACGGGAGATTAGCAATAGCAATCGAGGTGACGTGGCATCATTAGCAAGGGTTTATTGTAGCTTGATTATCCGGGTGTCACAATTCTCCTCCACTACAAGAAATCTCGTCCCGAGATTTAAGAGGGGGACTAAGGGGGAAAGGCCTGGTTACGAAATTCTAACGAATATTCTTGGTCTTAGTTACTCTTCTCGAAGAGGTCGATCCATTACGTTGATGTCATCATTTCTCTGCTTCAGGTCATCATGAAGAAGTCGGCATCATTTCTTCGGGATCTCCATCGTCCTACAAACGCGACCAAAGGGAAAAACTCTGGAAGAACGCATCTCCACAAAGTTGGGCATCTGACGGTGAACTCAATGGGAAATACATAAGGTACCCCACGAGTTGTATTTCTGTGAATTCGCTGAGTGCAATATACGATGGTACCAAAGTTTCAAATGGGTGGGCAACCATTCGATGACTAGACAGAAGCTGGAATGGGGGTTTGAACAACGAGAATAACATGATGTTTGATTCCAGGATGAATAATGGTATAGATTTTAGCTTGTGAATCACAAACGAAGCCATGTGCACAGGACACATTAGAATTCGGGTTGTAAAGAAGAGTCAGGTTTCGTTCCAGTGGACCTGTGGGTTATGGGCCCACCATGTGGGTTGAAAGTAGGAAGGGTGGTGATATCTGGCACAGACACGACAGGGAGGCATGTTAGTGAATAGCTTGCCAGCTACACCGGCAACAATGTTGGTACCAAGGACGGGTAACGAAGAGAGCAATTTTCCCGCTCGTTGAACGAGGCGAACCAATTGGGAAAGTTCTCACCCGTCGGTGGTTACCGGAATGTCATCAACAATAGTAACAGGGTCTTACAGACAGAATGGTACAACAAGGTGCCTACCTAAGCAGGGAATTATCTCTGCTTAGCTATGTCAGATTCAGGAAAGGTTAAACAAAAGAATGGAAAGGAAAACGTGACTATTAGATTAAACAGAACAATGGAAAGGAAAATTGGGTTTACACACAATTACTAGGAGTATATCCTTCCCATATACAAGCAGAACATGGCATCAGGGTATGAGAGCAAGTACCCAACCATTCAGATAAGAGGCAAGGATTACTCAAGATGTTACCCATACAATGGTGTTTGGATAACTGACCAAGAAACATTTAGCATCGCGCCTCCAATGTTCTTGTTAATGAGCGGGGTATCATAGTCATGCTTCGAGGTAGCAATGATATGGTGTTTCAATCAAGGACCAGACTTTGGATACACCAATGATCCATCAGGAGCAACTTATAAAGTAAGTCTTACAATTTTCTCCAGGAAGAATGGTTATCCTTGCAAAAGAAATTATAATGATAGGTCCTCCAGCCAAGGGGGTGCTAGGCATGACATCATATTACCGGGTCATCAAAGGACCAACATCATAACTCCTGGAAAGTTGTCCCAACCATCATATCTGACCGAGATTTAGATCCGATTGGTGTGATGATACCTCAGACTTAGGATGTCCGAGAAGAAAAAGGGCAACACAAATCGACAAAATGACATTGCAAGATTCTCTGGAAGTGAACTATGGGAGCGGGTTCCTGAAACAATAGTTCATCATTAATCCAAGGAGGGGATGAGGAGGTGGCTGATGGGCTCAGCGACAATTCATCGAGAATTCCAAACGGATGGATTTCCACAATAATGTGAACAAGAAGATGACACTTGTTAATTCAAATGATATAATCTTGTATGCTCGAGGAAAACATACACAATTAAACATTGGTTGAAAGGTGCACCCATAATATGGGCTTAGGTAGCATGATCAATGTTTAGAATGGTGATTTGATAATCAATACACAAAGAATGAAACTATCATTCAATAACTTACAAGCAATAGGGTTGCCAGAAGTTTTGAATTTTACACCTTGCAATCCATTTGTCGGTATTCCGGTTATAAACAACACGGGGACCAAGAAGGAATGGTGATGGTGAGAAGTATCACTTGTATCAAGAATTTTCAAGAGGTGGTGAAATTCCCATGACATTTTTGTCAAAAAAGGTGGTAATATTCTAAGGTAAAGAAGAACAAATGTTGGGTAGCAAGGAACTCAAGGTATAACACAAAATGTGAACAAGTTTGTGTTGGAGGGAAGGCAATAAAGTGGTCAATGATAACACAAATCATCGAGGCAAGGATGGTATCTCTCATCATGAATTCAATTGATATCCCGGAAGGGCTCATAAGGTTGATGATGATCACGACACATTTGTCGAGAGATTTCATGAAGATGTAATCAATCATCGATGACATCAAGTCAAAGGAATGATGAAGAGGAAGGTTATTGGAACCATGGGTATGACACAAACTTGAAATCAAGCTTGCTGTTCAAGGCGAAATGATATGACGAGGAAAAATCAATGTAAGCTTATCTCATCATCGAAAGTTGTGCTCCAGGATTAAGAACCAGGTAGCACAGATAAATTCAGCACAATAATGATATAGCCGAGCAGGCTAGGAATGACGTGATCGAGTTCAAACTCATAAGTAATGAAGGTTACCAAGAGTTGTTTAATAACTTAGAGCTCGTGAAAAGATTGGAATCAGTGAGAATGTAGTACTTGATGAAGAACTCATAAGAAGTTATGCAGCTGTGTGATAATCTCAAGATGCCAAGGGGGTAATACTTGATGACAGATCAAAGTAGAGGTTGGACTAGGGTATTGCCCTGCAGAAGACAAGTGCTTACACTTGCACGAGAAATGGTATTTAAAGGAGAACATGGTCGGAAACCACGATCATAAATGATCGAACCACGGATACAAGATGAACTTATAACAAGCGGGTAATTATTTTTACGAGCAGCTTCCATGATAAGTTATATATCGTGTCCATGGGCATGAACACAAGGTTCAAGGTCGACTCCCACTTCTCCAATGCATAACCTTTCATTCACTCCTTGCATTTGATGAAGTTGTAGTGCTGAAATTTTATTTGGCATAACACCGTTAGAGTATGACCCGTAGAAGCTTCCGGGTTTACACAGATTAGAAAAGGCATAGCTTCAACCCATCTGGGGCATCTTAGAAACACATACCACAAGTTTCAAGAGTAAATATCACCAGCTCGAAAGTAGAGCATGGCTGACCAATCACAGAATAGGATTTACCAATGGCATTATGTATCAGGGAAAGAACTTCTCGAGGTTTTTGTATACAAGGGACACTGTCGGATGAAAATTCAACAAAGGATCTGACGGTCCATAACGGAGTTGATGTGAGCATTTGCACACCACCAAAAGAAGAAACAATGCAAAGGCATTTAATTATAGAAACAACTAACTAAATCAAAGCTCAAAGGCAAAGGAATTAAGATTTCCCAATCAAGGGATCAGAAGCAATCATTTGATCGAAAATGAATAAGTTCAATAGACTTAGAAGCATAAACGATCAAGGCATTGATTGGTCAAGAACCAGCTCATATCCAAATGACGTCTGAGCCAGAAGGATAATCCTAGGATTCGACTGATGATTGTGAACATTCACAACTTATTGAATCAATGGATTCCAAAATGATAGTGACAAAGGGTGCCAATAAGATTATTATACTTATGGGATTAACCATAATGCAAGCAACCAAGAATTACAAGAACAATAGGATGTTGAGGAATTTTGAAAGATCAAATAGTATTTCGAAGGCTTATGTGAAACACCTGAATAACTGAGAATGAGCGGATACTCGATAAGTGCAAGGAATTATCCGTAAGGGTATTCTTGTGGCAAAGAACTATAAGGTAGTAAGCTCAAAGGGTTCTCGGAACAACTGAGAGTAGTTCGTTGCACCTTGTAATAACAAGATCAATGGGATTGAATGTAAGAATGGCAGGTGTATGCAGTTATCCATAAGGATATAACAGTGGTAGGGAATTTGCATAGGCGGGGGGCACAAGTGTCTCGGGAGAACATCGTAGAGTATCTTCGAAATCTTCTAGCGCAGTAGGTGATCATCTGTGATAAGGGGCTCTCCGGGAGAAGGTAGTTACGAGAACCTAGAGTCAGATTTAGTAAATTCATTTAACCCGAATAGAAGAGAGATTAGAATCCCAGAGTATAGGCGAGGAATAAAATATCCTAATACCACCCAATGGCGATGTGGGCCTGTAAGACACACAACCATGTTAGTAAAAGTTTTGTAATGTCTAGACTCGACTTCGGCCAAGGAGTGTGGAAGGGGGATTCCTACAGGCAGTCGGCTCTGATACCAACTTGTGACGCCCCCGATTCAATCGTACACTAATCATACACGCAAACGTGTACGGTCAAGATCAGGGACTCACGGGAAGATATCACAACACAACTCTACAAATAAAATAAGTCATACAAGAATCATAATACAAGCCAGGGGCCTCGAGGGCTCGAATATACAAGTGCTTGATCATAGACGAGTCAGCGGAAGCAACAATATCTGAGTACAGACATAAGTTAAACAAGTTGCCATAAGATGGCTAGCACAAACTAGGATACAGATCGAGAGAGGCGCCTGCCTCCTGCTTGGGATCCTCCTAACTACTCCTGGTCGTCGTCAGCAGCCTGCACGTCGTAGTAGGCACCTCCAGTGTAGTAGTCATCATCGACGGTGGCGTCTGGCTCTTGGGCTCCAACGTCTGGTTGTGGAATCCGAGAAGAAGAGGAAAACGGGGGAAAAGAGGGAGCAAAGCAACCGTGAGTACTCATCCAAAGTACTCGCAAGCAAGGATCTACACTACATATGCATGGGTATATGTGTAAAGAGGCAATATCGGTGGGCTGAACTACAGAATGCCAGAATAAGAGGGGGATAGCTAGTCCTATCGAAGACTACGCTTCTGGCAGCCTCCGTCTTCCAGCATGTAGAAGAGAGTAGATTGAAGTCCTCCAAGTAGCATCGCATAGCATAATCCTACCCTGCGATCCTCCACTCGTCGCCCTGTGGAAAAGCAATCACCGGGTTGTCTGTGGAACTTGTATGGGTGTGTTTTATTAAGTATCTGGTTCTAGTTGTCATAAGGTCAAGGTACAACTCCGGGTCGTCCTTTTACCGAGGGACACGGCTATTCGAATAGATAAACTTCCCTGCAGGGGTGCACCACATAACCCAACACGCTCGATCCCATTTGACCGGACACACTTTCCAGGGTCATGCCCGGCCTCGGAAGATCAACACGTCGCAGCCCCACCTAGGCACAACAGAGAGGTCAGCACGCCGGTCTAACTCCTATGGCGCAGGGGTCTGGGCCCATCACCCATTGCACACCCACACGTTGCGAGGGCGGCCAGAAGCAGACCTAGCCTCCCTAATACAAGAGCAGGTGTTCCAGTCCAATCTGGCACGCGCCGCTCAGTCGCTGACGTCAAGAAGGCTTCGGCTGATACCACGACGTCGAGTGCCCATATCTTTCCCGCGTAGTTGGTTAGTGCGTATAGGCCAGTGGCCAGACTCAAATCAAATACCAAGATCTCGTTAAGCGTGTTATTATGAAGCAACCACGAACGCCGACCAGGGCCAGGCCCACCTCTCGCCTAGGCGGCCTCAACCTGCCCTGTCGCTCCGCCACAAAGATCCACACAGAGGGCCGTCGGTACAAAGGTCCTTTCAGCCTCCAATCCGTGAATCACTCGCGGGTACTCAATGAGCCGACCCGACTTTAGTCACCATCTGTATAGTATGTATATATGTATTATATATACCCGTGATCACCTCCCAAGTGATCACGGCCCGATAGTATAGCAAGGCAGATCGACAAGAATGTAGGGCCAATGATGATAAACTAGCATCCTATACTAAGCATTTAGGATTGCGGGTAAGGTATCAATGACTGTAGTAACAATGACAGGCTATGCAACAGATTAGGAGTAACCGAACAGTAACATGCTACACTACTCTAATGCAAGCAGTATAGAGAAGAATAGGCAATATCTAGTGATCAAGGGGGGGCTTGCCTGGTTGCTCTGGCAAGGAGGGGTCGTCAGTGACGTAGTCGTACTCAATCGCATCAACGCCGGTCTTGGGGTCTACCGGAGAAGAAGAGGGGGGAGAGACAGTAAATACGGAGCAAACAAAGCATCACAAAATATAACAAGGCAATACGCGGTGCCAGGGGTGATCTAACGCAGGGATAGGTGGTATCGGCGGAGGGGGAGAACGTCCGGGAAAGTATTCCCGGTGTTTCGCGTTTTCGGACATATGAACTGGAGGTGAAATGTTACAGGTTCACTATGCTAGGGACGCTTGGAGGATGAACGGGTGCGTATCTGGATATGGCTCGCCGTTCTGAGCAACTTTCATGTACAAATTTTTTTTCATCCGAGTTACGGATTATTTTATATGATTTCTAAAGTTTTACTCATTTTAGAATTTATTTAATTAATTTAATTCAACATTATCTAGAACAGTGCATGCTGATGTCATCCTGACATCAGCATGATGTCAGCAGTCAACAGAGGTGTTGACTGGTCAAACTGACGTGTGGGTCCAGTGGGACCCACCTGTCATACTCTGATTTGTTTAATTAGGGTTTAGTTAAACTAATTACTGTTTAATTAAACTAAAAAGTTTATTAGATTAATTAAATAGGATTAATTAACTTAATCAATTAATTAATTATAAATTTTATTAATTAATTTTTTATTATTTTTAAAATCGTTCTGGGGTTGGGGCGTGGGGCCCCACTGTCATTGGCCAGAGGGCCTATCGGGCGCGCGGGCGTGCGGGCACTAGCGGGCGCTAACGGGCATCGGAGGCGGGCGCAGCCCGGCTGGCCCCGGGCGCTGGCCGGGGCGGAGGAGAGCGCCGGCCAGGGCGGAGGGAGCGCCGGTGAGGCTCGCGGAGGCGATGTGTGCGGGAGGGGGAGCGGTAGACGGCGAAGGCAGCGGCGGTGCGGTCAAGGGAGTAGCGGAACGATGAAGGTGGCGACAGCCGCGAGCGGGCGCTGGAGCGCTTGCGGCCAGGGGCACAGGTCGCAACCACGGCGACGCGGTGCACGGGTGCGGGACGGCGCGGCCATGGGAGGAGGAGAAAGCGGAGACGAGGCGCGGTCGAGCGATACGTCGCCGGAGTGGGGGGCGTGGTGGCCGGGCGGTCGCATCATCGGACGCGTGGGCGCGTCGCACACGGGGACAGGGGATGGAGGAGGAGAGGGGGGAGGCCCGGGCCTCACCATGGTTCGCAGGGTCAAGGGAAGTGGGGCTTGCGGAGGATGACGGAGACGACGACGTCGACAGAGTGGACGGCGATGATGGAGTCCGGTGAGGAGGAGGATGGGGACAACACGCGGTGGGGAGGAGATGAAGTCGAAGCGGCATTGGCGATGGCGAAGCGATGGTGGCGACGGAAGCCAGGGGCGACTGGGTCTGGCAAGGGGGCGCCGTTGCGTCCCGATCTAGTTCGGGGGGGAGCGAGAGGAGCGAGGGTGAGGGGAGAGTGGGGATAGATCCCGATCCAGGGGAATGGGGGGAGGGAGTGGAGCGAGTGGGGGTTAGGGTTTCGGTTTAGTGGGGTTATGGGGAGTGGGGCTGGCCGGCCAGCTAGGCCGGTTGGTCGAGGCCCGGTGGGAGGGGGGCCTTTTGGCCTTTTATTTATTATGTTTTTTACTTGTTCTTTTCTATTTTCTTTTATTTCTTAATAGTTTATAGTTTTTATTTTAGTTTGAAATAAATACCTAACTGGTTCCTAAATCAGCCTAAACAAATATACTACTGCCACATAACTCAGGGCATCTAAATAAATTAGCCTAATATTTTATTAATTGAAAAGGGCATTTAATTAATTGTTCTGGTTACTGTTTATTTATGTTAGGACATTCAAACACCTCTAAAGATGTTGGGTTTCTCCACCATAATTACCTATGTATTATTTGGCTCACTCTGAACATTTTAGTTTTAACATTTGAACTTTTTAATTGTTTGCTTGATTTTGAACTTGAATTCAAACCGGTTTCAAACTAACGGGAGATTAGCAACAGCAATCGAGGTGACGCGGCATCATTAGCAAGGGTTTACTATAGCTTGATTATCCGGGCGTCACAACAGATTTGCAACTGATGCAAAAAAAGGTCAGGACCAATTGCAAATCAAGGATGGACTTGCAACTCATATAGAAAAAAGGCCATGGCCCAGTTGTACTTGAGAGTGAGTTTGCAACTAAGGAAAAAATGGGTCAAACCTAGATCTATCCCAATTGCGAGTCTATGGTGGTCTTGCAACTGCGACAAAGAACGTTCGGACCGAGTTGCAAGTCGAAGCCCTCGACTTGCAACTAACGCATATAAAAAGGTTGAGCCCAAATCGAGCCCATTTGGTAATTAATGGTGGACTTGTGATGACCCACAAGCATAGGGGATCTATCGTAGTCCTTTGGATAAGTAAGAGTGTCGAACCCAACGAGAAGCAGAAGGAAATGATAAGCGGTTTTCAGTAAGGTTTTCTCTGCAAGCACTGAAATAGTAGGTGATAGATAGTTTTGTGATAAGATAAATAGTAACGAGCAAAAAGTAAATAAAGTAAATAAAGTGCATCAAGGTGGCCCAATCCTTTATGTAGCAAAGGATAAGCCTGGACAAATTCTAATAATGAGGAAGGAGCTCCCGAGGACACATTGGGAATTATCGGCAAGCTAGTTTTCATCACGTTCATAAGATTCGCGTTCGGTACTTTGATAATTTGATATGTGGGTGGACCGGTACTTGGGTACTGTCCTAACTTGGAAAAGCAACCCACTTATGATTAACCCCTATTGCAAGCATCCGCAAGTACAAAAAGGAGTATTAAGGTAAACCTAACCACAACATTAAACATATGGGTCCATATCAACCCCTAACGAAGCAACGCATAAACTAGGGTTTCAGCTTCTGTCACTCTAGCAACCCATCATCTACTTATTACTTCCCTATGCCTTCCTCTAGGCCCAAATAATGGTGAAGTGTCATGTAGTCGACGTTCACATAACACCACTAGAGGAAAGACAACATACATCTCATCAAAATATCGAACGAATACCAAATTCACATGACTACTAATAGCAAGACTTCACCCATGTCCTCAGGAACAAACGTAACTACTCACAAAGCATATTCATGTTCATAATCATAGGGGTAATAATATGCATAAAGGATATGAACATATGATCTTCCACCAAGTAAACCAATTAGCATCAACTACAAGGAGTAATCAACACTACTAGCAACCCACATGTACCAATTTGTGGTTTTGATACAAGACTAGATACAAGAGATGAACTAGGGTTTTGAGAGGAGATGGTGTTGGTGAAGATGTTGATGGAGATTGACCCCCTCCCGATGAGAGGATCGTTGGTGATGACGTTGGTGATGATTTCCCCCTCCCGGAGGGAAGTGTCCCCAGCAGAACAGCTCCGCCAGAGCCCTAGATTGATTCTGCCAAGGTTCCGCCTCGTGGCGGCGGGGTTTCGTCCCGTAAGCTTGCCCACGATTTTTTCCAGGGTAAGAGTGATGATATAGCAGAAGATGGACGCCGGAGGCCCACCAGGGGGCCTAGGAGATAGGGGGCCGCGCCCTGGGGGGGGGGGGGGGCGCCCCCTGTCTCCTGGACAGGGTGTGGGCCCCCTGGCCTATTTCTTCCACCCATAAATTCTTATTAATTCCAAAAAGTTGTTTCGTGGAGTTTCAGGACTTTTGGAGTTGTGCAGAATAGGTTTCCAACGTTTGCTCCTTTTCCAGCCAGAATTCCAGCTGCCGGCATGCCCCCTCTTCATGGTAAACCTTGTAAAATAAGAGAGAATAGCCATAAGTATTGAGAACCCATAATGCAATAATATTGATATAAAAGCATGATGCAAAATGGACGTATCAACTCCCCCAAGCTTAGACCTCGCTTGTCCTCAAGCGGAAACCGAAATCGAAAAATATGTCCTCATGTTTAGAGATAGAGGTGTCGATAAAAATAAAATACGGACATGAGGGCATCATGATCATTCTAATAACAGCAACATATATGGATTTTGTCATATGATTTCCTATGCTCAAGTAATAAGCAATTCACAATCTCAAGTATGGTTCAAAAACTTCATTGGGAACTAACAAAGTATAATCTCAGTCATTGAAGCAATTGCAATTTAAGGTAACATCAGAAAGAGTCAAAAATAAAGTTTTTCAACAAGCTCACATACTCAACTATCTCGTAGTCTCCCATAATTGTTAACACTCACGCAATACTTGTGGTTATAGAGTTTCAGCCGGACACTGAGAAAGATAGGGGCTTCTTGTGTTGCCTCCCAACGTATTCACCTTTAGGTGATGTCAACAATAATAGCCTATGCCAACTTACATCCAATTGGATATATGTATCATGATCTTTCAAACACGAAGAGCTTGCCAAAGGATAAAATGAAAAAAAGGGAAAGGTGAGGATCACCTTGACTCAAGCATAAAGTAAAAACATAAAGTAAAAGATAGGCCCTTCGCAGAGGGAAGCAGAGGTTGTCATGCGCTTTTAGGGTTGGATACACAAAATCTTAATGCAAAAGAACGTCACTTTATATTGCCCCTTGTATGTGGACCTTTATTATGCAATCCGTCGCTTTTATTACTTCCACAAAAAGTTCGTACAAAGCTTATTTTCTCTGCACTAATAAGTCATGCATACTTAGAGAGCAATTTTTATTGCTTGCACCGATGAAAACTTACTTGAAGGATCTTACTCAATCCGTAGGTAGGTATGGTGGACTCTCCTGGCAAAACTGGGTTTGAGGAAATTTGGAAGCACAAGTAGTATCTCTACTTGGTGCAAGGAATTTGGCTAGCATGAGGGGGAAAGGCAAGCTCAACATGTTTGGAAGGTCAATGACAATATACTTTAACTGAGATGTCGGAAAACATAAACCATTACGTTGTCTTCCTTATCCAACATCAACTCTTTTAGCATGTCATACTTAATGAGTGCTTCACAATCGTAAAAGATGTCCAAGATAATATATTTATATGTGAAACCCTCTTTCCTTATCACTTCCTATTAATTGCAACGATGACCAAGGCTACGTTCATCAACTCTCAACAATTTTTATGCCTTATACTTTCTATATGTGAAGTTATCACTATCCATAAGATCAATATGAACTCTTTTGTTCTTTCTACTTCTTCAAGATCATAGCAACAAAGCAAAGCCCTTGACTCAACACTAATCTTTATTATAGATAGCACACGGACTTGATTACAAAAAGGGATCACAATGCAAAACTCGAAACTGATATCAAAAACTTCAAACTACTAGATCAAGATACTACTAAAAGAATCGAACTAAATAAAGCGGTAAAAATAGGAGTGTGATGGTGATACGATACCGGGGCACCTCCCCCAAGCTGGGCAGTTGCCAAGGGGAGTGCCCATACCCATGTGATTATTTCTTCGGAGGTGATTGAGATGGTAATGACGGTGGAGTTGTTGCATTTTTCTTCTCTAGCTTGCGTCTGAGGCTAAAATTTTCCTCCCTCAGATCCTCATTCTCGAGCTCAAGTTTCATTATCTTTTTGCATAGTGCTGCCTTGCTGTCCTGGAAAAAACGTGGTGGGATAGAATGGACCTTAGGGAGGCTTGACTTCTTGAACTCCACATGCATATCACCAGGTTGAGGTAGTGGATCGTCCTCTTCATCGGAGCTTGTCTCCTCCTTCCTCTTTGGATCATAGTCTTCTTCTTCCTCTGTGGTCCAGCCATAATGTTCCACATCCCCATATACTTTCGGGTTTTCAATATAATAAGCCATGTAGCTCTCTCCCTTCGAATCTTGGGATGACATCTTGTTCCAAATCTGCAACCGGAACAGCTCGAAATGAAAACAGAGGATATTTGCGTGATACGGTGGTCAAAACCTTCGGGAGTATATATAATGAATTTTACCGACCAAAATATGTAACATACAAGAAAACAGAGTCCAGGAGGCACACGAGGTGCCCACGAGACAGGAGCGCGCCCTACAGGGGGGGCGCGGCCTCCTCTCTCGTGGGAGCCTCGTGTCCCTTTCGGACTACTTCTTTCTTCCTAAAATTCTTAAATAATACAAAACTGATAAAAATTGCCATTATAGTTGTTTTGGAGTCGGTTTACTTACAGTACCACGTACCTATGCCTTTTCGAAGTCTGGAACATTCTGGAAAATGTCTCTTATGTATTCCTCAGGGGTTATGGTTTCAATAATATTAGTTTCAACATTTATAGGATTACCTGAAATATAGTGTTTAATTCTTTGACCGTTTACCACCCTCGGATTTGTGCCTTCGAAGTTGTTGATTTTTATAGCACCAGAATGATAGACCTCCTCGATAACGTAGGGACCTTCCCATTTTGAGAGAAGTTTTCCTGCAAAAAATCTTAAACGAGAGTTGAATAATAACACATAATCTCCTACGTTAAACTCACGCTTTTGTATCCTCTTATCATGCCAGTGTTTGACTTTTTCTTTGAAAAGCTTGGCATTCTCATATGCTTGGGTTCTCCATTCATCAAGTGAGCTAATATCAAATAACCTCTTCTCACCGGCAAGTTTGAAGTCATAATTGAGCTCTTTAATAGCCCAATATGCTTTGTGTTCAAGTTCAAGAGGTAAATGACATGCTTTTCCATAAACCATCTTATATGGAGACATACCCATAGGATTTTTGTATGCAGTTCTATAGGCCCATAATACATCATCAAGTTTTTTGGACCAATTCTTTCTAGATCTATTCACAGTCTTTTGCAAAATTAATTTGAGCTCTCTATTGCTCAACTCTACTTGACCACTAGACTGCGGGTGATAAGGAGATGTGATTCTATGATTGACATCATACTTGGCAAGCATCTTACGAAAAGCACCATGAATAAAGTGTGAACCACCATCAGTCATAAGATATCTAGGGACTCCAAACCTCGGAAAAATAACTTCTTTAAGCATTTTAATAGAAGTGTTATGATCAGCACTACTAGTTGGAATAGCTTCTACCCACTTAGTAACGTAATCAACAGCAACTAGAATATGTGTATAACCATTGGAAGTAGGAAAAGGTCCCATATAATCAAAGCCCCAAACATCAAACGGTTCAATAACGAGAGAATAATTCATAGGCATTTCTTGTCTACTAATGTTACCTATTCTTTGACATTCATCACAAGATAAGACAAACTTACGAGCATCTTTGAAAAGAGTAGGCCAATAAAAACCAGATTGTAATACCTTGTGTGCAGTTCTATCTCCAGTGTGGTGTCCTCCATAGGATTCAGAGTGACACTTGCGTAGGATTTGTTCCTGTTCATGCTCACGCACACAGCATCTAATAATACCATCTACTCCTTCTTTATAAAGGTGTTGGTCATCCCAGAAGTAATGTCTTAAATCATAAAAGAATTTTTTTCTTTTGCTGGTATGTGAAACTAGACGGTATATATTTAGCAACAATGTAATTAGCATAATCAGCATACCAAGGAGCTGTACGAGAAGCATTGACAACCGCTAATTGTTCATCAGGAAAGCTATCATTAATAGGCAGTGGGTCATCAAGAAGATTCTCTAACCTAGACAAGTTGTCTGCAACGGGGTTCTTAGCTCCCTTTCTATCAATAATATGCAAGTCAAATTCTTGGAGCAAGAGAACCCATCGAATGAGTCTAGGATTAGCATCTTTCTTTTCCATAAGATATTTAATAACAGCATGATCAGTGTGAATAGTAACTTTGGAATCAACAATATAAGGTCTAAACTTATCACATGCAAACACAACTGCTAAGAACTCTTTTTCAGTAGTAGCATAATTTCTCTGGGCAGTATCAAGAGTCTTACTAGCATACTGGATAACATTCAATTTCTTATCGACTCTTTGCCCTAAAACAGCACCTACAGCATAAGCACTAGCATCGCACATAATTTCAAAAGGTAAATTCCAATCATGTGGCTGAACAATAGGTGCAGTGATCAAGGCTTTCTTAAGTGTTTCAAATGCTTCTACACAATCATCATCAAAGACAAAAGGAATATCTTTTTTGCAATAAATTAGTCAGAGGCCTAGATATTTAGAAAAGTCCTTAATGAACCTCCTATAATAACCGGCATGACCAAGGAAACTTCTTATACCTTTTATGTCCTTGGGACATGGCATCTTTTCAATAGCATCAACTTTGGCTTTATCAACTTCAATACCTCTCTCGGAGATCTTGTGCCCCAAGACAATGCCTTCATTAACCATAAAGTGACACTTTTCACAATTTAGGACGAGACTAGTGTCTTCGCATCTCTGCAAAACTCGATCAAGGTTGCTCAAACAATCATCAAAAGAGGATCCATAGACGGAGAAGTCATCCATGAATACCTCACAAATCTTTTCACAAAAATCAGAGAATATAGCCATCATGCATCTTTGAAAGGTAGCAGGTGCATTACATAAACCAAAAGGCATACGTCTATAAGCAAAAGTACCAAAAGGGCAAGTAAAAGTAGTTTTAGATTGATCCTTCGCGGACACAGGTATTTGGGAGAAGCCAGAATAACCATCTAGAAAGCAAAAATGTGTGTGTTTGGATAGCCTTTCTAGCATTTGATCAATAAAAGGTAAAGGGTACTGATCTTTCTTAGTAGCTTTATTTAACTTACGGAAATCAATTACCATCCTATAACCTGTAATAATTCTTTGCGGGATCAATTCATCTTTATCATTAGGAACAACGGTAATAGCTCCCTTTTTAGGGACACAATGGACAGGGCTTACCCATTCACTATTAGCAACGGGATAAATAATACCTGCCTCAAGGAGCTTTAGAATCTCCTTTCTTACCACTTCCTTCATTTTGGGATTTAATCGTCTGTGAGGATCTCTAACTGGTTTGGCATCTTTCTCCACTGAAATTTTGTGTTGACATAATGTGGGACTAATGTCCTTAAGATCATCCAGAGTATATCCAATAGCGGCCCGGTGCTTCTTCAGAGTTTTCAATAATCTTTCTTCTTCTTTATCTGAAAGGTTAGCACTAATAATAACAAGATATATTTCTTTTTCATCAAGATAAGCATACTTGAGATTATTAGGTAAGGGTTTGAGTTCAAAAACGGTATCACCCTTGGGTGGAGGGGGATCCCCAAGAATTTCAACGGGAAGGTTATGTTTCAGCATAGGTTCCTGTTTAAGGAACACTTCATCTATTTCTTCCCTTTCTTTCATAAACATATCGTTTTCATGGTCTAACAAATATTCTTCTAACGGATCAGTTGGAGGAACAGCAATGGAAGCAAGACCAATAATTTCATCCTTACTAGGTGGTTCCCTTTCACGAGGTTGTCTACTAAACTTAGCGAAATTATACTCATGAGACATACCATCCATGCCAACAGTGACAATATTCTTTTCACAATTAATCTTAGAACTAGCAGTATTCAAGAAGGGTCTACCAAAAATAATGGGACAAAAATCATCTCGTGGGGAACCAAGAACAAGAAAATCAGCAGGGTATTTAATTTTCCCACACAAGACTTCAACATCTCTAACAATCCCAATAGGTTTAATGGTGTCCCTATTAGCAAGCTTAATAGTAACATCAATGTCTTCTAATTCGACAGGTGCAATATCGTGCATAATTTCTTTATAAAGATCATAAGGTATCGCATTAGCACTAGCACCCATATCACATAAGCCATGATAACAATGATCTCCTATTTTAACAGAAATAACAGGCGTGCCTACAACAGGTCTACGTCTCTTAGTATCGGGTCTAGCAATATTAGCAGTTTCACCCAAGAAAGAGATAACATGCCCATCTAAGTCCTCATCCAAGAGATCTTTAATCATAGCAATACCAGGTTCAACATTAATTTGCTCAGGAGGTGTATAGGTCCTAGTATTACTCTTACGAACAACAGTCGAAGCTTTAACATGATCTTTTATTCTAACAGGAAAAGGAGGTTTTTCAACATAAGCAGTAGGAACAATGGGATCACTATATGTAATAATCTTTTCTTCGACTGTAATAGGTGCAACTACTTTCACTTAAACAGGAGGATTATATTTGAACCACTTCTCTTTAGGGAGATCAACATGAGTAGCAAAAGTTTCACAAAAAGTAGCTACTATCTCAGAGTCAAGTCCATACTTAGAGCTAAATCCACGGAAAGCGTCGGTATCCATAAAAGATTTAACACAATCGAACTTAGGTGTCATACCTGACTCCTTACCATCGTGGGAACCCCAATCTTCAGAGTTGCGTTTAATTCTTTCCAATAAGTCCCATTTGAAATCAATAGTTTTCAGCATATAGGAACCAACACAGGAAGTATCGAGCAAGTTACGATTATCAAGAGAAAGCCGAGCATAAAAATTCTGAATAATCATTTCCCGAGAGAGCTCATGATTGGGGCATGAATACAACATTGACTTAAGCCTCTCCCAAGCTTTAGCTATGCTTTCTCCTTCGCGAGGCCAGAAATTATATATGTAATTACGATCACGATGAACAAGATGCATAGGATAGAACTTCTGGTGAAATTCCAACTTCAATCGCTTATAATTCCAAGATCTCGTATCATCACATAGCCTATACCATGTCATTGCATCTCCCTTCAAAGATAAAGGGAAGACCTTCGTTTTGACAACATCCTCGGGAATACCTGCAAGCTTAAATAATCCACAAACTTCATCTACAAAGATAAGGTGTAAGTCGGGATGCAATGTTCCGTCTCCTCCAAAAGGATTAGCTAGCAGTTTTTCTATCATACCCGAAGGAATCTCAAAGTGAATATTTTCATAAGGTTCAGTAGGTTGAGGAGCATCTATTTGCTCTTCTGGTTGGGGTGAAGATACCCCAAACAAGCCCCTCAAAGGATTAGTTTCCATAGTGACAATTAACAGAAAATTTCAGCACACTATATAAATGTTTCCTTACCAAGTTCCACTCACCAAAAGCGCTACACTCCCCGGCAACGGCGCCAGAAAAGAGTCTTGATGACCCGCAAGTATAGGGGATCTATCGTAGTCCTTTCGATAAGTAAGAGTGTCAAACCCAACGAGGAGCAGAAGGAAATGATAAGCGGTTTTCAGTAAGGCTTTCTCTGCAAGCACTAAAATAGTAGGTGATAGATAGTTTTGTGATAAGATAAATAGTAACAAGCAAAAAGTAAATAAAGTAAATAAAGTGCAGCAAGGTTTCCCAATCCTTTATGTAGCAAAGGATAATCCTGGACAAATTCTAATAATGAGGAAGGAGCTCCCGAGGACACATTGGGAATTATCGTCAAGCTAGTTTTCATCACGTTCATAAGATTCGCGTTCGGTACTTTGATAATTTGATATGTGGGTGGACCGGTACTTGGATACTGTGCTAACTTGGACAAGCGTCCCACTTATGATTAACCCCTATTGCAAGCATCTGCAACTACAAAAAGGAGTATTAAGGTAAACCTAACCACATCATTAAACATATGGGTCCATATCAACCCCTAACGAAGCAACGCATAAACTAGGGTTTAAGCTTCTGTCACTCTAGCAACCCATCATCTACTTATTACTTCCCTATGCCTTCCTCTAGGCCCAAATAATGGTGAAGTGTCATGTAGTCGATGTTCACATAACACCACTAGAGGAAAGACAACATACATCTCATCAAAATATCGAACAAATACCAAATTCACATGACTACTAATAGCAAGACTTCACCCATGTCCTCAGGAACAAACGTAACTACTCACAAAGCATATTCATGTTCATAATCATAGGGGTAATAATATGCATAAAGGATCTGAACATATGATCTTCCACCAAGTAAACCAATTAGCATCAACTACAAGGAGTAATCAACACTACTAGCAACCCACAGGTACCAATTTGTGGTTTTGATACAAGATTGGATACAAGAGATGAACTAGGGTTTTGAGAGGAGATGGTGCTGGTGAAGATGTTGATGGAGATTGACCCCCTCCCGATGAGAGGATCGTTGGTGATGACGTTGGTGATGATTTCCCCCTCCCGGAGGGAAGTGTCCCCGGCAGAACAGCTCTGCCAGAGCCCTAGATTGATTCCGCCAAGGTTCCGCCTCGTGGCGGCGGAGTTTCGTCCCGTAAGCTTGCCCACGATTTTTTCCAGGGTAAGAGTGATGATATAGCAGAAGATGGACGTCGGAGGCCCACCAGGGGGCCCAGGAGATAGGGGGCCGCGCCCTAGGGGGGCGCCCCCTGTCTCCTGGACAGGGTGTGGGCCCCCTGGCCTATTTCTTTCGCCCATAAATTCTTATTAATTCCAAAAGGTTGTTTCGTGGAGTTTCAGGACTTTTGGAGTTGTGCAGAATAGGTTTCCAACGTTTGCTCCTTTTCCAGCCAGAATTCCAGCTGCCGGCATTCCCCTCTTCATGGTAAACCTTGTAAAATAAGAGAGAATAGCCATAAGTATTGAGATATAATGTGTAATAACAGCCCATAATGCAATAAATATTGATATAAAAGCATGATGCAAAATGGACGTATCAACTTGCAACTAGGACATAAAAACTTCTCGGCCCATTGCGAGCCAAGGGTGGATGCAACTAGGATTAAAAAAGAGTGACCTTGCAACTAAAGGAAAAACGTGTCAGGTCCAATTGCAAGTTGAGGGTGACTTTGCATCGAGTCGGATTGCGAGTCGATGGTGTACTTGCAATTGAGGCAAAAAAAAGTGTCAGACCTAGTTGCAAGTCGAGGGTGGACTTAAAACTGGGATAAAAAAGTCAGGGCCCGGTTGTAAGTTGACTATGACTTTGCAACTAAGTAAAAAGTTATGTGTCAAGGCCAGATTGAGCCGAGTTGTAAGTTGATGGTGGACTTGCAACTGAGACAAAATAAGTTTGGTCCCTGTTGCGAGTCGAGTGCGGACATGCAACTGGGAAAAAAACTTTGGGCCTAGTTTGACTCGAGGGTGGACTTGCTACCGAGGTAGGAAAAAAGGCCAATCCCAGATCGAGCCTAGTTGTGAGTCAAACGTGGACTTGCAACTAGGACAAAAAAACTTTGGATACCATTGTTGGCTAAGGGTGGACTTGCAACTTGGACAAAAAGAGTGACCTTGCAACTAATAAAGGCAAAAAACGGTCGTGCCAAGTTGCAAGTTGAGGGTGACTTTACAACTAAAGGCCAAAACAGGCCGGGCCCCAGATCGAGCCTATTTGCAAGCTGATGGTCGAGTTGCAACTGGGAAAAAACTTAAGTCCCAGTTTGACTCGAGAGTGGGCTTGCTACTAAGGTAGGAAAAAAGGCCGAACCTAGATCGAGGGTGGACTTGCACATTAGGAAGGAAAAAATTCAAGCCCAAATCAAGTTAACCGTGTTTCATGATGGGCGCGCCTATTTCTCGCTTTAAGCGGGCCAGGGGTAGCTCTCGCGTCGGTGCCGCCCAAGAAGGGTTGGCCCAGCCGCGCGGGAGGCCAGCCGCCTGAGTGTTTTCTTCTGTTTTATGTTCTCACCGTTTGCTTTATTTTCGTGATTTTCTTTATATTTTGAAAATATTCCACACACACACACACATATAAACACTCTTTAAAACACATTTGGAAAAATGTTTAATAAGTATTAAAAAATATTGAACAAGAATTTGAAAAATGTTGAACATGTATTTGAAAATATTGAATAAGTACTAAAAATGTTGAACAAGTGTTTGAAAAAAGTTGAATAATTATTAAAAAAATGTCAAATGAGTGTATGAAAAATGTTGAACGAGTATTTCAAAATATTCAATTAGTATTAAAAATGTTGAACAAGTATTTGAAAAATATTAAAATAAGTATTAAAAAGAGTTGAACAAATATATGAAAATTGTTGAAAAAGCATTCAAACAATGTTGAACATGTGTACAAAAAATGTTGATCACTTATTAAAAGTATATTTTTGACATGTACGAAAATGTAGAGTTAGGACGAAATCAAACATATGGGAAAAAAACAAAAAATGAAGAAGGAGAAAGAAAGCCAAAAAATGGAGAGAAAAAAAAATCAAACAAAAAATTGGAGTAGAAAAAAAACAAAGAAAAATGAAGAAAACCCTATCAAAATAAAAAAAGCAGAAAGAATAAAACCCCGTAAAAACAATTGGAAAAACCGGTTTCATCTGCCTCAAGTACAAAACGCACCACTAACTAACGTGTGCAAAGGCATTGGCGCTGTGACTAGCATCACGAGCTCTCTCCCTAGCATCGTTCGGATGATGCAGGAAAATGGGCCGGCCAAACAAGTCTACAACCTTTAGCGAGACATCCTCCCGCGATGGCTTAATGCGACAAATACAACTTGACACAAACATTTAGAAAAACTGAGATGTCAGTCTAACTTGACTATATTGTCAAATGCACGCACACATGTTAGTTGCATGTGCTGACACAACAGTACATTAATGGAGGAAGTGAGAAAAGCAAGTGACAGACCTTTAATGATGAGAGAATTCCTTATTTAAATTTTGCTTCCCTTTTTTATCCTCAAATTTTTTTTTGACACTCAAACTTTATTTTGTTCCCTATATGACACTTTCATCAATTTTGGCTAGTAACGGTGTTAAGTCTGACCTAAAAAGACTGTTTTACCTCTAGTGTTGTATGTGACCAGATTATTTACATGCAAACACAGAGGTAATGTGAAATACATTTTGTCGTTGCTAGATAAATAAACAAAAAACAGTACTATATGTCTAATCATAAAAAAATATTCCCGGGGAAGAACAATAATAATTATATTATGAGTGAAACATTGACGACAGGTAACAGGTTCTTTTACTTGCGGGATAAAAAGAACAATGACGACAAATCCAATCGATTAAGAGCTACTCCCTTCGTCCCATAATATAAAGAACATTTTTTACACTAGTTTAATGTTAAAAACGTTCTTATATTTTGAGACAGAGGGAGTAGCTTCTACCGGTGGTGTAAGGTGCTAGACGAGTGTGCACAATTGCAGGCAAAATCAATCCAGCTGCTAGCTTCCTTGCTTCTTGTGCTTGTTTTGCACGTAGTGTGTTAGCTCCTCTGAAGCACCCTAGGATCGATCAGCGTGTCTGCGTTTAATACATCGCCGATACGACCGATGCATCCCATACGTACGGCATGTAATGTGATATATATTTACCCTCAAAAAAAATGTGATATATATTTGGTATCTGTGCAGTATCATGTTTTTCGATTTAAAAAGAAAAGAAAAACCCACAACAGCACTAGTAACCCTAAACAGCCAGCCCGCTCTATTCGTTAGCGCAGCAGATTGAATCGAGTATTTGAGGCCGACTGCATGAGAGCATCTCTAGCAGACCCCGCATAACGTGAAACTGTAAACGCTGTTTACAATTCGCATGGAGACGGTTATGCAGGCTCAAAATCGCCGCGGCAGAACATAACCTGTATTTAAACCCGTAAAATTTTAAAAACTTGCTTCGCGCAAGAAATTTAAGCAAAAGCTCGCGAGAGCTCGCTCGCATAAATAGTTCTTCTTCATATAAGCTCGTACACAGCGTGCATATATTACATATAAGTTCGCGGGAGATAAGCCGGGCCTACACTACCGTACCAGTACACAAAACTAAGCTCACCGGAGCTCATGCGGTAGCTCACCAGCGGCAGCGCTCAATCGGAGTCGGAGGAGTCGAGGTCAATGTAGAACTTCGCCTGCTCCGCCTTCATCACTCGCAGGTCAGCCTCCCTGGACGTGTGTGCCTGTGACGCGGTGACGCCCGTCTGGAGGAAGAGACGCTCGTAGTCGAGCTCGCGGCGGATGCGCTCTTCCAGCTCCTCCTGCTCCCTCGCCAACCGCTCGAGGATGACGCGCTCGAGGAGCTCCTCCTTCCCCCGGGAGAGGTAATCCTCCTGCCCGATCACGCCTCGGCGCGGCGGCGCATCAGGCTCTACGGCGCGCGACGCGAGCTCCTCCTCCGGATCCCTCTTCACCGGAATGAGCCGCGAGCTCGATGCGCCCGCGGATGAGCTCCCCGCGGACCAGGAGCCAGAGGAGGCATGGCGGCGGCGGCCGAGCTCGTGATCGAACTCGTCCAGCTCGCGGCTATCGAACGCCGGCAGCGGCTGGCTACCGCGGTTGAGCCACCGACACGCCTCCCGCTCGCGCGCGGCGTTAGATCTGGCGCGGCGGAGGCGCTCCGCCTCATCCCCCAGAACTACCATAGCCGTCCATGGCTTTGGCAGGCTCGCCGGCAGCGAGAAATCGAGCGGGGAAGTGGGAAATCGGAGGGGATACGCGGCGGCGGGCGGCTGCAGGGCGGTAGGGTTTCGACCTGCATCTGCCCCGCAAATCCGTAGTTATACAGCTTTGGGGGTAATGTTTGCGGGCCATGGTAAAAATGTTTACAGGCGGGACGAGTATACGAGCTCTGTTCCGTCCAGTAATTTACGAGCCCATATACTCGCCGGAATTATGTGAGTTCGCGCGTTATGCGGGGTCTTCTAGAGATGCTCAGAGCGCCCTCCCCCTGCTGGTGCTGCCACCGTCGCCGCCGCGCGTGCTTGCTGCCTTGCTGGTGCCTTGCTGCGTGCGTACGTGCTTGCATGCGGGTGTACTTGCAGAGTCTGTGTGCATGCTTGTTGTGTAGGAGTACTTGTGGGGCGGAGCCAGGCCGGCAGCAGGCCCTGGGCCTGCTTCAGGCACTGCACCTAGATTTGGGCCCCAGGTAGGGTAATCACTACAATCACCAAAGGAGTTGGGCCTCACACCCCGGGCCCAGGCCCTGGGGGTCTGGGTCCTGTCTCCGCCCCTGCTTGTGTGCGTGGTGCTGGTTGCTGCTAGGCTCTCGTAGATGGAGCTGCAACAAGTCTGGTTGGACGGTGGTGGATATGAATATTTGAACGTGGACTCTCCAACGTGCAACACTTTCATCCATTCATGTTCATGTCCCTTCTTTTTTTTTTGCCGGCATACAACCACCAGGAGCAAAATTGTCTTTCTACATCCCATTTAACATTGCCGGATGGAAAAATGGATGAAAATGTCATATAGGGAACAAAATAAAGTTTAAGTGTCAAGAAAGGAAGAAAAAAGTCTTTTGGGCCAAAAAGGGAAGCAAATTTTAAGAAAGGCCAGATACCGAAATAGGCTTTCGCCCTGCTTTATATATAAAGCAAACTGCCAGAGCACAACATCCAACATAAGTTCAACCCCCCCCCCCCCCCCCCCACACACACACAGAGAGACAAACACAAAGTAGCACACAACAATAATACGGGGTTCTGCTGAGGGAACAACTCAACAAGCCCTAAAAACACACACGCGCAGACCCAACACAGGGTGGGGCAGCCAAACCAGGCTAATCAGGCCCGAGAGGAGGCGACGGATGCGGGGGCACCAGACAAAGCGCCATCGAGCGAAGGTTGACGATGATGGTGTTGATGGCGTCTCGGTCGGAAGAGCGGCTAAGCGGTCGCTAGAGCTGCAGGAAACCACACATTTTAAAGACATCGTCAGTGGCACCTCGAAGGGAACACGCTGAATCACAAGCTTATCGCGGACCGTCCAGAGCGTCCACGCGAGCATCCCAATGGTCAGCCACCTAATGTGGCGGGCCGATGGGGGGACGGGCTGGATTTCCACAAAGAGGTCGGGGACGTTGGTATGGCACCAGTGACCGCCAACGCCTTCGCGAAAACAACTCCAAATGAATTGGGCAGTAACACACGCAAAGAAGATGTGGTTCGAGTCCTCCACTATCTCGCAGAGGGGGCACATCCCATCCCCAGGAACATTACATTTGAGCACCTCCACCCCAGAAGGTACCCGACCCCTAATCCACTGCCACAAGAATATCCTGATCTTGAGCGGCAATTTGATGGCCCAAACAGCTGTGATAGCATCCGGGGTTGTCGACGGGGCGATGGCCTCGTACAGAGACCTAGTGGAGAAGTGGATTGAGGGCTCCAGGCGCCAAGATATGTGATGCGAAACACTATCAACGTCGGGGGTGTGGAGAGCGATGCACTCATCTCATCCCAGGCTGCAACATCTGGGGGGGCCGAAGGGTCGGCGGAATGCGAGGCGCCCTAGATCCGAAGGGTCGGAGAAAGGTCAAATAAGGAATTCTCCCCTTAACAAAAGCCTTGACTGTACCAATTCTAGAATGTGCATGCAACCAACATAAAACCAAAATAGAGGCCCATATGAAATCACAATACAGGCAACAGACATGACCTAAGGCGGGCCCTTGGGCGCGACGCAGAAAACGGCGGCCCAACAAGGGACACAACACATGACCGATAAAAAGCAAAATCACTACTTCAGAAGCACTCATTGCAAAGGTCACTCTCACCTCCCCAAGTTGCGAAAAGTGACACACATGCACCACTTGTCGCAACCTGAGAGTTTTCCCTTTTTTTCGTAGATCTGTTTATTTAAAACGTTTTATCTCTTAAACCGTACGTCCAAATCTCGAACCGTTTACCGTTGGATTATCGAGTTGAGATCTTCAAAACTAGATCCAATGTTGATATGTTTTGACAAACCTTTTTTTCAACAAAAAACAGACAAAAAAACTAAATTAGGAGCATGTTTTTTTTAAAAGAGGCACGATTGTGACTCTTGCGGAAGCAAATCCGTGCCTCCATGAGAAGTAAATTTGTGCCTCTCGCGAAAAGAAAAAAAGAAAGAGAACATGTTCTTTTTCGTTTCTGAGAGGCACGACTATGCCTCTCGTGGAAGCAAATCAGTGTCTCTCGCGCATGCAAATCTGTGCCTCAGAAAAACACATTTTTTCAGTTTCCGAAAGGCACGACTGTGCCTCTCACGGAAGAAAAAAAGAAAACACGCTATGTTTTGTTTGAAGAGGCTTGAATGTGCCTCTCGTGAAAGCAAATATATGCCTCCCACAAAAGCAAATCCGTGTCTCCCGCAGAAGAAGAAAAAGAAAACATATTTTTCCGTTTCCGAGAGACACGACTATGCCTCCCGCAAAAAGCAAATATGTGCCTCTCGCGAAAGAAGAAAAACGCGTTCTTTCGAGCAAAAAGAAATTTTGATTTTTTTTCAAAACCGAAGAAAAGTCGGGGGGAAAAGCCAAAAAAACCCTAAAAAATCATCTAAAAGCCAAAACGCGTGTGGAAAAACAAAAAACAAAAATCGAAGGGAGCGTCCAGAGCACGACACGTGGTGGCGACAGAGAACGTGTCAAGTGATGCGCTCTCAGCTCACCCAGGTGACCCTTGCCGGGGCTCCCGAAGGAGTACTCCATCATTAGTTGCTCTCATAAAAAGGTAAGCGTCACACAGGGCAGCAAGCATCGCACGAGTTTCCCTCAAAAAACTAGCAGCAAGCGACACGAATTAAAAAGTTTGCACGGATTTTATAACAACTAGACCGTCTCGTAGACAACTTATATGAGACTTAATTAATTCTCATCTCATAGGAAATACGATAAGAAAATCACAGGCATAAGTCAAGCTTAATGATGAAGAAGCCCTCGGTCGTGGAGAACCACTGTGCGGAGGCAAAAGCCGGAACTTTGAGGCAAAGCAGCACAAGAGAACAACCATGTCGACCCAATGGGGTCAAGCCAGCTCTGTGACAACCTCCGTCTAACTCCAAAGGGGACTCGGGCGCCGACCCGTCGAGAGAAGACGCTCCCACAGTAGGAAGGTGTACACCAATGCCAAAGCCTTTCGGAAGGTCAACCTGGGAAACTCCTCTTCATCACGAGCACATCAAAGTAGGGCTACACCGTTGTCCGTGAGTCTGCACAAGAGGAGTAGCAGCTGCACGGAGAGACCACCTCTGACGAAGACACCTGCAGGGGAGGCGAGACAAAGATGTGAAGCTACATCAAGACCGCAATAGAGAGCATGCGGCTCACATGGCTCCCGACGAACAGAAAAACCGGGGAGAGGACCACAGTCATCTTTCACTGCAGCTAAGAAAGCAATTGTTAGTCGCCAATGAAAGTTTCATGCTCATATTTGGGACTATCTGGGCTAATATGATTATGCTTTAAGCATTAAATAAATTTCTGGCATAAAATGAGCGAAATGCTTTTGGATATTGAAATATATGTAAACGAGGTCTGAAAAGAATGAAACTTGGCATGATGTCATTATGAACCCCTATAGGGTGGGAGAAACATTTGAGAGTGTACGGAAAAAATTTCTTGCACTTCGCGTAGAAATTGAACAGTCTCTCACGATGCTTCGGGGTTTCCAAGAGAAATCGTCCGGCTTGAAGGTGAACTCTAGTGATATATGTTTGACATTTTAGATCTAAATAATTTTCTTCACAAAGTTTGTCAAAGTTTGTGAGGGTTGACTTTCAACAACAACAACAACAACAACAACAACAACAACAACAAAAATAACAACAAAGCCTTTAGTCCCAAACAAGTTGGGGTAGGCTAGAGGTGAAACCCATAAGATCTCGCAACCAACTCATGGCTCTGGCACATGGATAGCAAGCTTCCACGCACCCCGGTCCATAGCTAGCTCTTTGTCGATACTCCAATCCTTCAGGTCTCTCTTAACGGACTCCTCCCATGTCAAATTCGGTCGACCGCGCCCTCTTTTGACATTCTCCGCACGCTTTAGCCGTCCGCTATGCACTGGAGCTTCTGGAGGCCTGCGCTGAATATGCCCAAACCATCTCAGACGATGTTGGACAAGCTTCTCCTCAATTGGTGCCACCCCAACTCTATCTCGTATATCATCATTCCGGACTCGATCCTTCCTCGTGTGGCCACACATCCATCTCAACATACGCATCTCCGCCACACCTAACTGTTGAACATGTCGCCTTTTAGTCGGCCAACACTCCGCGCCATACAACATTGCGGGTCGAACCGCCGTCCTGTAGAACTTGCCTTTTAGCTTTTGTGGCACTCTCTTGTCACAGAGAACGCCAGAAGGTTGGCGCAACTTCATCCATCTGGCTTTGATTCGATGGTTCACATCTTCATCAATACCCCCATCCTCCTGCAACATTGACCCCAAATACCGAAAGGTGTCCTTCCGAGGTACCACCTGGCCATCAAGGCTAACCTCCTCCTCCTCACACCTAGTAGTACTGAAACCGCACATCATGTACTCGGTTTTAGTTCTACTAAGCCTAAACCCTTTCGATTCCAAGGTTTGTCTCCATAACTCTAACTTCCTATTTACCCCCGTCCGACTATCGTCAACTAGCACCACATCATCCGCAAAGAGCATACACCATGGGATATCTCCTTGTATATCCCTTGTGACCTCATCCATCACCAACGCAAAAAGATAAGGGCTCAAAGCTGACCCCTGATGCAGTTCTATCTTAATCGGGAAGTCATCGGTGTCGACATCACTTGTTTGAACACTTGTCACAACTTTATCGTACATGTCCTTGATGAGGGTAATGTACTTTGCTGGAACTACATTATGCACTAAATCATGATGAGGGTTGACTTTTCAGAAGAAAAAAAATTATATGCACTACATTATGGAACGGAGGGAGTAATATTCTGGCTCAACATGATTCTTCTAAAGCATTAAATGAATTTCCAGCCATAAAATGTGTATAATTCTTTTGAATATTGAAAAATATGCAAATGAGGTCTGAAAAGAATGGAACTTGGTATGGTGTCATTATTTGACACATATATGGTGGGATAAAAATCTAAGAGTGTTATAGGAGAAGGTCGATGCACTTTGTATAAAAACTGAATAGTCTCTCGCCAAGTATCAGGGTTTCAAAGGAAAAACGTCCTGTTTGAAGGAAAACTCTCTTTTTTATTAATTTCCGTCTAGAACTATTTTGTATTGAATATACTATCTCCTTCTCAAAATATAAGGCGTGCTTGACTTTATGCGGTCTTTAATGCACAACTTTGATCACTAATATATACAGAAATCATATGAATTTAGCATGTATAGATGGTATCATCATATTTGTCTTGCAAAATAGTTTTATATTACATATCTTTATACTAACTCAGTAGACATACTAAGTGAAAATCATAGTCAAAGTTTTGCGTCGAAGAGCAGAAAGTCAATTGCGCCATATATTTTGGGAAGGAGGGAGTACTAATTTTGGTGTTGTAAATGCCAAATGTACATATTGCTCGGTGCGAATCAAATGTTGTTAACTTTAAAATTCAACTACCCATTTGCAACACCTACGAACGGTATTAGCTGGCAAATTTTGATTATAGGGAAGGGAGGGAGAGATTGGTGAGAGTTGGACACATAATCACATAGGTCAATTTTCGTAGGTTCCTTTCGTAGATGTAGGATTTTTGTATACTTCCGGTCAAAAACTTTGTCCACCATTTTTTTATGATGATTTATGAGGGATCCACCATTGATCAAGCCCCCTCCGTCCTAAAATTGTTGTGTTAGATTTGTCTAAATATGTATGTGTCAAGTCACGTTTTAGTATTAGATACATCCGTATCTAGACAAATCTAAGACCAGAATTTTGGGACGGAGGGAGTATTTGATTAGTCACCAAACAGTATTACAGCTAGCACCGGAAGCACGTGGTAGAAATAAACTTTATTCATCATGCAGATCGTACAAAACGAATACAAGCCATAGGCCATGAAAGAACTCGCCAAGAAAGAAAGAAAAAGAAAGAGAGAGATTAATAATAAGAACAATAAAAATGATCGAACCGTCTACATACGTACTCTCCGTAGCATGCATGCATATGCAGACTTGTGAATAGCACGTCAAGTAGCAAAAAACAAGCAAACAACGTAACCGGCAGAAACAAAACGACTGATCAAGCAGAATAATGCCCCTCTCGCACCACTAATCCGCATGGCCGCATGCAGCACACCTTGCTAGATCGCTTAGCACATAAACCCGGTGGGTGCTTTCTTGCCGCAGTGGTTGAGGATGACGCTGAGGTTGATGGGGAGGTTGAGCTTGACGATGTTGAGGACGTTGGCCTTGATCACCGTGCAGAGGCACAGGGCCGCCTCCAGGTCGACGAGCCCATCCAGCAGCGGGCAGCACGGCAACGCGGTCGGCCTGCCCACCTGCGCCTTGACCAGGTTCAGCGCGTTGACACACGCGCCCACCTTCAGCGCGTCGCGTGGGCACCTGCCGAGCGAGGCCGGGGTTGGGGTGGGCGTCGATGGGGTGGGCGTGGACGGGGTCGGGCAGTTTCCCCCGCACGCGCTGGCCACGGAGAACACGACCAGGTTCACGGCGAGAAACAGCGCGATGGATGCCTTTCCTGCCATTGCTGCCGAGTGATCGATCACTAAGCACAGATCAAATGATCAAGTAGCTGATCTGGAGCTCTGGACTGCTATGTGCTTGTGATGCCCTAAGGGTTGTGCTTGAGTCTGGTCTTTATAGGGGCAAGATCGGTGCCATGCTGGTGAATTATTAGCGTGCTTGCATTCTCTTGCTCGTGAACTTGCATGTGATCGACGGCAATTGGGAGTCTGATCTGGATCGGTTTGCTGAAAAATGGCACTAATGACAAGATCGCTGCATTAGTGGGTGCATGTTGGCGTTTGTTCCTGCTTGCTGATTGATGTTATCTTTGAATATTACAACCCAGACGTATTGGATTGTTGCTAAATTGTGAAGCTGGCTTTAATTTGAATATTGCATCTGTCGGTCACGGACGGGAGTATAACTTTGCTCAAAAATCAAACCAGAGGATTAATAAGAGGCAAGGACCAACTTGTTTGAAGGCTTCCAAAGGACCAGCCATATTCTAATTTGCACTAAATGGGTTGTTGCTTTAGGGCAGCACTAGCCGAACCCTTAAAAAGCTTTAACTATTCAAAATTTTCTCTTTAAGGAATTACACCGGACCTAGCCGACCCTTTATCTGGTTTAACTCCTCAAAAATTATAAGCGGCATGTTGGTTGGCCCTCAAATTTGAGAGGCAATCACTTCTAAGAAAAAGTTGGGTCCTGTCCTTGCGACGGCCCCTCTCCACCTCTCGCCCGTGTCGTCGCCAGTGTTGCCTCCGGGTTCCACCCGTAGCCCTTGCCAACGGATTGGGATCAGGTGACATGCGCTACAGTGACATGCACGATGACATGCGGCCCAAATTCAAATTTAAACATTGCGAAAAAATCTGAAAAAAAATCATGCATGTTCACAACACATACCAAGATAACCCCTAAAAATTTCAGATCAAAATTCGGAACATACATCGAGAAATAAAAAAGAGAAACTCAGATGTGAATAGTCTACAGAGAACCGTTCAGGAACTATTCATGACAGATTTCTTTTTTTTGTTTTTCGATGTATGTTTTGAATTTTGATCTGAAATTTTTAGGGGTTATCTTAATATGTGATGTGAACATGCATGATTTTTTTCAGATTTTTTCGCAATGTTTAAATTTAAATTTGAGCCGCATGTCACCGTGCATGTCACCGGAGCGCATGTCACCTGATCCCAGTCCCTTGCCAACACCCCATAGCTTCTGCTGCCATCCTACCCCATAGCGGTTCACTCGCCGATTGCTGTTATCGTCGGAGTAGACTCAAATGCCACCGCCACCGCCTCGCTCTAGTGCATGAAAAAAAACCACCCTTGAGCTTGGTTTGGTCCAAAAAACGGAGCCGACGATGACTGAAATGCCGTAGAGCACCCACCGAGGAGCACGCCGGCGAAATCGAGATCACCGTAGTTCAGCTGCGGCGAGCTTGGTTAGCGATTGGCGAGCACGGCTTGAGGAGAATCTTCTTCCTCTTCTATCTCCTACTCTATAAGGATCATCTAGAAAGCAGAGAGCTTTGGTTCCATTCAAATAGAAAAGCTGACATAGATGTTAAGTGGTGAGAATATGCATAAAGGAGCCGAATGAAATAAAAATTTCATGTTCGGTTTTGAATTAGAGACGTTAAAAATAATTCTGAATGTTGCAAGCTGTCACACAACCGCACCGTGGACCTGTAGCCTCAGCATCGCCTTAACGCCGTTGGCCGAGGCTCTCACCTCCTCCACCCGCAAAGTGTCCGACGAATTGACTATGTGTGCTTTTTTTGGTTTTTCCATTGTGCTTTACTCTTTTTACAATCAAATTCAACCAAGAATATTGCATGGTGTATATGAAAAGGTCGAGGGAGATGTTCTTCGTTGACTCTTCGTTGTTGGTGGAGGAAAAAGACGATGATGATTCTGAAATGGCCATTGTCGTGATCGTTAATGGATATTTTCGACGACCAAGACTAGGATAACAGTTTTCCCGTTTGTACATCAATCAAGATAGAGCAGAGGGCCATGCCAATCTTATGAAGATTACTTCGCAACCGATGCAACCTATCCAGAGAAGTATTTTTGTTGGCAATATTGAATGCACAGAAGTATCTTCCTCACCGTTGCAAAAGTAGTTGAGAAGCACGATCCATGGTTCAAACCGAGGAGTGCATCCAAGAGATAAGTGCGAGCCCATTTATGAAGTGGGTCACAACTATTCGAATGCTTGTTTTTGATTGTTTAGTCAACCCCACTGAAGACTATGTTTGCATTGGGGAAGGTTCGATCTTGGAGGTTGTTCGAAGATACACACAAGCCATGATTGAGATCTATGTGTCAGAGTACTTGAGGGCACACGATGGCGAACACACTAGAGACTGTTGAGTTTGAGTGAAGAACGAGGATGACCAAGAATGCTTGGATCAATTGATGCATTCACTGGACATGTAAGAATTTTCCCGTGGGATGGAAAAGTTACGACAAAGGGCATTCCATAGATCCAATAACATTCTTTTGGTAGTTGTAATGCATGATCTATGGATTGGACATTCGAACTTGCATTGCATGGCTCTCGTAATGGCCTGAATGTGCTGTCGCGATCACCACTTTTCGGAAGCCTTGTTGCGCCGAAGATGCTCCTCCTTGCAACTATATTATAAATGCCATGAGTACATGATGGGATACTACCTTGCGGATGGCATCTCTCCTCCATCGGCCACATTTGTGAATGCAATCTCGCGTCCTCAAGGTAATAAGGGATCCCACTTTGCAATGTGTAAAGAGTCGGCAAGGATATGGAGAAAGCGTTAGGTGTGCTTCAAAAGTGCTTTGCTATTTTATTCGTAGCCCTCTTGAGTATTGGAACCCATAGTTCCTATGGCAAATAATGAGATGCTGCATCATCTTGTATAACATGATCATCGAAGATGAGAAAGGCATGTCATCGCGACCTTGTTGAGCCAGAACAAGATCTAAACATCATATAGAGATTCCTCACAACGCATTGACGTACCGATAACCGAAACGTTCATACCCAGCTCCAAAACGATCTTGTTGAGCATCAGTGGGCTCTCCATATCACTTGATTGGTGTGCTTCTATCATGCTTTTTATTTACTTCATTTGGACCCTTTAGTACGCATGAATTTAAATAATTAAATTTATAAACTTCAAATTTATAATATTCGTGAATTGTCTGAACCTTTATTATCATGTTTGAATTTAATGTGTAGCAAATATTTGATTGAAATGCAGTACTTAAACCAAAACTTAGAAGAATTGGCTAACAAATTTTTTTTTTGAGAGTTAAGTTTTAGGGGTTCGACTAGGACCCTTTTTTTAACTTCTTAAATTTGAGAAGCTAAGGTCTGAGGGGCAGTTTGAGGGGCTGAATTACAAGGGATCATCTAAAGATGCTCTTAGATGGTTAGTGATCATAGTTAAATAGCTGGATCAGGAATTGCCTCGGGTTTCTTTTTTAAAAGAGGCCCGATTTTTTGTTTTTTATCTTCTGAAGATTTATCTTTTTTCCACTGCACCAAAAAAAATAATGTTCAAAAATGTTTGCCAATGCAAAACTGTTCTTCGATTAAAAATGATCACACATTCAAAAATTGTTCATGAATTCTAAAACATATTTGTAAATCCAAAAAATGTGCACGAATTCAAAAAAGTTTCCATCAATTAAAAATATGGTAAAACAATTCTTCAAATTGAACAGTTTTTAATATATGATGAACATTTTATTTATATGAACTTTTTAAATATATGGTGAGCAATTTTCAATTACATTCTGAACATTTTGCAAATACTGTGATATTTTTACAAAATACACACTGAACAATTGTTTAATACACAATAAACTTTTTTAATATGTGTCGAATTCTATTAAATTACACACTGAACAAAATTTACACAAATTAGATAAAAGTATCATGAATCCAAAAATTCTTTGTGGATTCAAAAAAGAGTTGGCAAATCCAATTCTTTTTGTGACTCCAAAAAATGGTCATGAATTCAAATAAGAGTTTGTGAGTTCAAAAGTATGTTCATGAATCCAAAATATGTTCACGAATTCACAAAAAATTGAAAATTCAAAAAAATCATGAATTCAAAATGGTTCATGAATCCAAAAAAATCGTGAACTCAAAAAACATATAAAAAATTATTGAATTTGAATGTTTTTAAAAAATTCATGAATTTTAGAATTATTTGCTAATTTAAAAAAGTTCATTAATTAAAAAATATTGCAAATTAGAACAAAAGGTTCATTAACAAAAACTAAAAGGGTTAAAAATGGAGGAGGAGAAGAAAAAGGAAAATAAAAGAACATGGATGAAAAAGAAAAGACCAAAGAAAAGAAAAAACTAAAAAAACAGTTAGAAAACCAGAGGACACACAAAGAAAACAGTATATGTGCAAAGGTCGGCCCTTTTCTATCAATTCGGCTGTGCCTCCTAATATTGCGCGAACCCAACTATGCCTCAGTGGCTAGCAGCGCAACCCAACACTCTATATTGTTTCATGGATGCCCCCATTTTCACTATTTCTCTTATTTTATGTGCGCATTAATGGGTCGGCCCATACTGCAGTCGTTGTAGGCGATCGACACAACAGCTCTCGCAAAGAGTGATCGCAAATCTATTTGGTGCCTTCAGCACCAAATAAAGTGCATTCTGCACACCCCTACCTCCCCCCCCCCCCCCCCCCCCCCCCGGACCGTGCAGGCCAGCCATTTATGATTATAACAGTAGTTTGGTTTCTTCTGGCGTTTTACTGTCTAGTTTTTTGTGTTTTGTTTATGTCCGGCCTAGGGCCGATTCTCGTTGGATTTATAAAATTTTATTTTTACTTTTTTATTTTCATTTTTCATGAATTTTTCAAATTCGTGGACTCTTTAAAATGCATGAACTTTTAGCTCATGATTTTTATTTGATTTTTTACTCAAACTGGTGAAGTTTCCAAAAATTATGAACTTTTTCAAATTTTCAGAAACTTTTTCATTTTTTGTGAAATTTTCTCAAATTCGTGTTTGCTTTCAAAAAAAATTGGGAAATCTTTTCCCATTAATATATTTTCACTTTTACAAACTTTCTTAAAAGTCAATGGTCAACTGTCAGGTGACCAACTGGTCAACAAACCAACGAGCGAGATGCCATGAGTGAGCAAGATGCATGCGAAACGATGTGCAAACGAGAAGTAAGCGTGCACAGCTTTCGCGTTTTGCTTGGCCGGCAAGCAAGGTAGCGCGCTCGAGCACCAACACCATTAATCGGCGCTAAGAGCGCGAGAGCTATATCTAGCTTATAGCGAGAGTAGTTTATGTCTCGCCTGAAGCTCTTTCGCATGTTGTACGGTATTAGGCCGGCCTGTTTGCTCGATCGATCATTTGCTTGCGCTCGTTGTAGCTCTATTCGATGTGTTTTCCTCTGTTTTTTATTTTTGTTTTTGTTTCTTTCTGGGTTTTTCCCTCTTTTTTTGTCATGGGTTTTCTTTGTTTTATTCCGGGTTTTCAACATTTTTTGTATACATCAAGAACTTTTTTATACATGTTTAATATTTTTTGAATACATGATGAACATTTTATAAAACTTATTTTTGATTATACACATTGCAGATTTTTGGTATATATCACGACCATTTTTTAATACATGTTTAATAGTTTTTTTAATATATGATTAAAAAATTTTGTACACCATCAACATTTTTAATATATATTTTTTTTATTTTCAAATTTATTAATACACCTTTTTGTTTCTTTCCTTCCTTCCAATTCCATCGGAGAAGAAGAAACCTCGCCAGCTAAGCCATTGCCCCACCATCTATGTTAGGGGGAAGCCATTGCCTCATTATCTATCTTAGATGTGGGGTTGCAGGAGACCGCCAGAGTTCTTCTCTGTTGCGACGGTGCTTAGAGGGATGGTCGGGGCGGCAGTTAGCAACGGCGGTGGGAGGAGGTCGATGCGAGGGCGGGGCGATGGGGCAGTGCGCGGTAGCGCCCGTCGGCTGCGGGTGGTGGAGGCCAGCAATTAGGTTGAGGCAGGCTAGGGGCTGCGGGAGGAAGAAGATTTTGTGGGTGGAAGAAGAAGCGGAGGAAGAAGATAAACAACGGCGACACGTTTCTAACCGTTGAATGTTGATATAATGGTCTAAATCATAAGTGGCTGGCGCGAGCAGTTATTTGAGCCGCCTGATCATTAGACTGTCCATTTCCTTATACATCAAAAAGTACATGTTTACCATTTTTGAAATAGATTATTAACAATTTTCAAATATTTGTGTCTGTTGATGACTAATTTTTTTCGTACACATTGTACATTTTTGGTATATATCTTATCTGAAACATTTTTTATATATGGTTAACATTTTTTAAAGGACAGTGCTAACTTCCAGTCGACTGGAAGTTAGCGATAGGTGCGGGCGATCGCCTCGACTAGTCGCTGGATGCAACATATTCGAACGAATCATTTGATCCTCCTTTCACATCAAGCGGAGCGAGGCATACGTGGGTTTTCTTAAAAAGAAAGCATGCACCAAAACATTCTGGATTTTTTCCACTGATTGTTGCATGCATGCACATAGGACGAAAATGCTGATGTCAGCAAAGATTATATCGAATTCAAAAATTCAAAATGTTTTGTAGCACAAACTGTCTCTCTGATTGAAAAAATCTTTTTACATAAAAGATTCGCCGCGACGAGATCTTCGAAATTAGATCCCATGTTGATATGTTTCGACAACTTTTTTTCGTGATAAAAAGTTAACACATGTGTGCTACACAAGTTATCATGACTGTGGTGCATAAAAAATGTTCCTCCAACCTTATCTTCTTAGAAGAATTTTTTCATGTCATCCTCGTTCTCTCTGTTGGCAACTTAGAAATATTTTATAGCTCAAATCATTCGTACGATCGAAAAATTGTTTTCACATACAATATCTATCGCGACGTGACCTGCGAAACTAGATCTCATGTTGATATGTGCAGACGAATTTTTTTCGTGCAAATAGTTATCAGGCCTGGGCTAAGTAAGTTATCGGCTCTGATGTGTGTCTATTATCATGCTATTTACACATGAGTTACCGTGGTACATTTTCAACAACTATTTCTGTTGGGACAAAGTTACGGCGGTGTTTGCGTGTGAGTTACCATGCCTGCGGACCGTATATTACCATGTTATTTACGCATAATTATCGAGGAATATGTTTTCAAACAACTGCCTCCCCTGCGGTCAAATTTATCAGGGTGTTTCTACATGAGTTATCAAGTCTGCGGTGTGTATATTATCGTGATATTTATACAGAAGTTACCGGGAGGGAGGTGGGGGTATGATTTCAAACAACTTCCTCCCCTCCCACCACCCTGGATCAAAGTTATCGTGGTATTTATGCGTAAGTTATCACGTATACGATGCGTACAGTACCATGCTATTTGATAGAAGTTACGGGTGATGTTTTTAAACACCTCCCCCGGGTCAAAGTTATCACGGGATTTGCGCATGAGTTATCAGATTTGTGGTGTGTAAATTATCATGTTATTTAAACAGAAGCTATCGAGGGATGTCTTCAACTTTTTCTCCCGGGTCAAAGTTATCACAGTGTTTGTGCATGAGTTCTCAGGTCTGTCATGTGTAAATTATTATGTTATTTACGCATAAGCTACCGGTGGTGTATTATACCACATGTAGCCCGATAACTACAAAAATTAACCATGTTGATAACTATAGTCAATCTAGCTCATGTTGGTAACCATAGTACATCTTGGCCGATAACTACAAAATAACCATGTTGATAAATATAGTATATCTAGCTCGATAACTACAAAGTAACCATGTTGGTAACTATGACGTATAATAACTATGTTGTGAGATGGTGCATCTTGCCACTCTTCAAAATTTTGGTGCCGGAGGGGATGGGCGTTGGACATTCTCAATCTACTCAACTCCTCCCAAATCAAGTATACGTTAAAGCATTTTCAGAATTTGATTGAACACTGTTTTTCTAGATCTAAAATTATTTCTTATGAATACTCATCATCGCGTGCTTACGAAAAAAAATGTTCAATAGAAAATTCTCCCGAGTCAAAGTAACCGCGGTGTTTGTATTGTTGGGGAACGTAGCAGAAATCCAAAATTTTCTACGCATCACCAAGATCAATCTATGGAGTAACTAGCAACGAGAGAGAGGGGAGTGCATCTTCATACCCTTGAAGATCGCGATGCGGAAGCATTGCAAGAACGCGGTAGGTGGAGTCGTTAACTAAGCGATTCAGATCGCGGCCGAATCCGATCTAAGCACCGAACAACGGTGCCTCCGCGTTCAACACACGTACAGCCCGGGGACGTCTCCTCCTTCTTGATCCAGCAAGGGGAGAGGAGAAGTTGAGGGAGAGCTCCGGCAGCACGACGGCGTGGTGGTGGAGCTTGCAGTTCTCCGGCAGAGCTTCGCCAAGCACTACTACGGAGGAGGAGGTGTTGGGGAGGGAGAGGGCTGCGCCAGGGGAAGGGTGAAGCTCCCATGCGCCTCCCCACTATATATAGGGGTGGAGGGGGCTGGTTTCTTGCCCTCCAAGTCCATTGGGTCATTGGCAAAGGTGGGAGGAAAGAAATCCCATCATTTCCTTCCCCACCGATTGTTATCCCCTTTTTTTAGGGATCTTGATCTTATCCCTTCGGGATATGATCTTATTCCTTCCAAGGGGGGGATCTTGGTGCGCCTTGACCAGGGGTGTGGGGGCTTGCCCCCACTACCCACGTTCATGTGGGTCCCCCCATGCAGGTGGGCCCCACTCCGGAACCTTCTAGAACCTTCCCGGTACAATACCGAAAAATCCTGAACATTTTCCGGTGGCCAAAATAGGACTTCCCATATATAAATCTTTACCTCCGGACCATTCCGGACTCCTCGTGACGTCCGGGATCTCATCCGGGACTCCGAAAAACATTCGGTAACTGCACACTAATTCCCATAACAACTCTAGCGTCACTGAACCTTAAGTGTGTAGACCCTACGGGTTCGGGAATCATGCAGACATGACCGAGACAGCTCTCTGGCCAATAACCAACAACGGGATCTGGATACCCATGTTGGCTCCCACATGTTCCACGATGATCTCATCGGATGAACCACGATGTCAAGGATTCAAGCAATCCCGTAGACAATTCCCTTTGTCAATCGGTACGTTACTTGCCCGAGATTCGATCGTCGGTATCCCAATACCTCATTCAATCTCGTTATCGGCAAGTCACTTTACTCGTTCCATAATGCATGATCCCATGACTAACTACTTAGTCACATTGAGCTCATTATGATGATGCATTACCGAGTGGGCCCAGAGATACCTCTCCGTCACACGGAATGACAAATCCCAGTCTCGATTCGTGCCAACCCAACAGACACTTCCGGAGATACCCGTAGTGCACCTTTATAGCCACCTAGTTACGTTGTGACGTTTGGCACACCCAAAGCATTCCTACGGTATCCGGGAATTGCACAATCTCATGGTCTAAGGAAATGATACTTGACATTAGAAAAGCTTTTAGCAAACGAACTACACGACCTTGTGCTATGCTTAGGATTGGGTCTTGTCCATCACATCATTCTCCTAATGATGTGATCCCGTTATCAATGACATCCAATGTCCATGGTCAGGAAACCATAACCATCTATTGATCAACGAGCTAGTCAACTAGAGGCTCACTAGGGACATGTTGTGGTCTATGTATTCACACATGTATTACGGTTTCCAGTTAATACAATTATAGCATGAACAATAGACAATTATCATGAACAAGGAAATATAATAATAACCATTTTATTATTGCCTCTAGGGCATATTTCCAATAGTCTCCCACTTGCACTAGAGTCAATAATCTAGTTCACATCACTATGTGATCGTAATGAATCCAACACCCATGGGGTTTGATCATATCTCGCCTGTGAGAGAGGTTATTAGTCAATGGGTCTGAACCTTTCAAATCCATGTGTGCTTTACAAATCTCTACATCATCTTGTAGATGCAGCTACCACACACTATTTGGAACTATTCCAAATAACTGTTCTACTATATGAATCCGGTTTACTATTTAGAGTCATCCAGATTAGTGTCAAAGTTTGCATCGACGTAACCCTTTACGACGAACTATTTTACCACCTCCATAATCAAGAAAAATTCCTTAGTCCGCTAGTCACTAAGGATAACTTCTACCGCTGTCCTGTGATCCATTTCTGGATCACTCTTGTACCCCTTGACTGACTCATGGCAAGGCACACTTCAGGTGCAGTACACAGCATAGCATACTGTAGAGCCTACGTCTAAAGCATAGGGGACGACCTTTGTCCTTTCTCTCTCTTCAGTTGTGGTCAGGTCTTGAGTCTTACTCAATACTCACACCTTATAACACAGCCAAGAACTCCTTCTTTGCCGATCTATTTTGAACTCCTTCAAAATCTTGTGACGGTGTGTATTCATTTGAAAGTACTATCAAGCAATTTTTGATCTATCCTTATACATCTTGATGCTCAATGTTAAAGTATCTTAATCCAGGTTTTCCATTGAAAAACACTTTTCAAATAACCCTATATGCTTTCCAGAAATTCTACATCATTTTCGATCAACAATATGTCAACAACATATACTCATCAAAAATGCTATAGTGCTCCCACTCACTTCTTTGGAAATACAAGTTTTCAATAAACTTCGTATAAACCCAAAATCTTTGATCATCTCATCAAAGCATATATTCCAACTCCGAGATGCTTACTCCAGTCCTTACAAGGATTGCTGGAGCTTTGCATACTTGTTAGCATCTTTTAGGATTGACAAAACCTTTTGGTTGTATCACATACAACCTTTCCTCAAGAAAATCGTTGAGGAAACAATGTTTTGACATCCTATCTCCAAGATTTCATAAATAATGCAGGAACTGCTAATATAATTTCAACAGACTCTTAGAATCGCTACGAGTGAGAAAGTCTCATCATAGTCAACTCCTTGAACTTGTCAGAAAACATCTTAATGACAAGTCGAGCTTTCCTAATGGTGATACTTACCATCATTGTCCGTCTTCCTTTTAAAATCCATCTGTACCCAACAGACTTACGACCATCAAGTAGTTCTTCCAAAGTCTATACTTTGGTTTCATACATGGATCCTCTCTCGGATTTTATGGCCTCGAGCCATTCATCGGAATGAGGGCCCACCATCGCTTCTCCATAGCTCGTAGGTTTATTGTTGTCTAGAAACATGACCTTCAAGACAGGATTACCGCACCACTCTGAAGCAGTACGCGTCCTTGTCGACCTACGAGGTTTGGTAGTGACTTGATCCGAAGTTTCATGATCACTATCATCAGCTTCCACTTCAATTGGTGTAGGCGCCACAAGAACAACTTCCTGTGCCCTGCTACACACTAGTTGAAGTGACGGTTCAATAACCTCATCAAGTCTCCACCATCCTCCCACTCAATTCTTTCGAGAGAAACTTTTCCTCGAGAAAGGACCCGATTCTAGAAACAATCCATTTTGCTTCCGGATCTGAGACAGGAGGTATACCCAACTATTTTTGGGTGTCCTATGAAGATGCATTTATCCGCTTTGGGTTCAAGCTTATCAGCCTGAAACTTTTTCACATAAGCGTTGCAGCCCAAAACTTTATAAGAAATGACAGCTTAGGTTTCTCTAAACCATAGTTCATACGGTGTCATCTTAATGGAATTGTGTGGTGCCCTATTAAAGTGAATGCGGTTGTGTCTAATGCCTAACCCATAAACAATAGTGTTAATTCGATAAGAGACATCATGGTATGCACCATATCCAATAGGGTGCAGCTACGATGTTCGGACACACCATCACACTATGGTGTTCCAGGCGGTATTAGTTGTGAAACAATTTCCACAGTGTCTTAATTGTGTGCCAAACTCGTAACTCAGATATTTATCTCTATGATCATATCATAGATATCTTATCCTCTTGTCACGACGATCTTCAACTTCACTCTGAAATTACTTGAACCTTTCAATAATTCAGATTTGTGTTTCATCAAGTAAATATACTAAGAATCTACTCAACATCTGTGAAGTAAGAGCATAACGATATTCACTGCGTGCCTCAGCACTCATTGGATTGCACACATCAAATGTATTACCTCCAACAAGTTGCTCTCTTGTTCCATCTTACTGAAAACGAGGCCTTTCAGTCATCTTGCCCATGTGGTATGATTTGCATGTCTGAAGTGATTCAAAAACAAGTGAGTCCAAACAATCCATCTGCATGGAGTTTCTTCATGCGTATATACCAATAGACGTGGTTCGCATGTCTCAATCTTTTCAAAAACGAGTGAGTCCAAAGATCCATCAATATGGAGCTTCTTCATGCGTTTAATACCAATATGACTTAAGTGGCAGTGCCACAAGTATGTGGTACTATCATTACTATCTTATATCTTTTGGCACGAACATGTGTATCACTACGATCGAGATTCAATAAACCATTCATTTTAGGTGCAAGACCGTTGAAGGTATTATTCAAATAAACGGAGTAACCATTATTCTCCTTAAATGAATAACCGTATTGCGATAAACATAATCCAATCATGTTTATGTTCAACGCAAACACCAAATAACAATTATTTAGGTTTAACACCAATCTCGATGGTAGAGGGAGTAGGCGATGCTTGATCACATCAACCTTGGAACCACTTCCAACACACATCGTCATCTCACCTTTAGCTAGTCTCCGTTTATTCCGTAGCTCTTTTATTTCGAGTTACTAACACTTAGCAATCGAACCGGTATCTTAATACCCTGGTGCTACTAGGGGTACTAGTAAAGTACACATTTAATACAATGTATATCCAATATACTTTTGTCAACCTTGCCAGCCTTCTCATCTACCAAGTATCTAGGGTAGTTCTGCTTCAGTGACCATTCCCTCATTACAGAAGCACTTAGTCTCGGGTTTGGGTTCAACCCTGGGTTTCTTCACTAGAGCAGCAACTGATTTGTCGTCTCATGAAGTATCCCTTCTTGCCCTTGCCCTTCTTGAAACTAGTGGTTTTACTAACCATCAACAATTGATGCTCCTACTCGATTTATACTTTTACGGTGTCAAACATCGCGAATTGCTCAAGGATCATCATGTCTATCCCTGATATGTTATAGTTCATCACGAAGCTCTAATAGCTTGGTGGCAGTGACTATGGAGAACCATCACTATCTCATCTAGAAGATTAACTCCCACTCGATTCAAGTGATTGTAGTACTTAGAGAATTTGAGCACATGCTCAATGATTGAGCTTTTCTCCCTTAGTTTGTAGGTTAAGAAACTTGTCGGAGGTCTCATACCTCTTGACGTGGGCACGAGCCTGAAATCCTAATTTCAGTTCTTGGAACATCTCATATGTTCTGCGACGTTTCGAAAAATGTCTTTGCTGCATCAATTCTAAACCGTTTAACATTACGCACTGAACTATCATGTAGTCATCAAAACGTGTATGTCAGATGTTCGCAACATCCACAAACGACGCTCGAGGTTCAGCACACCGAGCGGTGCATTAAGGACATAAGCCTTCTGTGCAGCAATGAGGACAATCCTCAGTATATGGACCCAGTCCGCATAATTGCTACTATCAACTTTCAACTAATTTTTTTCTCTAGGAACATATCTTAAACAGTAGAACTAAAGCGCAAGCTATGACATAATTTGCAAAGTCCTTTTGACTATGTTCATGATAATTAAGTTCATCTAATGAACTCCCACTCAGATAGACATCCCTCTAGCCATCTAAGTGATACATGATCCGAGTCAACTAGGCCGTGTCCGATCATCATGTGAGACGGACTAGTCACCATCGGTGAACATCTCCATGTTGATCGTATCTACTATATGACTCATGTTCGACCTTTCGGTCTCTTGTGTTCCGAGGCCATGTCTGTACATGCTAGGCTCGTCAAGTCAACCTAAGTGTTTTGCGTGTGTAAATCTGGCTTACACCAGTTGTATGTGAACGTTAGAATCTATCACACCCGATCATCACGTGGTGCTTCAAAACAACGAACTTTCGCAACGGTGCACAGTTAGGGGCAACACTTTCTTGAAATTTTAATGAGGGATCATCTTATTTATGCTACCGTCGTTCTAAGCAAATAAGATGTAAACATGACAAACATCACATGCAAATCATAAAGTGACATGATATGGCCAATATCATCTTGCGCCTTTGATCTCCATCTTGAGGCACGACATGATCACCTTCGTCACCGGCATGACACCATGATCTCCATCATCATGATCTCCATCATCGTGTCTTCATGAAGTTGTCTCGCCAACTATTACTTCTACTACTATGGCTAATGGTTTAGCAATAAAGTAAAGTAATTACATGGCGTTTTCAATGACACGCAGGTCATACAATAAATTAAGAAAACTCCTATGGCTCCTGCCAGTTGTCATACTCATCGACATGCAAGTCGTGATTCCTATTACAAGAACATGATCAATCTCATACATCACATATATTATTCATCACATTCTTTTGGCCATATCACATCACATAGCATACCCTACAAAAACAAGTTAGACGTCCTCTAGTTGTTGTTGCATGTTTTACGTGGCTGCTATGGGTTTCTAGCAAGAATGTTTCTTACCTACGCAAAAGCCACAACGGTGATATGCCAATTGCTATTTACCCTTCATAAGGACCCTTTTCATCGAATCTGATCCGAATAAAGTGGGAGAGACTAGCACCCGCTAGCCACCTTTATGCAACAAGTGCATGTCAGTCGGTGGAACCTGTCTCACGTAAGCGTACGTGTAAGGTCGGTCCGGGCCGCTTCATCCCACGATGCCGCCGAATCAAGATAGGACGAGTAATGGTAAGCAAATTGAACAAACCAACGCCCACAACTACTTGTGTTCTACTCGTGCATAGAATCTACGCAATAGACTTAGCTCATGATGCCACTATTGGGGAACATAGCAGAAATTCAAAATTTTCTACGCATCACCAAGATCAATCTATGGAGTAACTAGCAACGAGAGAGAGGGGAGTGCATCTTCATACCCTTGAAGATTGCGATGCGGAAGCATTGCAAGGACGCGGTCGGTGGAGTCATTCACTAAGCGATTCAGATCGCGGTCGAATCCGATCTAAGCACCGAACAACGGTGCCTCTGCGTTCAACACATGTACAGCCCGGGGACGTCTCCTCCTTCTTGATCCAGCAAGGGGAGAGGATAAGTTGAGGGAGAGCTTCGGCAGCACGACGGGATGGTGGTGGAGCTTGCAGTTCTCCCACAGAGCTTCGCCAAGCACTACTACGGAGGAGGAGGTGTTGGGGAGGGAGAGGGCTGCGCCAGGGGAAGGGTGAAGCTCCCATGCGCCTCCCACTATATATAGGGGTGGAGGGGGATGGTTTCTTGCCCTCCAAGTCCATTGGGGCGTTGGCAAAGCTGGGAGGAAAGAAATCCCATCATTTCCTTCCCCACCGATTGTTATCCCCCTTTTTTAGGGATCTTGATCTTATCCCTTCTGGATATGATCTTATTCCTTCCAAGGGGGATCTTGGTGCACCTTGACCAGGGGTGTGGGGCCTTGCCCCCACTACCCACGTTCATGTGGGTCCCCCCATGCAGGTGGGCCCCACTCCAGAACCTTCTAGAACCTTCCTGGCACAATACCGAAAAATCCCGAACATTTTCTGGTGGCCAAAATAGGACTTCCCATATATAAATCTTTACCTCCGGACCATTCCGGAACTCCTCGTGACATCCGGGATCTCATCCAGGACTCCGAACAACATTCGGTAACTGCACACTAATTCCCATAACAACTCTAACGTCACCGAACCTTAAGTGTGTAGACCCTACGGGTTCGGGAATCATGCAGACATGACCGAGACAACTCTCTGGCCAATAACCAACAGCGGGATCTGGATACCCATGTTGGCTCCCACATGTTCCATGATGATCTAATCGGATGAACCACGATGTCAAGGATTCAAGCAATCCCGTATACAATTCCCTTTGTCAATTGGTACGTTACTTGCCCGAGATTCGATCATCGGTATCCCAGTACCTCGTTCAATCTCGTTATCGGCAAGTCACTTTACTCGTTCCGAATGCATGATCCCATGACTAACTACTTAGTCACATTGAGCTCATTATGATGATGCATTACCGAGTGGGCCCAGAGATACCTCTCCGTCACACGGAGTGACAAATCCTAGTCTCGATTCGTGCCAACCCAACAGACACTTTCAGAGATACCCGTAGTGCACCTTTATAGCCACCCAGTTAATTTGTGACGTTTGGCACACCCAAAGCATTCCTACGGTATCTGGGAGTTGCACAATCTCATGGTCTAAAGAAATGATACTTGACATTAGAAAAGCTTTTAGCAAACGAACTACATGACCTTGTGCTATGCTTAGGATTGGGTCTTGTCCATCACATCATTCTCCTAATGATGTGATCCCGTTATCAATGACATCCAATGTCCATGGTCAGGAAACCATAACCATCTATTGATCAACGAGCTAGTCAACTAGAGGCTCACTAGGGACATGTTGTGGTCTATGTATTCACACATGTATTGCGGTTTCCAGTTAATACAATTATAGCATGAACAATAGACAATTATCATGAACAAGGAAATATAATAATAACCATTTTATTATTGCCTCTAGGGCATATTTCCAACATGTATGTAGTTTGTTATGACTACCTCAAGTAAATTACCATGCGATTTATGAAGGAAATATGCCCTAGAGGCAATAATAAAGTTATTATTTATTTCCTCATATCATGATAAATGTTTATTATTCATGCTAGAATTGTATTAACCGGAAACATAATACATGTGTGAATATATAGACAAACAGAGTGTCACTAGTATGCCTCTACTTGACTAGCTTGTTAATCAAAGATGGTTATGTTTCCTAACCATGAACAAGGAGTTGTTATTTGATTAACAAGGTCACATCATTAGTTGAATGATCTGATTGACATGACCCATTCCGTTAGCTTAGCACACGATCGTTTAGTATGTTGCTATTGCTTTCTTCATGACTTATACATGTTCCTATGACTATGAGATTATGCAACTCCCGTTTACCGGAGGAACACTTTGTGTGCTACCAAACGTCACAACGTAACTGGGTGATTATAAAGGTGCTCTACAGGTGTCTCCAAAGGTACTTGTTGGGTTGGCGTATTTCGAGATTAGGATTTGTCACTCCGAATGTCGGAGAGGTATCTCTGGGCCCTCTCGGTAATCATCACTTAAGCCTTGCAAGCATTGCAACTAATGAGTTAGTTGTGAGATGATGTATTACGGAACGAGTAAAGAGACTTGCCGGTAACAAGATTGAACTAGGTATTGAATACCGACGATCGAATCTCGGGCAAGTAACATACCGATGACAAAGGGAACAACGTATGTTGTTGTGCGGTTTGACCGATAAAGATCTTCGTAGAATATGTAGGAACCAATATGGGCATCCAGGTCCTGCTATTGGTTATTGACCGGAGACGTGTCTCGGTCATGTCTACATTGTTCTCGAACCGTAGGGTCCGCACGCTTAAGGTTTCGATGACAGTTATATTATGAGTTTATGAGTTTTGATGTACCGAAGGAGTTCGGAGTCCCGGATGAGATCAGGGACATGACGAGGAGTCTCGAAATGGTCGAGACGTAAAGATCGATATATTGGACGACTATATTCAGAGTTCGGAAAGGTTCCGAGTGATTCGGGTATTTTTCGGAGTACCGGAGAGTTACGGGAATTCGTATTGGGCCTCATTGGGCCATACGGGAAAAGAGAGAGAGGGCCTAAAGGGTGGCCGCGCCCCTCCCCTTTGGCTAGTCCGAACTGGACTAGGGAGGGGGGGCGCCCCCTTCCTTCCTTCTCCTTCTCTCTTCCCTTTCCTTCTCTCCTACTCCTACTATATGGAAGGGTTCCTAGTTGGACTAGGAAAGGGGGAATCCTACTCCCGGTGGGAGTAGGACTCCCCTAGGGCGCGCCATAGAGAGGGCCGGCCCTCCCCCTCCTCCACTCCTTTATATACAGGGGTAGGGGCACCCCATAGACACACAAGTTGATCCTTGAAATCGTTCCTTAGCCGTGTGCGGTGCCCCCCTCCACCATATTCCACCTCGGTCATATTGTAGCGGTGCTTAGGCGAAGCCCTGCGTCGGTAGAACATCAAGATCATCACCACGCCGTCGTGCTGACGGAACTCTCTCTCCCCGGAGCTTTGCTGGATCGGAGCCCGAGGAGCGTCACCGAGCTGTACGTGTGTCAAGAACTCGGAGGCGCCGGAGTAACGGCGCTGGGATCGGTTGGATCGCGAGGAGAACGTACGACTACTTCCTCTATGTTGTGATCGCTTCCGCTTCGGTCTACGAGGGTACGTAGACAACACTCTCCCCTCTCGTTGCTATGCATCACCATGATCTTGCGTGTGCGTAGGAAATTTTTTGAAATTACTTCGTTACCCAACAGTGGTATCAGAGCCTAGGTTTTTATGGTTTGATGTTTTGCACGAGTAGAACACAAGTGAGTTGTGGACGATACAAGTCATACTGCCTACCAGCATGTCATACTTTGGTTCAACGGTATTGTGAGATGAAGCGGCCCGGACCGACATTACGCGTACTCTTACGCGAGACTGGTTTCACCGTTACGAGCACTCGTGCTTAAAGGTGGCTGGCGGGTGTCTGTCTCTCTCACTTTAGTTGAACCGAGTGTGGCTACGCCCGGTCCTTGAGAAGGTTAAAACGGAGTCTATTTGACGAAGTATCGTTGTGGTTTTGATGCGTAGGTGAGATTGGTTCTTGCTTAAGCCCGTAGCAGCCACGTAAAATTTGCAACAACAAAGTAGAGGACGTCTAACTTGTTTTTGCAGGGCATGTTGTGATGTGATATGGTCAAGACGTGATGCTATATTTTATTGTATGAGATGATCATGTTTTGTAACCGAAGTTATCGGCAACTGGCTGGAGCCATATGGTTGTCGCTTTATTGTATGAAATGCAAACGCCCTGTAATTGCTTTACTTTATCACTAAGCGGTAGCGATAGTCGTAGAAGCAATAGATGGCGTAAACGACAACGATGCTACGATGGAGATCAAGATGTCGCGCCGGTGACGATGGTGATCACGACGGTGCTTCGGAGATGGAGATCACAAGCACAAGATGATGATGGCCATATCATATCACTTATATTGATTGCATGTGATGTTTATCCTTTATGCATCTTATTTTGCTTTGATTGACGGTAGCATTTTAAGATGATCTCTCACTAAAATTATCAAGTAGTGTTCTCCCTGAGTATGCACCGTTGCCAAAGTTCGTCGTGCCGAGACACCACATGATGATCGGGTGTGATAAGCTCTACGTCCATCTACAACGGGTGCAAGCCAGTTTTGCACACGCAGAATACTCAGGTTATACTTGACGAGCCTAGCATATGCAGATATGGCCTCGGAACATGGAGACCGAAAGGTCGAGCGTGAATCATATAGTAGATATGATCAACATAAGATGTTCACCATTGAAAACTACTCCATCTCACGTGATGATTGGTTATGGTTTAGTTAATTTGGATCACGTGATCACTTAGATGACTAGAGAGATGTCTGTCTAAGTGGGAGTTCTTAAGTAATATGATTAATTGAACTTAAATTTATCATGAACTTAGTACCTGATAGTATCTTGCTTGTCTATGTTTGTTTGTAGATAGATGGCTCGTGCTGTTGTTCCGTTGAATTTTAATGCGTTCCTTGAGAAAGCAAAGTTGAAAGATGATGGTAGCAATTACACGGACTGGGTCCGTAACCTGAGGATTATCCTCATTGCTGCACAGAAGAGTTACGTCCTGGATGCACCGCTGGGTGCCAGGCCTGCTGCTGATGCAACTGACGATGTTAAGAACGTCTGGCAGAGCAAAGCTGATGACTACTCTATAGTTCATTGTGCCATGCTTTACGGCTTAGAACCGGGTCTTCAACGACGTTTTGAACGTCATGGAGCATATGAGATGTTCCAGGAGTTGAAGTTGATATTTCAACAGAATGCCCGGATTGAGAGATATGAAGTCTCCAATAAGTTCTATAGCTGCAAGATGGAAGAGAATGGGTCTGTCAGTGAGCACATACTCAGAATGTCTGGGTATTACAATCACTTGATTCAACTGGGAGTTAATCTTCCGGATGATTGTGTCATTGATAGAATTCTTCAATCACTGCCACCAAGCTACAAAGGCTTCGTGATGAACCATAATATGCAAGGGTTAGTAAAGACTATGCCTGAGCTCTTCGCAATGCTAAAGGCTGCAGAGGTAGAAATCAAGAAGGAGCATCAAGTGTTGATGGTCAATAAGACCACTAGTTTCAAGAAGAAAGGCAAAGGGAAGAAGAAGGGGAACTTCAAGAAGAACAGCAAACAAGTTGCTGCTCAGGAGAAGAAACCCAAGTCTGGACCTAAACCTGAAACTGAGTGCTTCTACTGCAAGCAGACTGGTCACTGGAAGCGGAACTGCCCCAAGTATTTGGCGGATAAGAAGGATGGCAAGGTGAACAAAGGTATATGTGATATACATGTTATTGATGTGTACCTTACTAGAGCTCGCAGTAGCACCTGGGTATTTGATACTGGTTCTGTTGCTAATATTTGCAACTCGAAACAGGGACTACGGATTAAGCGAACACTAGCAAAGGACGAGGTGACGATGCGCGTGGGAAATGGTTCCAAAGTCGATGTGATCGCGGTCGGCACGCTACCTCTACATCTACCTTCGGGATTAGTTTTAGACCTAAATAAATGTTATTTGGTGCCAGCGTTGAGCATGAACATTATATCTGGATCTTGTTTGATGCGAGACGGTTATTCATTTAAATCAGAGAATAATGGTTGTTCTATTTATATGAGTAATATCTTTTATGGTCATGCACCCTTGAAGAGTGGTCTATTTTTAATGAATCTCGATAGTAGTGATACACATATTCATAATGTTGAAACCAAAAGATGCAGAGTTGATAATGATAGTGCAACTTATTTGTGGCACTGCCGTTTAGGTCATATCGGTATAAAGCGCATGAAGAAACTCCATACTGATGGACTTTTGGAGTCACTTGATTATGAATCACTTGGCACTTGCGAACCGTGCCTCATGGGCAAGATGACTAGAACCCCGTTCTCCGGTACTATGGAGAGAGCAACAGATTTGCTGGAAATCATACATACAGATGTATGTGGTCCGATGAATGTTGAGGCTCGTGGCGGATATCGTTATTTTCTCACCTTCACAGATGATTTAAGCAGATATGGGTATATCTACTTAATGAAACATAAGTCTGAAACATTTGAAAAGTTCAAAGAATTTCAGAGTGAAGTTGAAAATCATCGTAATAAGAAAATAAAGTTTCTACGATCTGATCGTGGAGGCGAATATTTGAGTTACGAGTTTGGTCTACATTTGAAACAATGCGGAATAGTTTCGCAACTCACGCCACCCGGAACACCACAGCATAATGGTGTGTCCGAACGTCGTAATCGCACTTTACTAGATATGGTGCGATCTATGATGTCTCTTACAGATTTACCGCTATCGTTTTGGGGTTATGCTCTTGAGACGGCCGCATTCACGCTGAATAGAACACCGTCAAAATCCGTTGAGACGACACTATATGAACTGTGGTTTAGCAAGAAACCCAAGTTGTCGTTTCTTAAAGTTTGGAGTTGCGATACTTATGTGAAAAAGTTTCATCCTGATAAGCTCGAACCCAAATCGGAGAAGTGCGTCTTCATAGAATACCCAAAGGAAATTGTTGGGTACACCTTCTATCACAGATCCGAAGGCAAGATATTCGTTGCTTAAGATGGATCCTTTCTAGAGAAGGAGTTTCTCTCGAAAGAAGTGAGTGGGAGGAAAGTAGAACTTGATGAGGTAACTTTACCTTTTCCCTTATTGGAAAGTAGTTCATCACAGAAATCTGTTCTTGTGACTACTATACCAATTAGTGAGGAAGCTAATGATGATGATCATGTAACTTCAGATCAAGTTACTACCGAACCTCGTAGGTAAAACAGAGTGAGATCCGCACCAGAGTGGTACGGTAATCCTGTTCTGGAGGTCGTGTTACTTAACCATGACAAACCTACGAACTATGAGGAAGCGATGATGAGCCCAGATTCCGCGAAATGGCTTGAGGCCATGAAATCTGAGATGAGATCCATGTATGAGAACAAAGTGTGGACTTTGGTGGAGTTGCCCGATGATCGGCAAGCCATAAAAAATAAATGGATCTTCAAGAGGAAGACGGACGCTGATAGTAGTGTTACTATCTACAAAGCTAGACTTATCGAAAAAGGTTTTTGACAAAGTTCAAGATGTTGAATACAATGAGATTTTCTCACTCGTATCGATGCTTAAAAGTCTGTCCGAATCATGTTAGCAATTGCCGCATTTTATGAAATCTGGCAAATGGATAAACAAAACTGCATTCCTTAATGGAGTTATTAAAGAAGAGTTGTATGTGATGCAACCAAGAGGTTTTGTCGATCCTAAAGGTGTTAACAAAATGTGCATCTATGGACTGGTGCAAGCATCTCGGAGTTGGAATATACGCTTTGATAAGTTGATCAAAGCATATAGTTTATACAGACTTGATCCCGTTATCAATGACATCCAATGTCCATGGTCAGGAAACCATAACCATCTATTGATCAACGAGCTAGTCAACTAGAGGCTCACTAGGGACATGTTGTGGTCTATGTATTCACACATGTATTGCGGTTTCCAGTTAATACAATTATAGCATGAACAATAGACAATTATCATGAACAAGGAAATATAATAATAACCATTTTATTATTGCCTCTAGGGCATATTTCCAACATGTATGTAGTTTGTTATGACTACCTCAAGTAAATTACCATGCGATTTATGAAGGAAATATGCCCTAGAGGCAATAATAAAGTTATTATTTATTTCCTCATATCATGATAAATGTTTATTATTCATGCTAGAATTGTATTAACCGGAAACATAATACATGTGTGAATATATAGACAAACAGAGTGTCACTAGTATGCCTCTACTTGACTAGCTTGTTAATCAAAGATGGTTATGTTTCCTAACCATGAACAAGGAGTTGTTATTTGATTAACAAGGTCACATCATTAGTTGAATGATCTGATTGACATGACCCATTCCGTTAGCTTAGCACACGATCGTTTAGTATGTTGCTATTGCTTTCTTCATGACTTATACATGTTCCTATGACTATGAGATTATGCAACTCCCGTTTACCGGAGGAACACTTTGTGTGCTACCAAACGTCACAACGTAACTGGGTGATTATAAAGGTGCTCTACAGGTGTCTCCAAAGGTACTTGTTGGGTTGGCGTATTTCGAGATTAGGATTTGTCACTCCGAATGTCGGAGAGGTATCTCTGGGCCCTCTCGGTAATGCACATCACTTAAGCCTTGCAAGCATTGCAACTAATGAGTTAGTTGCGAGATGATGTATTACGGAACGAGTAAAGAGACTTGCCGGTAACAAGATTGAACTAGGTATTGAATACCGACGATCGAATCTCGGGCAAGTAACATACCGATGACAAAGGGAACAACGTATGTTGTTGTGCGGTTTGACCGATAAAGATCTTTGTAGAATATGTAGGAACCAATATGGGCATCCAGGTCCCGCTATTGGTTATTGACCGGAGACGTGTCTCGGTCATGTCTACATTGTTCTCGAACCGTAGGGTCCGCACGCTTAAGGTTTCGATGACAGTTATATTATGAGTTTATGAGTTTTGATGTACCGAAGGAGTTCGGAGTCCCGGATGAGATCAGGGACATGACGAGGAGTCTCGAAATGGTCGAGATGTAAAGATCGATATATTGGACGACTATATTCGGAGTTCGGAAAGGTTCCGAGTGATTCGGGTATTTTTCGGAGTACCGGAGAGTTACGGGAATTCGTATTGGGCCTCATTGGGCCATACGGGAAAAGAGAGAGAGGGCCTAAAGGGTGGCCGCACCCCTCCCCTTTGGCTAGTCCGAATTGGACTAGGGAGGGGGGGCGCCCCCTTCCTTCCTTCTCCTTCTCTCTTCCCTTTCCTTCTCTCCTACTCCTACTATATGGAAGGGTTCCTAGTTGGACTAGGAAAGGGGGAATCCTACTCCCGGTGGGAGTAGGACTCCCCTAGGGCGCGCCATAGAGAGGGCCGGCCCTCCCCCTCCTCCACTCCTTTATATACGGGGGTAGGGGCACCCCATAGACACACAAGTTGATCCTTGAGATCGTTCCTTAGCCGTGTGCGGTGCCCCCCTCCACGATATTCCACCTCGGTCATATCGTAGCGGTGCTTAGGCGAAGCCCTGCGTCGGTAGAACATCAAGATCGTCACCACGCCGTCGTGCTGACGGAACTCTCTCTCCCCGGGGCTTTGCTGGATCGGAGCCCGAGGAGCGTCACCGAGCTGTACGTGTGTCAAGAACTCGGAGGCGCCGGAGTAACGGCGCTGGGATCGGTTGGATCGCGAGGAGAACGTACGACTACTTCCTCTACGTTGTGATCGCTTCCGCTTCGGTCTACGAGGGTACGTAGACAACACTCTCCCCTCTCGTTGCTATGCATCACCATGATCTTGCGTGTGCGTAGGAAAATTTTTGAAATTACTTCGTTACCCAACAATTTACATCGAAATTACCGTGCGATTTACCGCGAGTATGTTTTAACTGTTTTGATTGGATCAAAATTTTGGTGCGGGAGGGGATGGGCGTTGGACATTCTCAATCTACTCAACTCCTCCCAAATCAAGTATACGTTAAAGCATTTTCAGAATTTGATTGAACACTGTTTTTCTTGATCTAAAATTATTTCTTATGAATCCTCATCATCGCCTGCTTACGAAAAAAATGTTCAATAGAAAATTCTCCCGAGTCAAAGTAACCGCGGTGTTTGTATGTAGTTTATGATGACTACCTCAAGTAAACTACCATGCGATTTACATCGAAATTACCGCGCGATTTACCGCGGGTATGTTTTAACTGTTTTGATTGGTTCAATATTTGTCTAGGCACAAAGTCTCGATAATAGCTTTAATTTGCTGAATTGACTAAGGTGGATCATTCGCTCTGTTTTTAGTAACCAAGATCAAACCTGAATGGCAAACGTGATTTGTTGTCTGTATAGCATAGTGTGTACAATTAAACAGAGTAGTTTATATATGCATCAAAGGTTATGCATGTACTTTGAAATGATCGAATGTTGGCTCGAGGAGACCCCTAGTTTCTTAGTAACCAGTCTCCTTGCTGATTGCCCGAGGAACACTTTTGTTGAATAAAAGCTCTCCGATTTGCCAACAAAAAAAAGTTGTGCTAGTGTAGTGGCCAGTGCCTCTTTGTCTCTCGTAGTCAACGAGAGTTCGAATCCTGTCCACAACATCATTTTTGGCTTAAAACAATGCAACAGGTGAAAGAGAGAAAATGGGTCAACGCCCAAAAATCACGGCAACCTAAGCGCCCCTGCTAAAATCGTGGCTACCTCCCAGTAAAAATGAAACGACAACCTCTCGGTAAAATGTGAGCCCAGCCGTCCCGCCACGCAAATCGCTACCTAAATAATAGCCAGGCGATCACAATCCAATGGCTCCGACATTGTTCGGATATGGTGCAGTTTTCCAGACGTTTGGAAATTAGCTTTTCCATTTTTTAAATGGGATCAGATCTGAACGATCTGGATCTCGTCCATTCTGAATGGGTTGTAAAAAAGGCGCGCCTGATGGGAGTCGAGCCCCTGACCTGTTGGTTGAGCTCGTAGTGCCCTACCACTCAGGCTATGGTTCTCAACGAGTTTTTGAATTAGGTTAGTTCGCCTTTATACTTTACTCCACCGCAGAAAAGACAATGATGCTTTTAACGAGGGGGCACATCTATATAACCAAGTTTCTTTTGGAAGAATCGTTTGATAGGATTCAAACTTCAGTCGTCGTCTCGTGTATAAACCGATGAAAAAAAGTTTGTTTCAAATATACCGGGAGAGCATGATAATTTAGACACCACAAGCCTGGTAACTTACAAAAACCATGGTATTTTTAACCTACAGGAAATAGTTATTCAAACATACCCCGATAAGTTCTATGTAAATAGCATGATAATTTTGGCACTGCGGAGATGATAAATTTTATACAACACTGAGGTGTAATTTAGACTCGGTGAAAAAGTTGTTGGAAAACAAGTACAAACACCACGAAAATTTTGACATGGGGAAAAAGATCATAAAAACATACCTACCATAACTTTTATGTAAATAACATGATAATATATGCTTCCAGGCCTGATAATTTAGGTACAAACACCATGATAACTTTGAACAAGGAAACAAAGTTGTTGAAAACTATCCCGGTAACTTATATATGAATCACATGGTAATATTGTACAAACACCACCTCAACTCTTAGCTTTTTGCGTAAATGGCATGATAATATAGACTCATGTGCCTCATAATTTAGGTACAAACACCATGATAACTTTGATCAATGAAAAAAAGTTGTTCAAAACTGCCTGAATAACTTATATATGAATTACATGGTAATATACGCATCGCGGACCTAATAATTAGGTACAGACACCACCTTAACTCTCAACGGGGGGAACGTAAAATATATACCACTGATAACTTTTGCGTAAATGGCATGATAATATAGGCTCATGTGACTGATAATTTAGGTACAAACACCATGATAACTGAGGGAGTCCTGGACTAGGGGGTGTTCGGATAGCCGGACTATCATCATCGGCCGGACTCTAAGACTATGAAGACACAAGATTGAAGACTTCGTCCCGTGTCCGGATGGGACTTTCCTTGGCGTGGAAGGCAAGCTTGGCGATACAGATATGTAGATCTCCTACCATTGTAATCGACTCTGTGTAACCCTAGCCCTCTCCGGTGTCTATATAAACCGGAGGGTTTTAGTCCGTAGGACGAACAACCATTACAACAATCATACCATAGGCTAGCTTCTAGGGTTTAGCCTCCTTGATCTCGTGGTAGATCCAATCTTGTACTACCCATATCATCAATATCAATCAAGCAGGAGTAGGGTTTTACCTCCATCGAGAGGGCCCAAACCTGGGTAAAAACATCGTGTCCCTTGTCTCCTGTTACCATCCGCCTAGACGCATAGTTCGGGACCCCCTACCCGAGATCCGCCGGTTTTGACACCGAAATTGGTGCTTTCATTGAGAGTTCCTCTGTGTCGTCACTGTCGGTGTCAAAACCGGCGGATCTCGGGTAGGGGGTCCCGAACTGTGCGTCTAGGCGGATGGTTACAGGAAACAAGGGACACGATGTTTTACCCAGGTTCGGGCCCTCTCGATGGAGGTAAAACCCTACGTCCTGCTTGATTAATATTGATGATATGGGTAGTACAAGAGTGGATCTACCACGAGATCAAGGAGGCTAAACCCTAGAAGCTAGCCTATGGTATGATTGTTGTGATGTATGTTGTCCTACGGACTAAAGCCCTCCAGTTTATATAGACACCGGAGAAGGCTAGGGTTACACAAAGTCGGTTACAATGGTAGGAGATCTACATATCCGTATCGCCAAGCTTGCCTTCCACGCCAAGGAAAGTCCCATCTGGACACGGGACGGAGTCTTCAATCTTGTATCTTCGTAGTCTTGGAGTCCGGCGGACGATGATAGTCCGGCTGTCCGGACACCCCCTAGTCCAGGACTCCCTCAGTAGCCCCTGAACCAGGCATCAATGACGATTAGTCCGGCGCGCATAATGTTCGGCATTGCAAGGCAGGTTCCTCCCTTGAATAATTCAGAGAAGATCATGAACACCAGGATAGTGTCCGGCTCTGCAAAACAAATTCCACATTCCACCGTAGAGAGAATAAAATGTACACCAGTTCAATCTGCTGACGTATTATGCAGCGTGACATCACACCGCTACCAGGCTTTTGTTTGAATCGTTTTTTACTATACCACCTCAGCACGTTTAGCGAAGCGGTTACCTTGGCACGTCTTGTCGAAGCAGAGATCGTGTTCCCCTTATTCTGGGATTCTCATCAATACGGACGTGGGTAACCCAACCGCGCCATTGATGGTGGCGCTTGGGAGATAAGCGAGTTTTACCAGGCCAGCAGGACGCATAGTTTTCGTCCGCCTATATATAAGGGATAAGGATTTACCTTCTCACCTACGCCTTCTTCCTCCTTTGCTTATCTATCTCCGCGCACTCAAGCTCCAACGCCCAAGTTCGCGCATCTCGCCTCGACCTCCTCCGAATATGTCCGGAGCGGGAGGCAAATGGCTGACCTCCACCGTTAAGGAGGAGCACATCACCAAGCTGCGCAGCGCCGGATACCTTTCCGGCGATATCGCGCATCGGCTGCCCGACGAGGGGCAGCTCATCCCTACCCCTAGGCCTCATGAGAGGGTCGTCTTCCTTCCCCACTTCCTCCGCGGACTAGGCTTTCCACTCCACCCATTCGTCCGGGGCATCATGTTTTACTATGGCCTGGATTTCCACGATCTGGAGCCGAACTTCATCCTCAACATCTCGGCGTTTATCGTCGTGTGCGAGGCCTTCCTCTACATCCGGCCCCACTTCGGCCTGTGGCTCAAGACGTTCAACGTCAAGCCAAAGGTTGTGAAGGGCACGCAAGCGGAATGCGGAGGCGCCATGTTGGGCAAGTTGCCCAACGTCCTTTGGCTCGAAGGGGCCTTCGTGGACTCCGTCAAGGGGTGGCAATCAGGGTGGTTCTACATCACCGAGCCGCGCAAGCCCACATGGGCGGTGGCCCCCCGAGTTTAGATCTGGCGTCCCCACGCAGCTCACCTCCTGGAAAGAGAAGGGCTTGTTGTGGGGCAATCCGAAGGAGCTGACGGGACTCCGAGCCTGCATCCAGAAGCTAGTGAGCGGTAAGCTCAGGCTCGTCGACGTGGTCCAAGTCATGCTCATCCGCCGGATCCTCCCATGCCAAGAACGGGCATTCAATCTGTGGGAGTTCAATCCGGAACAGCACCAGGCGCTAAGCAGGCTCTTCGATACGACATACGAAGGCACCTGAAGGGTGCTGTTTAAGGGCGCCGAAGCCCCCGCATCCGCGACAGAAGATCGCGGATTTCGCTCGCAGCATCCGGCTGACGAGGTAAGTGATTCAACCCCTTTACGGGACACTTGTGGTAATCAAATTGATTCTAGAGGGGGTTCATTCTGTCTCTTCCTTTGATAGGAATGGATGGAGAAGGCCAAGCTGCTTATCAGCCCGGCTCCCATGCCAGAAGACCCAGAGAACGCCCGCTTAGCAGGGCTGCTGGTTCCGGCGCCGCACGTGGTGCCGGAGAAGAAGGCCAAGAAGGTGGCCGCGGGGACTCGAAAGAGTTCCCGCAATCAGGCGTCTGACGATGACGCGGACTCCTCCCCCGAAGATGAGGAGGAGGAGGACTCTCTCCCAGAGGAGAGAGAGAAGAAGAGGAAGGCTTCCCCAATAGGGGAGGCCGAAGGGTCCAAGAGGGGGAGGACTATCCCCCCGGACAGTTTCGCCAACACCATCATTGGCGAGGATGAATGGTCTCCAAGGGCCAGGCGTCCGGCAAGATCGTAAGTATCCAGATCCTTTATGTGCAATTTCTTTCGTGTCGCGTGGTGTCCTTAATGCCGCATTCTGTCCGTAGTCCGGCCGATGATGATCTCCCCGACTCATCGAGCGGGTCGTTGGCCCCGTCGGATGTGGATTCACTTCCGACTGCCTCTACCCCACGCGCCGACGAGGACGCCGAGGTGGTATCCCAGAGAGGAACCCATCAGGAGGAGGCTCCGGAGGCACCGTCAGGCAGCCCCCCGGACTTTGCGCCGGACTCTACATCGGAACCCGCAGTGGTTCCAGAGTCCGGCAAGCGGCCCCTTCAAAAGAAGGGCAAGACCATGACACCGGCGGCCTCCGTCCAACCGGAGGTGCTGGATAACTTGTTGGAGGCGCTTAAAGGCGCTTCCATCGAGGAAGAACACCGCACTGTCATGAGTGCGGTGATTCAAAAGGTTCAGCTCGCCAAAAGCGGGCTGACCGAAGCCTGCAGCAGCCTTCTAACAGGCTTTGAGGTAAGAAGTTAAAATTATGTTATGTAATACCGCATAGACAGTAGCCCCTGATGCTCAGTTCGGTGTTCGGAAAGAAAAGCCGGACCGAGGATCTAACAAGATATACACATGGTACTTAAAATATGTCAATATGGGTTTGCAGGTTGCGCTGCTGACCTCTGCCGCACTATCGGCGGAGGTCGACGTGTTGAAAAAGGATCTCGAGCGGTCCGAGCAAGAGCTCGGCCATGCCAAGAAGCAGCTCGAGGGCAAAGAAGGTGAGTCACACCACTTTGAATGGTTACCTTACAGAAAAGGATTTTGGTTGCAATAAAATTAACAAGGATAATATGGGTATTGCAGGGGCCACGAACGAGGTGGCAGCCCTGAAGGAGGCCGTGTCCGCGGCCGAACGCAGTGCGGCCGCGGAGCGGGAAGAGCGAGAGAAGCAGGAGGCACGGGTGGCGGAAGTACGACAAGAGCTCCAGGCTCTCATGGAGAAGCATGAGAGTTTGGAGCGTGACTCCAAGACTCGAGAGTCCGAGCTTGCCTCGGCTCTCGAAAGTGCCAAGTCCGCCAAGGCCGAGGCCCATAAGGCCCTTCAGGAGGTTGAAGATGTAAAGAAAATAGCGGCGGGTAAGGCATTTTTCATGCAAAGCAAGCATGTTAATGTAAACTACCTTACACTTACCCGCGTTCGAAGCTCTCCAGGGGCGTTTGCAGATCTGCCGCGTAGTGCGTCCGATGCCGCCGCATTCTATCATGGCGTGGAGGGGAGCTCGACGGAGAAGGTCTTCTGGTCTCAGTATGCTGAGGCCGGACATCCGGTGCCCCCAAGTGACCAGCTGAAGCAGCTGGTCGAACTCCACAAGGTAGCTGAGGAGGCCATGAAGGCTCTCATAGTCCGGCTGTGGCCTGGACAGGCCATGCCTGGAAGCTACTTCGGCCTCGTGCGGCGGCTGGTGGATGCGTGCCCCTGGGTGGAGGTCATCAAGCGCTCCGCCTGTATTGAAGGTGCTCGTCGGGCCCTTGCCCGCACAAAGGTGCACTGGGGCAGGTTGGATGCGGAGAAGCTTCTCACGGACCCACCGCCACCGGGCAAGGAGTATCACACGCCGGAGATGTATTATAAAACTGTCCTGAAGGGAGCCCTCGATATTGCGGATGAGTGCCCCCGAAATGTAATCTTTGAGTAAACTCGTTATGTATTATCCTGCGCGCTGAAACTTTGTTCATGTGCGCGTTAAGCAACGCTTGTTTAATTTAAAATATTACCTTCTGTGCGGCCGTTTATAAAATCTGAGAGATGGCAAGTCGTTGGCTTCAGCCCCCAAGCCACGAGTGCTGGGGTGTTCGGGATAAACTTGAGCACTCTTGTTCCCATTTTTGGGTCCATCTAGGGAGGCGCTCAACACAACGAACAAGGCAACCGGACTTATAATGCTTGAACACTCTCACTTAGCCATAGAATTCTATAATTTTAAATTTCGGCGAAGCCCCTGGTATTCGGAAGACCGAATCCGGGGCGCTATCCACGCCTTCGTCGGACATTGTCCGGAACTTCGCTCGAAGCGGCGTGAGTCTTTAAGGACCCGAAAAAACCTCTCGAACAGCGACCAGTCTCTCGCCTTATCATGCCAGTCAGTTTTAGCTTTCTCCACTGAGGCGCTCGCCCGGCTCAACAGGGGTGCAATCGCAGTGGTTCTCCCAGTGCCACCTTAGCCGACAGAACGGAACGTAAGGCACCAAAACGTGGGAGCCGGGCAAACCCAACTATTGACCCAAGACATGATTCGGAGCCGATTCATATAATGCTATAAGTTCGGGGTGCCGCACTTATGAAAGTGTTCAGACTTTATCACACCATAATTTGGGGAACAGAAGCCCCTGGCGTATTCGGCCATACCAAAATATACGGGTGCAAGATGTCATGTAATGAACATATATATAAAAAGGTGATGTAATTGCAGTCGAAAAGTGCTGCATTATTTATTAAAGGAAATCTGCTATGAGTGCGGACTCATACAAATAGTGCGGTAAGCAAGGGACTGGACTAAGTAAACATGTCCCCCTTCAGGGGTGAGCTGCGGACTTGGTGTATATAATCGAATTTAATGCTCGTAACTGAGACCACCTGAGTGTTCGTCGCAGCCTTCTTTCGTCCCTGACTGTTGCATCATGAGTTCGGCAGGTTCATCGCCGGACAGGGCCTCTGGTTAACGGAGTCCTGTGTACACAAAGAAGGGAAATAAAAAATAAAAAAGAGAGGGGGGCACACTTGCGAGCCCCCGGTGTGGTCGAACCGCACTCTGGGTCCGTTGCGATCGTGCCCCTTCCCCTGTGCCCATGGTATCTCCAAAGCGTAATGATGTACGCGGAGTGTTATTCTTGCGATCATGCGCGGTCGAGGGTTGGGGCCGCATTGCTACGCGTGCTCTGATCGTGCCAGGTGGTCTTGGTTGGCATTGCTTCGGGCGCGTTTTGCTGTGTCCGGCCTTTTAACGGCCGGACTCGAGAATTGCCTTAAAAGGCTACTCTGTACTTCTGCCGCGAGAGCCGCTGTATGTTCCTCCGTTCGGAGGGAGCATTCCGTATTCCCATTGACCGTGATGACTCCGCGAGGGCCTGGCATCTTGAGCTTTAGGTATGCATAATGCGGGACCACGTTGAATTTTGCAAACGCGGTTCGTCCGAGCAGAGCGTGATAGCCGCTGCGAAACGGGACTATGTCGAAGATTAACTCTTCGCTCTGGAAATTATCCGGGGATCCGAAGACCACTTCCAGTGTGACTGAGCCTGTACAGTTGGCTTCCACTCCTGGTAGGACACCTTTAAAGGTTGTCTTTGTAGGTTTAATCCTTGAGGGGTCTATGCCCATTTTGCGCACTGTATCCTGATAAAGCAGGTTCAGGCTACTGCCGCCGTCCATCAGGACTCTCATGAGGTGAAATCCATCGACGATTGGGTCTAAAACCAATGCGGCGAATCCGCCATGGCATATGCTGGTCGGATGGTCTCTTCGATCGAAAGTGATCGGACAAGAGGACCATGGATTGAACTTCGGGGCGACTGGCTCCATCGCATAGACGTCCCTTAGTGCGCGTTTCCTCTCCCTCTTGGGTATATGGGTCGCGTAAATCATATTCACCGTTCGCACTTGTGGGGGAAAACCCTTCTATCCTCTATTGTTCGGCGGTCGGGTCTCTTCCTCGTCGTCGCTGTTCAGCCCCTTGTCGCTGTTTTCGGCGATTAACTTGCCTGCTTGCTTGAACACCCAGCAATCTCTATTAGTGTGATTAGCTGGCTTTTCAGGGGTGCCATGTATCTGGCATAAGCGGTCGAGTATTCGGTCCAAATTGGACGGACCCGGAGTGGTTCTTTTGAACGGCTTCTTCCGCTGACCGGGTTTAGAGCCTCGGAATCCGGCGTTGACTGCCGTATCCTCCTTATCGTCGCCGTTAATGCGGCGTTTGTTTTTGTTTCGACGTGACCTGCCGTTGTTGTCCTTAGTATCCGGACTGCCAGAATTTTTACGGAGATTGTTGCTGCGAGCTAGCCAGCTATCCTCTCCCGCGCAAAAGCAGGTCATTAATGATGTGAGGGCTGCCATGGATTTCGGCTTTTCCTGCCCCAGGTGCCGGGCTAGCCATTCATCCCGGATGTTATGTTTGAAGGCTGCAAGGGCCTCTGCGTCCGGACAGTCGACGGTTTGGTTTTTCTTTGTCAAGAACCGTGTCCAGAATTGTCTGGCTGATTCGTCTGGCTGCTGAACGATGTGGCTTAGGTCATCGGCGTCTGGTGGTCGCACATACGTGCCTTGGAAGTTATCAAGGAATGCGGCCTCCAGGTCTTCCCAACACCCAATTGACTCTGCGGGCAAGCTGTTAAGCCAATGCCGAGCTGGTCCTTTAAGCTTGAGGCGGAGATACTTGATGGCATGGAGATCGTCGCCGCGGGCCATATGGATGTGGAGAAGATAATCTTCGATCCAAACCGCGGGGTCTGTTGTGCCATCGTAAGATTCGATGTTTACGGGTTTAAACCCTTCGGGGATTTGATGATCCATTACTTCGTCAGTGAAGCATAGCGGGTGTGCGGCGCCTCTGTATTGAGCAATATCGCAACGCACCTCGAGAGAGCGCTGTCTGCTGTGTTCGGCCCGGTCGGGGTTATTGTATCCGGCGCGACGGTATTCGTCATGGGTCGTGGGGTGCCCACGTGATCCGTAGATGGATCTGGATTGCCTTGCTTTGTCCTCCAATATGTCTCGCAAGTCCGGCGCGTTCCCTCTTGGCTTCGTACTTTTGGAGCGATGCCGGGGGACGGTCTTGGCTGAGGGCCTGGATGCCTCTCTGTCACGACCACGGGGTGGTCGGTCAGCCATATCGTGCGCTGGTGATGGAGGTATGTATGCTTCCTCCTCTAATCGGGGGAGCAGCTTGCGTCTTGGGTAACTTTTGGAGGGGCGTTCGAGTTTCTACTCTTCGGCCGCGAGGACCTCGGTCCATCGACCGGCCAGCAGGTCCTGATCAGCTTGAAGCTGTTGCTGCTTTTTCTTTAGGCTGTTTGCTGTGGCGATAAGCCTGCGCTTGAAGCGCTCTTGTTTGACGGGATCCTCAGGTACGACGAATTCATCATCGTTGAGGCTTGCTTCGTCTTCGGAGGGGGGCATATAGTTATGATCCTCAACCTCTTCATCTGCCGCCCTCTCGTGAGGGCTTGCTTCTGCATCCTCCTGCGCCGAGTCTTGTGGGAGGGGATTGTCTTCGGCACTCTCTGGAGTATTATTGTCTCCTGTGCCGGAATGTCCATTCTTGTTGTGGCGGGATTTAGAGCGGCACCGCTGACACCGGCGTTTGGGCTGCTTCTTTAAAGAGTCTGCCTCCGCTGCTTCTTCGCCGTCCCCGTCTTTTGGGGTGTCCACCATATATATGTCGTACGACGAGGTGGTCTTCCAGTGCCCTGTAGGCGCTGGTTCCTGTTCGTCTCCGGCATCGTCATCCATAGCGTCGATGTCGTCGGAGTCGTAGTCTAGCATGTCGGTTAGATCGTCGACAGTGGCTACAAAGTGGGTGGTGGGTGGGCTCTGAATTTCTTCGTCGTCCGTACCCCAACCGTCCTGGCCATAGTCCGGCCAGGGCTCTCCCGATAGCGAGAGATGCTTTAGCGAGTTTAGGATGTTGCCAAAGGGCGAGTGTTGGAAGATGTCCGCGGCGGTGAATTCCATAACCGGCGCCCAATCCGAATCGATTGGTAGGGGCGCGGGAGATTCGGAGTCCGGCAAGGAGTCCGGCGCCTCGAAATCACAAGTTTCGCAGGGGAAAAGATTAGTGTTCGGCTCCATCGCCGTGGATGTTGAAGCCCCCAGGGCGGCGTCTATCCACCGTCCCTCGATCTGGGCGATCGGCCCCGGACTAATGGCCGAAGCGGATTCGTGTGCGGCCACCAAGGCACTGTTCGGCGGCAGAGCTAGATCATGCCCGTCGTCACAGTGCGGCGCGCTTGGCTGTGGCTTGAGTCCGTCGAAGATCAAGTCTCCGCGGACATCGGCCGTGAAGTTTAGGCTTCCGAATCTGACCTGACGGCCAGGGGCGTAGTTTTCGATCTGCTCCAGATGGCCAAGTGAATTAGCCCGCAGTGCGAAGCCGCCAAATACGAAGATCTGCCCGGGGAGAAAAGTCTCACCCTGGACAGCGTTGTTGGTTGAAGACGCCATCAAGCCTATCGGTGACGACACAGAGGAACTCTCAATGAAAGCACCAATGTCGGTGTCAAAACCGGCGGATCTCGGGTAGGGGGTCCCGAACTGTGCGTCTAGGCGGATGGTTACAGGAAACAAGGGACATGATGTTTTACCCAGGTTCGGGCCCTCTCGATGGAGGTAAAACCCTACGTCCTGCTTGATTAATATTGATGATATGGGTAGTACAAGAGTGGATCTACCACGAGATCAAGGAGGCTAAACCCTAGAAGCTAGCCTATGGTATGATTGTTGTGATGTATGTTGTCCTACGGACTAAAGCCCTCCGTTTTATATAGACACCGGAGAAGGCTAGGGTTACACAGAGTCGGTTACAATGGTAGGAGATCTACATATCCGTATCGCCAAGCTTGCCTTCCACGCCAAGGAAAGTCCCATCCGGACACGGGACGGAGTCTTCAATCTTGTATCTTCGTAGTCTTGGAGTCCGGCGGACGATGATAGTCCGGCTGTCCGGACACCCCCTAGTCCAGGACTCCCTCAGTCACCGATAGGCTTGATGGCTTCTTCATTCAACAACAACGCAGTCCAGGGTGAGACTTTTCTTCCCGGACAGATCTTCGTGTTCGGCGGCTTTGCACTGCGGGCCAATTCGCTTGGCCATCTGGAGCAGATCGAAAGCTACGCCCCTGGCCATCAGGTCAGGTTTGGAAGCCTAAACTTCACGGCTGACATCCGCGGAGACTTGATCTTCGATGGATTCGAGCCACAGCCGAGCGCGCCGCACTGTCACGATGGGCATGATTTAGCTCTGCCACCGGACAGTACCCTGGAGGCCGCACATGAGTCCGCTCTGACCCATAGTTCGGAGCCGACCGCGCCGATTGAGGACAGGTGGCTGGACACCACCTCGGGGGCTGCGACTTCTACGGCGATGGAGCCGAATACTGACCTTGTCCCTTGAAAAGCTCGTGACGCCGAGGTGCCGGACTCCTTGCCGGACTCCGAACCTCCTGCACCCCTGCCAATCGAATCCGAGTGGGCGCCGATTATGGAGTTCACCGCTGCGGACATCTTTCAGCACTCACCCTTTGGCGACATCCCGAATTCGCTAAAGTATCTCTCGTTATCAGGAGAGACCTGGCTGGACTGCGGTCAGGATGGTTGGGATGCGGACGACGAAGAAATTCAAAGCCCACCCACCACCCACTTTGTAGCCACTGTCGACGATCTAACCGACATGCTAGACTACGACCCCGAAGACATCGACGGTATGGACGACGATGCCGGAGACAACCAAGAACCAGCGTCTACCGGGCACGGGAAGGCCACCTCAATTCATGATATATACATGGTGGACACCCCAAAAGGGAGCGATAACAAGGAACAACGGGACGCGGCGAAGGACAATTCCCCCAAAAAACAACCAAAATGGCGACGCAAGCGCCGCCCCAAGTCCCGCCTCAATAACAACAGCACTCATAATGACCCAGACTTAGAGCAGGGCAAACCAGTGGGCGACCAACATGCAACCAAGCAACCATCCGAATAGGATGAATTGGATAACCAACTCATCCTCGGCGAAAACAACAGTCCAGACGATCTCACGCCGGACACGCCACCGGAGAATAAGAACCTTCAAAAAAGGCTTGTCGCCACTGCAAGAAGTTGAAGAAGGAGAAACGGAAGCTCAAAACAGCGGAAGACATACTCAGAATGAGGTGGAGCAAAGTACTCAAGACCGCGGACAAATATGGCAATAGCCACCAAACAAAGAGCTACCCGAATCGCAAGCTGCTGCCAGAATTCGACGAGGAGGCCGTAGAGCCCCCACAGTCAAAAAGCAAAGAGGCCGCCTGGCCGGATAGACGACCATATGACAGGCCAAGAGCGACAAGCGGCGCCGCACACAAGCCGGCACATGATCCTCGCAAAACAGATGGCCCGGAAAGGTCCATATATGGGCCAAAGAAGAGGGCCCTAGGAAGCAACACAACACGCCGAGTGTTCGAAGACAACGGCACACCCAAATACAGGGGCGCTGCACACCCACTATGTTTCACCGACGAGGTACTGGATCATGAATTTCCAGTGGGGTTCAAGTCCGTAAACATAGAGGCATACGACGGAACAACAGACCCCGGAGTCTGGATTGAGGATTACATCCTGCACATACATATGGCTAGAGGAGATGATCTCCACGCCATAAAATATCTGCCCCTCAAGCTCAAAGGGCCAGCTCGGCATTGGCTCAAAAGCCTCCCAGAAAATACCATTGGAAGTTGGGAAGAGCTCGAGGACGCGTTTAGAGCAAATTTTCAAGGGACTTATGTCCGCCCTCCGGCTGCAGATGATTTAAGCCACATAACCCAACAGCCCGGAGAGTCAGCGCGCAAATTCTGGAACAGGTTCCTCACTAAAAAGAACCAAATAGTCGACTGTCCGGACGCCGAAGCCCTAGCAGCTTTTAAACATAACGTCCGAGATGAATGGCTCGCCAGACACCTCGGCCAGGAAAAGCCAAGAACAATGGCCGCGCTAACAAGCCTCATGACCCGCTTTTGCGCAGAGGAAGACAGCTGGCTAGCAAGATGCAGCACCAGCGACCCAAGTACATCCGAGATCAGAGATGGAAATGGAAAATCACGGCGCAGAAAGGACCAGCGCCGAAATAAAGAAAAAAGCCCACAAAACACGGCGGTCAACGCCAGATTCAAAAGCTCGCGGCCGAACAACAAAACACTGCCTCTTAAGGACAACAGTGATGAGCTATCCAACTTAAACAAAATTTTGGATCGGATATGTCAAATCCACAGTACCTCCGGGAGGCCTGCAAACCACACCCACCGAGATTGTTGGGTCTTCAAACAGTCCGGCCGACTCAACGCCAAACACAAGGGGCTCGACGCGCCAAGCGAGGATGACGACGAACCCCACCAGCAGAGCGCCGGAAAACAAAAAACTTTCCCACAAGAAGTCAAAATAGTAAACTCACTTAATGTGATAATACGGAACAATAGTGCGGCACCCACTAAAGCACGTGTCGCACGGTCCACCCCAGCGGAACCCCGAGATTGGATGTCAAAACCAATTACTTTCGACCACCTGGACTATTCCAGAAGTATTCGAAACGCAGGATGGACTGCTCTGATATTGGATCCTATAATCGACGGACTACAATTCACACAAGTCCTAATGGATGGCGGCAGCGATTTAAACCTGCTATATCCGGACACAATCCACAAGTTGGGATAGACCCTACTAAAATTCGCCACAGCCGCACTTCCTTCAAAGGAGTGACGCCAGGCCCTTACGCCAAGTGCACGGGCTCCTTACTACTAGAAGTTGTGTTCGGATCACCCGACAACTTCCATCGCGAAAAGCTAATCTTCCATGTCGCCCCATTCAAAAGTAGCCATCAAGCACTATTGGGACGCGAAGCTTTCGCCCGCTTTAACGCAATACCGCACTACGCGTCTCTTACACTTAAAATGCCCGGTCCACACGGCATCATCTCATTAAAAGGTCGTTCAAGACCCCAGACACGGCTAGGCGAGTCCGACACAAATAAACTAGGGGCTCCCTAGCCGCACACCCCTTCAAAAGGGGCTGTGCGTATGAGCAATAAAGATCCAATAAAAGCTCAGCTTTATTCATTCATTCATACTTCAATTTTTTATACATTTTTTGCACGATTTCTTTTCAAACTAAGTTCTTCTCTTTTACAGATGAACAGCGTGTACACCCGTCCAGGATACGGCACAACGGAGACACAGGCGCAGACGTGCAGCAGGGACCCGTGGCAAGGATTCTTTTCAGATTAAGACCCTGCGTAAACCTTTCTTGCTGTCTCTTGTTGATTCACATCCACCAGTTTTTTACCATAACCAACAAGGAGACTGGCGTTTTGGCATCGGCCGCGTCAGAAATTTTCGCCAGTACCTGGACACCAGGGGTTTGGGGCATTGATCTGCCTGTTATCATAAAGACCGAATACCTTAGGCAGTGTTCGGCGTCTCGAGTTAGGCCTTATATGCATCAGCTCCGAATCATGTCTTTGGTCAAATGTTGGGTTTGCCCGGCTCCTGTGTTTTGCTGCCTTACGTTCCGTATCATCGGCTAATGCGGCACCAGGAGAACTACTGCGATTGTGCCCCGGTTCGGCCGGGCGAGCACCTCAGTAGAGAAAGCCGAAAACTGACTGTCATGATGTAGCGAGAGACTGGTCAACCACTCGATCGACTACTAGAATGTTTAGAATTCCTCCGCTTTGATGAAGGACCGTTTCCTGGTCAGGCACATGCACGCGCCAAATTCGGAGAGCGCGGTGCCCCTAGGGGCTATGTCGTAGCCCCACCTTCGAACTCCTATGGCTAAGTGGAAGTGAGAAAGCATTATAGTCCGGTTGCCTTGTTTGCTACGCTACCACCCCCTTCACAGGGCCAAGACGTTGGATTAAGTGTGAAAATGCGCTACTTTGCAAACACCCCCGCACTATGTGTGTGGGGGCTGAAGCCGAAGACTGCCATCTTTCAGGTTATACACAAGTATACATTAACGGCCGCACATGAGATATTCCAATACTTGAACGCACAAGTATAAAAAGCGCTTATATTATGAATATCATTTTACAAACCATAAAGATCATTTGAACATGACATTTTTTGAGCACTGCGACTCTATTGCACGAGCACCACGCAGAACTTCCCCAAAATAGTGCTCGGTGGGTAACCGGCTCTCGTCCGAACCCCGGGTTGCAACATCGGTGGCATCCATCTCCGTCCAGTATGTCTTCACACGGGCGAGGGCCATCCGTGCACCCTCTATGCAGGCCGACCGCTTCATCGCCTTTATATGCGGCACCGCCCCAAGGAATTGCTGCAATAAGCCGAAATAGCTCTTCGGCTTGGGCCTATCCGGCCAGACATGAGCCATGATATCCGTCATGGCAAGTCCGGACAATCTATTCAGCTCAGCCCACTCAGCCAACCGATTGGTCAGCGGAAGTGAACGCTCTGGACTGTGGAATTGAGACCAAAAAAGCTCTTCCGTCTCGTGATCCTTTTGACTTCGGAAGTGCACAACAGCATCTGCCGCACTCGCCGCTAAATCCATATAAGGATCCTCCAGACCCCACAGCTGGCCAAGCTGAGCATACTTCGGATCCGTAAACCTCCTGTGCAACAGAAAAGGCTTGCCAGCCGCAATATCTCCGGCCTGGCGCAGCTCCTCCTTTATAGCCCGCATTGCAGAACGGGCTTCCTTGGCTTCAGCGGTGGCCTTCTTCAGGCTTTCTTGCTCCGCTCGGCGTTCTTTTTCAAGAACCTCATAGCGGTCGGTAACATCTTTCAGCTTCACGGCCATTTCGGCCCTCTCCTCCCTGCTTCGGCAGTGAGCAGCCATTTCGGCTTCAAGCTCTTCGGCCGCCTTCGAGGCAGCCGCATCACTCCTCCTGGCCTGCTCCTTGGCTCGAGCAAGCTCTGCTCGAAGGTCCTCCACAGCAGCAGCACCATCTGCATCAAACACACATGTTGTAAGGAGTGAGCTTCGGCTCCCTTACTAGGTGACCACGGAGAAACAACCTACCCTGCGACTCGTCAAGTCGCTTATTGACCAGCGCGATGTCCGCATCCGCAACGTCGAGTTGCCACCTTAGTTCAGCAACTCCATCAGTCCGGCTGGCCACCGGACTATCAGCCACCTGTGTAGGAAAGGCGAGAATTAATACCCGAGATTATGATCCTCGGCACGCTGTCGCTTTCGACAACATACCGAGTCTCAGGGGCTACTATCTATACAGGGCACACTTTATGTGTAAAACTGTCGAAAGGTATGTCATTTTTACGTACCTCAAACCCCGCCAGCAAACTTCTGACAGCATCATGCAACCCGCCCTCGGCGGATGAAATTCTTTCAATCACCGTACTCATCAATGTACGGTGACCTTCTGAGATAGACGCCTTCTCGAGCAGATCCCTCAGCTCCTCCGGTCGTACACCAGTTGGCGCCGAACTCTCCGGCCCGGCCGGACTCGGGGATACCCTCCGCGATGACACCTCAGGGTCATCCCCCCCGCCTAACGGTGCAGCAGATGGAGGCGTTTCGCTCTCCATCATCTCCGGACGAAGCTCCCCCGAAGACGAGCTCAGCTGAGAAGGACGGAGATCCGAACTACAAGGTAAAAACTTCGGTTATCCTCAGAAGCAAAAATAGGGATGTCCCTTATTACAAAACTCCCCTTTTTCTACTTACGGCTCGCTGGAGGGCTGATTCCTTAGGGTAGATAGTGCGGCCGGGGCCTCCCCAGACGCAGGACCCTCTGGTGAAGATCTCTTCCCCCGCTTCGAGGCCTTGGCCTCCGGGTTTTCGGAAGCGGTCCTCTTCTCCCCTTGGAAGGAGGGATTCTCGATCCCCCCTTTCTCAAAAGCCTCCTTGGTAGAGGCGGTAGTTCCTCTGTTTTCCCCTTCGCCTTCCTCTAAAGGCGCAACCTCCAGCATCCTGACCAGCACGGGATCCGGCGCGGTCTCCGGGAGGGGGGCCGGACACCGTATCAATTTCACTTGCGCTATCCACTCCTATTCGAGGAACGATTGGTTAAAAAGCAAATTCAAGAAGGTGCAAACAAACGGTGTGTCCGGACACAGGGCTACTTACTTGTGTATCCGGGCGATTACAGCTTAGGCCGGCGTCCTCGGTCAATTCCGGACACACCTCTTGTGATCCGAAGAACAATTTGTACATCTCCGCGGGTGTCGTACCCATGAAGTGTTGGAGGGCTCGTGGCCCCTCTGGATTAAATTCCCACAGGCGGAGGGGGCGACGCTTGGAGGGCAGAAGACGCCGAATCAGCATAACCTGCATCACTACGACCAGATTGATCTCCCTCTCTTGGAAATCTCGAATCCGGCCCTGCAAGAGGGGTACGTCCTTTGACGGCCCCCAGTTGAGCCCTTGGTTGACCCACGACATCAGCCGCTGTGGAGGGCCTGAGTGAAAGATGGGCGGCGGCTTCTGCCTGCTGCCCCTAGGAGCGGTAATGTAGAACCACTCCTGTTGCCACAAGCTGAGCTCCTCTTGGAAAGAGCCCTCGGGCCATGGAGCACCGGCCCTTCTGCTTACAACCGCCCCGCCGCACTCTACTTGACGCCCCTCGATCATCTTCGGCTTCATGTTGAAGGTCTTGAGCCACAAGCCGAAGTGGGGAGTAGTGCGGAGGAAGGCTTCGCAAACAACGATAAATGATGAGATGTGGAGGATGGACTCCGGAGCCAGGTCATGAAATTCCAACCCATAGTAAAACATGAGCCCTCTCACAAAAGGATCCATCGGGAAGCCTAAACCCTGACGGAGGTGAGACACAAACACGACGCTCTCGCCGGGCTCGGGAGTGGGAATAACTTGCCCTCGGACGGGAAACCTGTGCGAAATCTCGCAGGTCAGGTACCTGGCTTCTCTCAGCTTTAGCACGTCCTCTTCCGTGACGGAGGAGGGCATCCACCGGCCCTGTAGGCCGGAGCCGGACATTGTTGAAAGTCCGAGATGCTCGAATCTAGGGCTCTGGGTGTTGGAACTCGGGGCGAGAGGCAGATTCGATTGAGTGTTGAAGAAAAGAAACGCGCCTTGGTCCCATTATAAAGGGGGAGAATACCAAGAGTCGTCCCCGTGACCGTTTGGGACTTGCCTTCGATAGAGGAGGCGTGGCAACAAGCATGGTTGGGTTACCCACGTCCGTATTGATGGGAATCCCAGAATAAGGGGAACACGATCTCTGCTTCGACAAGACGTGCCAAGGTAACCGCTTCGCTAAACGCGCTGAGGTGGTATAATAAAAATGATTCAAGTAAAGGCTTGGTAGTGGCGTGATGTCATGCCACGAAATACGTCAGCAGATTGAACTTGTGTGCATATTATTCTCTCTACGGTGGAATGTGGAATTTATTTTGCAGAGCCGGACACTATCCTGGTGTTCACAATCTTCTATGAATTATTCGGAGGAGGAACCCGCCTTGCAATGCCGAACAATATGCGCGCCGGACTCATCGTCATTGAAGCCTGGTTCAGGGGCTACTGAGGGAGTCCAGGACTAGGGGGTGTCCGGATAGCCAGACTATCATCATCGACCGGACTCCAAGACTATGAAGACACAAGATTGAAGACTCCGTCCCGTGTCCGGATGGGACTTTCCTTGGCGTGGAAGGCAAGCTTGGCGATACGGATATGTAGATCTCCTACCATTGTAACCGACTCTGTGTAACCCTAGCCCTCTCCGGTGTCTATATAAACCGGAGGGTTTTAGTCTGTAGGACGAACAACCATTACAACAATCATACCATAGGCTAGCTTCTAGGGTTTAGCCTCCTTGATCTCGTGGTAGATCCACTCTTGTACTACCCATATCATCAATATCAATCAAGCAGGAGTAGGGTTTTACCTCCATCGAGAGGGCCCGAACCTGGGTAAAAACATCGTGTCCCTTGTCTCCTGTTACCATCCGCCTAGACGCACAGTTCGGGACCCCCTACCCAAGATCCGCCGGTTTTGACACCGACAATAACTTTGATCCATGAAAAAAGTTGTTGAAAACATCCTACCGATAACTTTCGTATAAATACATGCTAATATACGCTCCCGAACCAGATTGCTTAGGTACAAACACCACGTTAACTTTGACCCTAGAAAAAAAATGTTAAAAAATATTACCAGAATAAGTTCTGTGTAAATAGCATGATAATATAGGCTCCCGATAAATAACCTGGTACAAACACCATGATAACTTTGACCCATAAAAAAAGTTGTTGAAAACATCCTACCGATAAATTCTGTATAAATAACATGCTAATATACGCTCCCAGACCAGATAGCTTATGTACAAACACCATGTTAACTTTGAGCCTAGAAACAAACATGTTAAAAAATATACCACCGATAAGTTTTGTGTAAATAGCATGATAATATAGGCTCCCGAGCCGAATAACTTGGTACAAACACCATGATAATTTTGACCCGTGGAAAAAGTTGTGGAGAACATATCACCGATAACTTCTCTGTAAATAACATGATAATATACGCTCCTAGACTTAATAACTTACGTACAAACAGCACGGTAACTTTGACCCGCGAAACAAATATGTTAATAACATATCGCCGACAAAATTTGTTTAAATAGCATGATGATATAGGTTCTCGGACGTGATAATTTAGGTACTAACACCACAATAACTTTGATCCGGGAAAAAGTTTTGTTGAAAACATATCTCGGCTACTTTGTGTAAATAGCGTGGTAATGTATGCATCGCAGACCTAATAACTTCGGTACAAAACACTGCGGTAACTTTGACCTAGGAAAAAAAGTTATTGAAAACATAATCCCGATAACATATGTACAAATAACATGGTAATATACGCATAACAGAGCTGATAGCTTACTTAGCCCAGGGATGGTAACGTTTTACCTAAAACAAAGTCATCAAAATATACCAACACGGGATCTTGTTTCAAAGGTCTCGCCACGGAGGTTTTTGTTTTTGTGAAAATGAATTTTGAATTGGACAGACAGCAAAACATTTTGAAGTTTCAAAATAGATAGAATCAACGATGACATTATCTTTTCTGCACTTTTAGTGCATTTGCATGCGGGAAGAAAGTTGGAGAAAAACATTTTTATGCCCGGAATTTGGCTATGTAAAATTGTGGTAACTCATGTACCATAGACATGATAACTAACATACCCCAGCGTGATAACTTTTTACCCAAAAACAAAGTTATCAGAACATATCAACATGGGATCTTGTTTCGAAGATTTCGTCACGACAAGTCTTGTCTGTGAAAACAATTTTTTGATTGGACCGACGGTTTGAGCTAGAAAACATTTTAAGGTTTGAATATCTTTAGAATCTTTGCTAATGTCATCATTTCTGTTTTATACAGGGGCGGAGCCAGGATTTGAACATAGGGGGGCGAAGAGGACAATGCACGTGCACAAAATGCGACACAAACGTATATCAATTCTGAGATATAGTGTTGATATCAAACAAACAAACAATGACAATATTTGTTTTGCAATTACATAGAAATAGCTACTTTTTTATTCGCTTAGATGTATATCTACGGCTCTACGCACATCAGGTCCATCAAACCATCAAATGTCAAGCTTTGTAGTGATTTCACTCCTAAAATATATACATGTCGCTCTGCAATCTCATAGTAGAGTGAGTGGTTAAAAAGTTGGCTTCAATTGTTAGTTATTGGCATTTCTCTTCTTATTCATGCTTTATGTTATTCTAGACTTCCAGTTACTATAAAAACAGATATATCATTTGTAATTGATTCTATAACTAGTAGTTTGTATAATTCAAATGTAAAATTAATAATATAGCTATGTAGCATACCTTAGGTTGAGATTAGACAAACCCACAAGCCGTGCTGTGAGAGCCCAGAGGGGGAGATGTTTGCCAATTAGTAGATCAGCCTGTGGAGTTGTGGTTGACTCATACTGGCGGCACGCAGAATCCTTCATTAGTCAGGTCTTCGCTAATGCTCATGCGATAGGTCTACCGCTCGATGAAGCCCTAGCTCCGCGGTGGCGGCGGCGGAAACGATCGAGGATGGAGCTGCTCCGATGTGTTGTGTCAATGCCCTGTATATTGGTCCAATCGATAAGTGAGATACATGCAGACCAGGAGATCGACCCGATTGTAGCACGTGGCATATGGGTTATCAGTTTTGGGCTTGGGTTGTATGTATGAGTCAGGCCTACGTGTGTTTGCTAATGGCCAGATACTAATTAGCAACAGGCGTACAACTAGGGTACATCAGTACGTGTGAATTCAACGCTAGCCCCCGCTAAGTATCGTTGAGGGGGGCCGATCGATAGGGGGGGGGGGGGGGGTCTGGCCCCCGCTCGCCCCCCTGTGGTTCCGCCACTGGTTTTATATGTATGCAGACTTAGTAAACAACTAGAAACCTGCTCGCATGCTCGTTGCCACGCACTACTGTAGTTGATTTTGAAATCGTTCGCATCTGTTACTAATGTCCGAACAGTCAGAAGTTATCAAAGTCCTTTTTAAATATATGATTAACATTATTTTGGTACACGATCAGCATTTTTAAAAATGTATCTTTTTATGTTCACATTTTATAATACACGTCCAACATTTTTTTCTATACATTAGAAACATTTTATACGCGCTTAAAATTTTATAAATAGTCAAATGCTTGATTAATGCTTTTTTTTAGAATACACGGACAACTTTTTCATACGCATTGTATTTTTTGTATACATGGGAAATATATTTTTATACACATTCAACACTTTACAAATGTTAGATTAACATTTTTTAAATGTTTATGTTGCGTCTTTTCTAAAATATACTCCTTTGTCCCATAATATAAGATCTTCTTCCATTCAGTATGTGAGTATATTGAATGTACTAGACCAGGTGTTGTGCTAAATTAGCAGCGCAACCCTAAAAGAAATTGTTGACAGCGGCAAAAGTGTAAAAGATTTGCAAATGCTAAAGCCCCAATGAGGCATCAAACCAAAGATCTCCTGATAGTGCTTTTCTCAAAGGCAATTTTGGACATTTCTTGGAAATACAGAATAATTTTTCAAAGGCAATTTTTTTGAAAAACCCAAACATTTTCTAAATACCGTGAACGAAATGTATAATGTTTTCAAAAGTGCAAGCGTTTTTAGAATTGTGAACAAAATTTGAAAACTGGAACATTTATAAATTCCTGAACAATTATTAAAAATTTCAACCCTGAACAAAATTTGAAAATGGGAACATTTTTTAATTTCTGAACAATTTTAGTGTGAACAATCTTTGAATCTATGATATTTCAAACAAGAAGGAACATTTTCTTAATTTTGGATATTTTTTGAAAATACAAACATTTTTTGAAACTCAAACACTTCTAAAATTGGTGCTCAAATTTAAAAAATAGGAACATTTTTTAAATTTCTGAACAATTTCAAATTAGTGTATGTTTTGAAATATGCAAGCATTTTCTGAATTTCTGAACACATTTTCAACATTAGGAGTATTTTTTGAATACATGACCAAATTTGAAACAGCAAACATTTTTCAAATCATTGAACAAATATTTGAAAAAACGACAATTTTCATGAAATTCCAAACATAAAAGTTTAACTACAAATATTTTTGGATACTATGAACAAAAATTGAAAAATGGAACTTTTCATCAAATTCGGAACAAAAAATTGGAACCGCGAACACTTTTAAAAATTGTGAACAAAATTTGAAAATACTCAAATATTTCAAAAAATGCAAACAATGTTAGGAAACAAGAACATGTTTTAAACTAAACATTGTTTAAAATATTGCGAATTTTTTTTGAAAATTCCAAACAAAATTGTAAAGTTGTGAACAAATTTCAAAGGGGAACATTTTTCAATCTCGTGAAATATTTTTGAAAACACAAACATTGTTTAAAAAAATTGAAACTCCCGAACAAATTTTTGAAATGGGAACATTTTACGAAACTCACGAACAAAAATTTCAAGCACGAACATTTTTTTTGAAAATTGTGAACAAATTTCGAAATAGGAACATTTATTGAAACTCACGTACAAAAATTAAAAATATGAACATTTTTATTAAATGTGCGAACAATTTTGCAAAGTCGTGAAATTTTGAAAAAAACATAAAGAAAAGAAAGAGAAACTAAAAAAAGAAAAGAAACAGACAAGGAAAAAACGAAAAAAAAAGAGAAATAAAAAACAATAGAAAGCCGAAAAGAACAGAAAAAATGATACAGGGAAGAAACCCGGTTCAGGAAGCCTTCTAGAAGGTTCCCAAAACCGGTTGGACGCACTATGTATAAGTGGGCCGGCCCATATATGTCGCTCGCTGCGCTGCTTCTGTGCGATTGCTCGACAGTTCGGCGCATCGAGCGGTGAATAGGATTTTTCAATATTTAGACCTCCCGTACAGTGCCACGACCTGTACCGGATGTCTCCAAAACAAAGCCCACAATTAACTGAGAAAAATTAAAAAATATCAGCCCACGGGCCCTAAAGCTATTCGATGCATTTGTCTCACGCAAGAAAAAAAAAACTATTCGATGCACCGTCCCCTTCACGCTGTGAGTTCTTGAGATTGCGGTTACTCCCACTTCCCCCATCAAAAATGCGCACGCTCTCCCCTCACGAGGCACCAAGAAATCAGATCGAATTTGCGCGCTCGCGACGATGCGGTTACCAAAGCGCGCGCTCACGTTCCGGCGAAGAGCCGCAACTCCTCAAACCCCACACGCGGCCGCTCAGACCGCAACAAAACCGCCCGTTCCTCCATCAGTGCGTGCGCCACCGATGGAGAAGAACGCCACTGCCGCGCCAGAAACGGAAGAAGCCTTGCCCATGGACACGCCGCTGGCGGCGACGCGGCCGGCGAGCCGTCGCTCGAACCCCGTGGTGGAGCGGAAGCTCGTCGAACTTGACGACTGCCTCGCCAAGGCGCTGAACTCCAGGCCGCGGCGCTATGACGTGGACGCCAGACTATTCCCGGAGATCCAGGCCAGGATCGACTTCCTCCGCTCGCTCATCGCCGCCGAGCGGGACAGCCACAGCCACACCGGCGGGCGGCCGGGGCACCTTGTCGAGGCCGAGGAGCGCTTCGGCGTCCTCGAGAGGGCGTTCCAGCAGTGGGCGCAGAGTGTCGTCGCCGCGGCAGCCGAGGAAGAAGAACCTGATCAGGCGGCATCCGAGTCAGGGTCGTCCGGCGGCTGCTCATGCAACGACTCCTGCTCCGGCTTCGACTTCACGGGCCCGGAGGTGGCGTCCGACCCCAAGTGCAACCCCGAGAGCGGCGACGCAGATGAAGCACACAAGGAGGCGGCCGCGGCGATAGAGGTGGCGCCCACGACAGGTACTACCGCCCGGCGGCGCTGGTGGAGACGGCGCGCCGCTCTGTGCGGCGCTGCTGGCGTGGTGGCGGTGATCGCGCTCGCGGCCGGGTTGGCGTTAGAGTTTGCCGCGGTGGCGGGGCCGTCAGTCAACCTTGTGCCGACCTAGATTACATGATGGTTCTTTGTTTTTATCCTTATTCTTCCGTTGTTGTCAGTGTTGTGAAGTTTGAAGCTAAGTTGTCATCTGTTCATCCTTGCTTTATTCAGTACAAGTGTACAATTGTAAGTTTCTGAATAAATACTCGGTTTCAGTCTCTTGGAACCATCAATTTAACCTCCTTTAATGAACTTTATTGTTTTTGTAAATTTGCCTTTCTGTTATGCATTTCATGCTTCCAGTCTTTTTGTCAAGATTTCATTCTATGACTGATTTGATCTAAGTCGCACCACCCTCAAATTTGTAGTGCACTAGTCTCCATGTACAAAATCAGAAGGGGGAGGAACGCAACTTGTGTCTTTCTTTATATATACAAAAAGTCACAAGTGGCAAAACTTGATGTTTTTCTCATGCCAGCTGAAGATGTTTTGCCATGGAACCGAAGATGTTAAGCTAAAGATGTGTTGTCATGGCAACTTTAATGCATTTTGCACATGCCAACTGAAGATGCCTTGGCATGGCAACTTAAGATGCCAGCCATGTCTAATTAAGATGTGTTGCCATGGAAACTGAAAAATGTTGGCATGCCAAAAATATGTTTTGGCATGGCAACTTAAGATGTCAGCCATGTCAAGATGTGTTGCCATGGAAACTGAAAAATGTTGGCACGCCAAAAATATGTTTTGGCATGGCAACTTATGATGTTAATTAGTCATTTTTTTTCTGTCCATTCAAGTTTTTCTATTGTGATATTTAGATGGCAACTTTTTGTTTCTGTCAAATTTTTTTCTTGCCGACTTGACATCATGATTTGTCACATGTCGATAATGCCTACCCACACCATGATTTGTCACATGCAAATCAGGCATGATGTTTTTTTATTTCACGGTTTAATACAAATAGGCATACCTTTTTTTTTACTATCACGCACACGCACGCTTGCGCGCGCACACACACACATGGACTTTTGTTTTTTTACTATCTATGAAACTCATGGCTTTGTGAAATTTTTATTATCTAAACCATGGCAACTTTTGTATACTTTATTTATTGATACTAGTCGAGTGCCCGTGCGTTGCCACGGAATGACTAAAAGTCATTGATTGAAATTTGTGTTCTTTCAAGAAGTGCGCCAAACAAAGGCACACTGTTGGTTCCATTCATATAGCAATATGTCGTGTCTCTTTAACAACTATCCCCCCCCCCCCCCCCCCCCCCCACATCTCACCATGCCATCGCTTGGGAATTTTTGTTTTAACTTCTTGACCATGGATGCATCATTCCTCAAAATCCAACATGTTCTACCATGTCCATCAACTGAGAAATTGGCAACACAAAATGAGTTTTTTTAAGAGCTTAGCAAGTGTTTCATCGCTACATGTTGAAAATAGAGCTTCACAAGAAGACAGACTACCTCCCCTGGCGGCAAGATACACAAGATAGAGTGTGCAAATGTGAACCAAGAAAACGTAATAGAAGATCAGAGATATAAAGCACATTATATTTCTATACAAGCACAATAACCGGACACGAAGTGAAGCTACATTTGAAAACGGACATTTTCAACATTAAGATTGAGAATATTAGAACCTATGTACACTTAAACTGTGAAAACATGGATATTAAACAATATACTAGCGATGGTCATTATTGTATATACTGAATATTGCACATGCCAGCTGAAAACACAAACAGTATAAGAAAGCAACAACAATTCTAAGGCATGCATGGCTATTGCTTAATTGGTGTTTACTTGGTATTTCTCCCATTACAATATCTATACAGGATAAATATTAAAAAGATCGACCTTCCAAGGAGTTACATTTTTTGGCCAAAATGGAAATTCCCTTTCTAACTTCTGGCATTATAAAAAAATAATTATATTTTAATGTTTTATTTTGCCTATGTCTACTCAAATTTCATGTTCAAACAACTACACTTAAGACTTGCACAGAGGCACACGTGCGTGCACAACTTCTTTTTTTGAAACGGAGGCAAAAGATTGGCCTCATCTCATTAATAAAGAATAATGGTAACAAGGTCTTTAAAGAGGGTCATTACTCCTCGACAAATGGATGAAACAGGCCTACTCTCGCGACATCAAAGATCCCAAGTGGCTTGCCCCGGCAAGAACCCAATTCCTGAACTCCGCTTTGATGCGGTCGACCACAACCATCAGCATCGTAGCTTTCCTTTGGAATACCCTCGCATTTATCTCGTTCCACAGCTCCCAATATACAAGCATTAGAAGAGAGGACACCGCCTTCCTCCTGTGGCCACGGCACAGGACGGTTCTCTCCCACCAAACCTTGACTGACGTGGCCCCTACCCATGCGGCGATGTCCAACTCCGGGACATCGAGCCAACACTTAACCGCATTCCAAATGCGTGTGGAGAATCTGTGCTGGAAAAGGAAGTGCGCCGCCGTCTCAGGTTCCCTTTTGCGCGTGCACAACTTCTCACTCCTTAACCTAAGCTACAGAGGGACTTGGCCGACTTATCATGGACTTTGGCGACCTGGCTTGGTTTGACGTCGAATATCCTTGCCGAGCCCGCGCCTTATAATGTAGTTGCGCAGTGGCGTGATTCATCATAACTACTTTATACGGTTCCTTGTAGAACCACCCAAGCATCACTCTGTTTCATGTTTCCTTTTGTACCTGCGCCATCAAAATAACACCATGTTTCAGTCGTAGTTGCCCTTGAAATTCTACCGACCGGTTCAGACAAAGTGTTCAAATATTACGAACGATTATTTCTTTTGTTGTACATACGATCTATCCATATGTATACTATGTTTGTCAGATTTATTTATAATGATGTATCCGCAAAGTAGTCATTTTTGTCTAGAAGATCTCAAACTGATGGTTAACCTGATACTATCAATGACACTCATGCTCTAATCAGGTTTCAGATGAGTTGATGTCTGCCTTTTAACATGAACAAAGTTCCATTTGTTAAAATTGTGGATCAAATAAGGACATGTTAATCTTATATATGGGTTTGAAAATTGACCGAAATTGCAGTAAGGATGTAAAGAATTTACTTAATTTATCCATGGGTAAAAGTTGGTGAAAAGGTCCCCAACTAATGCACGTGTCATGCACTCATTAACCAGTTTAAGGCTGTAAAAACAGTACAAAAAACCAAAAAAAACATAAACCATAGTCTATGCACACATTAACCAGTTGAAGACTGTAAAAAAAACTCCAAAAAGACCCACAGAACAGAAACCTATCGGGAAATAGAGAATTTGCAAACCTGAGATCCAAACATGTTCAGCCTCTGAAGATAGTTATCTTCATTTTGTGTGTGCCCTCGTCAGTCGAGGAAGGTATATTCGATAATGCATGATCGAGATCCTCGATTTCTTTCTGCAAAAGTAAATAATATTACTATTGTTTCAAGTGGGGGGGGGGGGGGGGGGTGTGGATTTATGGAATCAACAAATTAAAGCAGGTAAAATCTGAAGCCTTCTTGTTCTATCTCATGTAACTTCCTCTCATAATGTTACTTCAGAACAAAGGTGTCACACTCTGCAAATTGTTTCATCTCCGCCTTTGGAAATTTAGATTAAAAAAAAGGAACGATTACACTTTGATTTGGAACAAAGAACACAATATTAGAGCATAGTTTTGACTATTATTTAGAATCTTATGTTTTTTTGCAGGGTATTAGAATTGTATGTTAAGTGTGGTTATCTTTGAATGAGTTTTCAGTGGATGGTGGAATGAAGATTATTTACATATGAACAAAGAGTTGAGGTCGAGCCAAACAACTTGTAAATTCGTATATGAACAATTACAATCATAAGAAAAGAAAATAGTACCTCCTTTTGCTGAAGTCCTTTTTTCAGATCTTGCAGCTCTCTCTTAATAAGGTCCATATTCTGCTCAGAAAAAAAACATAACAGTTCAAGTAGGGTGTGCATACAAAACTATGCATCTAGTAATTGTTGGGTTGTAACCTTCCTTACGCGAAACTTGTACAGAGAGAACTCAATCTGCTGCTGAAGATTGCTCACATCTCACAAAGTCAGCGAACTCAGGCCTTCACCCACGTACTGCTTCATGATGATCTTAATCCTATTGCTCTCATTCTTCATCTTTCACATCTCATTGGCGATTTTCTTCATGGAAAAGAAAGGGAAGATTATTACGAAAAAGCCAACGACGTTATTCTGTTTAAACTAAATTGGTGTACCTGCTGGACGTCCATCTCATCAAAGCAAAATGATGGGGGCTTTCAGATATCCGTCAAAGATGCTTGGAATCCTGGTGAGGCGGACAGAATTAAAACCGAGAGGATGAAGAGAAAATGTGTACGTGCCCTATATCGGTACATCGCATCAAGCACGAAAATTTATTCTGATTCTCTGAATACCGAATCATGAAATCAAATCATCCGGCCCCGGTGAACGGAAGAAGCGGTCGGTAGTAATGTCGGTTGACGAAGCAGCGCCGCCGGTCGTTTTTGCGGAGGGCGTAAGTGTAATAGACGAGGCAGTAGGTGATGATAAGGAGCGCGAGGGCAGCGGCGTTGGCACGGACTGCGGCCCTCCAGTTTCTCTTGACGGTCGCCAACACGTCGACATGGGCACGCCTTGCCGGGGAAGCACGTCAACGTCCGGATCGTTGCTCCACGCCTGGCAGTGCCGCTCGCGGGGCCCTCGTATAACGTTGTGTTCAACTGTTCACCTCCCTGTACCCTCAGTTGCCGGTGGCTTGTAGCAAAGCAGGGCTCCGGTGACCTTGGCGGACGCGAGGTCGAGGAACGGGTGGTGCTGGACAGCTCGAGGCATGAACCACGACGTAAGCCTGGCCGACACGGGATGGCTGCGCGCCGACGACCCGCGCGGGCGCGAGCTCGAAGCGCCCCACCTACCCTTCCTCAAGAACATGCCCCACGACATGCTCGCGCGCCTCGCCGTGAACCGATGTGTCATCGTCAACTCAGCGTCCTAGGTTGCCTGCATACGCGTGTGAGTCCCGTCCTGGGCTGAAGGTGGAGGCCTAGCTTCCACGCAGGCGGCCACCACCGCGACGCGAGATCTGCATCGTGAGCGAGAAAGATGAGGAGAAGTCGGGCCACAGCCGTGGGAGGAGGCGGGCGCGTGGTGGAGCAGGACCGATGTGAGCTCGGAGGGAATATCTGGGATTGGCCGTCGGCGGCAAATTTTCTCGGGAGCGACATGGGGATTGGCATTTGGGAGGAGCAAGGGGGTTGCTGGACGTGGGACGTGGGACGTGTGTCCCTGTTCCGGGTCGTGGCTGCGTTTTTATTATCGTGGCTTTTCTTTTTTCTTTTTATCATGCGGGGAGAGAGAGGGAATCGTAGGAGGGTGGGGTGGAGGGGACCGTGGATAGAGGTCGAACCATCACGACATTCGATTCTCCTTTAATAGTAGAGATATTGTAATTTCATTATTCATGGCAACTTATGCGGGTGTGTGCTATATATAATGGGATTCCTTAATATCTGGTTGACTCATTATCCAGGTCTTGCCAAAAAAATGTATGTTGTTTCGTTTATATCACACAAAAGATGAAAATTATGTTGTTTTGATTATCTCATCACACGTTTATATCACACAAAAGATGAAAATTATGTTGTTTTGATTATCTCATCACAGTCACACACCTGCAGTTTTTTATACATGGAAAATTAAGTTTATCTTTATTGACTGGTTGTTGGAGATTTTAGGAAAACACAGTAATATGAGCACCCTCACAGACACATACAATATATGGTAACTTTATTTATTTATTGCATAGATTGAATTGAGACAAATTAAGATATTTTCTTTTACCTATGAGTTTTTCTTTCTGGATGAGGTACTCTGCAAGCTGCGGTTTTGTTGTAGTTAGGTAGAAAAATAATGTTTTTTTTTCACATGTTATTACGAAGGGAGCAACTAGACCTTGCAGCCTGGCCCATTTGTTTGCGGGGGCTCACGATCGATGTGCTACACTCGAGCCGGGGGGGGGGGGGGGTGGGGGGTAATGACGCGACGTCATACCCTGTACCGTTCCACCCTTCCAACACGAACACTCACACCTTGTACCGCTCAAAAGGTCACACACAGACCTTTGCGCGGATAGGTTGCTTTGCGCTGCGGCAATTAGGGGGGACGGCCACGTGCTATGCGCATCCTTTTTGTTATTGGACAACCATACGTCACACCGTTCGTTCGAGGGTGAACGGTGGCGGTCGCGCGGAGACCCTTGTGCCGTTGTGTGCACACATTACGCCGCAGCGCGGCGATTAGGGGGAACGGTCACGCGTTATGCGCGTCCTTTTTATTATTGGACATCTATAATACTCTTACCACATTACGAGTTATCCTCATATTCTTCCTACTGAACTTTCACCTTAAAAGGAGGCACATCGAAGCTGCAAGAACCAAACCCATCATCCATGACGAAGCCTCTCCCCATGGCCATGGCCAACATCTTCATCTGTTTCCTTCTGCTATCATCGCTCATGGCTTCGCCACTGGAGTCCGCAAGGATCGTCCACGAGCACCGCGCCCACATCGCTGCAGGTACTTCCTCTCTTCAGATCCAAATAAACAAAGTAAAGCGCCTACACTTTCTTGTCATCAGAAATTAACTCTGTTGTTTGAATCAGGTGAGGAGACTCCTGATCCCCATCTACTCGACGGTTTTGAGGAAATCAAGAGAGCGCAGCCCCGCCAATTCGCGCCGCCGGCGCCGCAAGCGAACGAGCAACGCTACCCCCCGATCTGGCATGGTGGATCCCCATCTGTCTAACTGTCTGTGCAAACCTGATGCAAAAAAAATAACATGAGAATTATGTGCTTCAGATGATGTGCCGTGTGTGATTCTCTTCTTTTATCTTCAGTAGCTTCCAGATGTGTTGAATTGCCGGGAATATGCACTTCATACACATGTGATAGACAAGGTCGGTCATGGATCTTGCGTTGTGTGTCCCATAGAAAAGTACTACCTCCATCCGAAATTAGTTGTCGCTGAAATGGATGTATCTAGATGTATTTCTGTGCTAGATACATCCATTTGAGTCGACAAGTAATTCTGAAACTGCTACAAAATCGAATCGATATGACACAACTCTGCAACTGATGAACCATATATACATGAACTTGATGCATGTTCTTCCTATGTAAAATTGACAAGAACTGGATCCGTTTCTAGTCCTAGTGCCTGTATTGTAGTACTGTACTTGTTATGTGACTAAACCTTTATGTGCTTCATCAAGTGTCCGATGAAGACAGATGACATGAAGACTAACAACACAAACATTACGGAGAAACCCTGTTGAGGTGATCCTGCTTCCCTAAACAGTTCCTGAAATAAGGCCAAGACGAAATGATCAGATATCTGACAGTAAATAAAATACATACTTACATAGGCAATAATTTAGAAATCAGAACATTAGATATTTCAATGGACAAAGGTGCCCCACAATTTCGTGACCGCACGTGTTATTTGGCTTCCCAGAGAACCTCATTAAAATATTAGGGACTGGCTATTGACCAATCAACTGGAAACGTAATGAGGGTTAGTCGAATTATTTTCGGCCTTCCGATGCAAATCCAACGGCTAGGACGTATTCTTCCACCTCTCAACGTTTCCCTGTTCATCTTCTTCCCCGATAGAGTCGCCACCTACCATGGGCCTAACCGCTGGCCCCCGCCGCCGCGGCCGGCGGCGCTCCCGCAACCGCCTTGCCGCTCCACCCTCCCCGAACACCCCCCCCCCCCCCCCCCCCCCCTGCCGAGTTTTTTCTCCGCGAAGCCCCACGCCACCGCTCCACCCTAAACCCTAAGATAGATACTGGGGTAGCCTGCCCAGCGAGCTTCTTCCTCCCCCTCTGGCAAGTTGCTTCCCCCCTGCACCTGTTTTTCCTTCAACGAAAATCGATTGACCCAAAATTCGAAGGTCAGGCGATTGACATGTAGCTATTGTGAAAATATTACCAGTTTGCTTTCCTTAATCATTATCTCTTTTTTTGCGGGAGTTATCACCAAATGCCGGTGCTTACCATATCGATCGAAGGTTTAGTTTTGAAAGTCTTACTGGATTGTCACTACTGAAAAAAGTGAAGTGAGTGCTTCATCTTTATTTTTATCCCTAAAAAACTTATTGGTAGAGTCATTATCTCTCAATAATTGGTTAAGTTTGGCACTTAACTTTCAATACCTAACATATGTGGTCACTGAACTCAGTCAGAATGGCATGGAGGTGATTTCATACGGTGCCCAATCAACACAAAAATATATAAATTATTACTACCTCTATCCTAAGTTGGGCACGCTTTTTAGGTCTTCAAGTTCACTAGCAAAACATGTTATTGGCCGCAAAAAATATATCTTTAGATCCTCCGTCGAATGAACTTTCTGAACATATATGTTTTCAGGACATGGTACACGTGTTTTCCTAGTCAAGTTGAAGATCCAAAGTTATCATCTTGTGGATAGCTGAAAAATCGGATATCATCGAGGCATTGCAAATCATCTTCCAACACTAATATTTATTACCTTCATTTTTCATTTTGGAACCATGATGATATCCGATTGGTTTTGCATGAATACTACTATGGATTTTAGGAGAAGTAACATGATTTAAGAAAATAATGTTGGATGTTACACTAAGATTAGTATGTATCTGAAGTACCATAATTGAACACCATCTAAGAAGTAGAAAAAGGAATCTGAACGGGTCTTACCATACTTTGCTGAAGTTTTTTCTGATTTTCTTCTCTTGTATATACTTTTTCTCCAACAAGCGTCGATACTACAGAGGCACCCTAAACAAAAACATGCAATAGAAATAGGTCAACATAATACAATTGATATATTTTTTTAGTTATCCACAAAATGATTCTGAGTACTAACTCAATGAACAGTATTTAATGAATTCGATCTATCCATCTACAAACGAGACACTCCAGAAAAATGTGTTCAGATATTTATTTGTAGAACTGCATGAGTTTTGATATGTGTTCAGATATTTGTCAGTGGTGCAGTGTGTTTTGACTGGGGAATGAATTACCTTGGTACATGAAAGCTTAACTCCAGAATTATCTATGCATCTAGTAGATGCCTGAGAAGGAAAATGAACACATGGTCACAAGAAAGGGCATGATATTGTTCTTGATGGAGCACAAAAGAACAGTGATGCTATCACTCACAGCATCAAACGCTGATGAAACTTTCGCCTCATAGCCCATCGTCACCTCTGACCGAGGGGATGCATCCTCCTCCTCTGCCTCCTCGGGCACCGGTGAGGGGGGATTAGCAGCAATGTAAACCACCCGCAGCTTGAACTCCTCGATCAACCTACCCGGCGCCCTGGTGAACTGCACAAACCGCGACAATCACATTACGCCGGAGAAACGTACCGAATTTACTGGCATCCATCAGTCACCAGGAGAACCACATGAACCTACCAGTTCAGGGACGAGATCTCTCATGGTCGCCCCGTCCCGCGCCACGGCGCTCTGCACGAGGAATTTGTCCTTGCAATGGTGATCCAGCTGCATGTCCCTGGGAGCCTGCATCGTGACTAAACCGATCCCAGCGCTTCAGCAACGATGACACAATGGGCGTCGGTCAGACAAAGCGATGAATCACCTGTGACGCTGCAGGAGCTCCGGGGCAGCAGAATGCCGCAGGTGTGGCGCACCGAGTACTTCCTCGGGTTCGTCGTCTTCACCTGCGGATTGGAATTCGGAACCATGGCAATCCGTCACCCTCCCACCCAACGGCACCGCGGACAGAGACAGGGTAGCAGCAGAGCGCGAGGACAAAGACAAAGAGGAGGGTGTTCAGTCATTCACCTTGAACGCCACGTACTTGTCGGTCTTGTTGATCAGCTGCATGCAGCACGATCGCTGCCTCTTGACCTCGTCTTCTCGATCATGGCACGGAGAACAAGCAAGAAGAAGAAAATCAGTCCAAGAGAGCTCCGAGAAGCGCCGCTGAATTTAGGTAGGGGTGGTTCTTGAGGGGCACTTACAGGGGATCTTGAGCTCGGAGGGGCAGACCCGAAGCAGAGTGCTGCTCATGGCTCCGATCAGAGAGCTCCGCGAGAACCAGGAGCAGCGAAGAGATTCGATCGTTGCGCCTAGAAGTGCTCCTGCTTCTCAAGAACCAGTGAACTGGACGCCGCGAGAGGTGGTTGGGTCGGCGGCGGTTCCTGCCTCCGGAAGCAAAGTGCGGGAATAAATCGCAATGATGGCGATGATCTGGAGCCGCGGGGAGCAGCTCGGGACGCAGAGGAATATGATATCCTCAAGAATAGTGGTGGTTTTGGGCTCGTCTTTAGCCGCTCTTGCGTCCTGGGTGGTGGATTGGGTTGCAGCGCAGACTGCAGAGGCAGAGCCGCCGGCGCCGGGGGATGTGGTCTCGCGACCGCATTGGTAGGATGCGGCGTCCACGTTAGGCTAAGCTCTGCTCCGACTGTGCCTCGTCGGGGTTTCACCCCTTTCTAGCTCGACTTTGGGACAATGGGACGTGACATTATTATTTTTTGTTTGTTTGTTTGATGATTGTGGGATGTGATGCGTTACCATACAACTGAATTATGTGAACATGACCGAAAGTGGTAACTGATTAGTGGTGGAATGGCATTGCCTGTGTCACTGTTTTTTTTTTGAAAGATCCAGCAAATTGCTGACTTGATTCAGATTTAGCAGAAAGCAGCGGAAGAACAACATGGTGAAGATCCGAAGATCAAAAAAGAAAAGAAAAACTACGGCCCTAATAGCCGCAGAGAGCCACACCCACCACAAACAACATGACTACACAACTGAAGCACCTGTCCTAAGTTAAGCATCACCACCGCGTCTCAAACAACGCCGATCACCTCCGAAGACAGCAGCAGCTCCCACTACAACTTCCCTCGCCAACGTACCATCCACCCTGAAAGCAGGGGGTAGACGGCGGGACTTGGTCGATCCCAGGAAGAGCTTCGTCTTGGACTCATCGATGATTTCGTACATTGCACCTGGAGCTTCACCTTGAACAGCGGCGAGCACCGGAGGAGCGCCGCAAAGAGCTTCCAGGAAATGTCTCCAAACATGATGCTCCCAACAGAGAAACGACGTCAAACCCGCCGCCATCACGCTGATCCAACACTGGACCTAGGATTTCGCCCGCAGGCAAACCACTCTCCTTCTAGCAGCGCCATAACAGTGTGTCACTGTAAAATGGCACTCTCAAAAGAGAAGATACTCCATATGTAACTGATTAATACTAGGTAACTAGCTAATGGATTGGGTTGTGTGCTGCAAGATGGAGCGGGTGGCTTGCTTCTCATCTTGATTAAAGGCCGCCAGGGGGTGGGTCAGGGCCAGGTGCAGTGGTTGCCAAATCAAATTATCGGTGAGATATCAGCTTCAGCACTACGACCAGCTCTGAATATTTCCAGAGCATAGTTAGACCGTGATTCGACTGGGTTTACCCAAACTGGACGAGAGTAGTGTACCACGCTGACTGCGATTGAGTTTCACGCTCGTGCTTTATGGCACACCCATGACATTTGTTTTAAAATAAGAGTTAAATACATCAGGGGTGCCTCAACTTGTCTGATGCGGTCACTTTGGTGCCTAAATTTGTAAAATACATAAAACTGGTGCCGTAACTTGTTCGAATGTTCAAATACGGTGCTTCTGTCCGTATCCGGGCATATGCACAGCGCACACGGTGTGCCAACATGGCGTCGACCCACATGTCAGTTCTAGTGAGAGGAGTGGGCTGGTTGTTTTACAGAAAATTCCTTGTACTTTAAATAATTTTCACAAAAGTTCCTGATATTTTATTTAAATATGCCAAACTGCATTGATCTCACCTGTTAGATCTAGGCCCCGCATGTCAGCATGTGGGATAACATAGATGGGATAACATAGAGTATAATAACAAACAAACAAAATTAGCACACCGGCGGGATTCGAATTCATTACCTCACGCACAACGCCCACATGTGCTAACCAATAAGCCAAGAACAGTTATCTATGCACTATCCAGATACACTACTATTTGTTAGGGATATCAGACGAAATAATAAAGAGAATAAGAAAGAAAAAGGTTGACTTGCAGAAAATTTTAAAAATTATTAAGAAATTCTCACATTTGAAAAAATAGAACAACTCAACATATTCCTTGCCATCAACTTAAAAAAGTGTTAGTGCATTTTTCTAAAAAGCAAGATATTTTGGGAAAATCCTCACTTGTATTAAGAAATTGTAAACGTGTATTTGAAAAATGCCCGTCACACATTCAAAAAAATTACAACATCTATTTCATAAAATGCTCAATATGTTTTGAAATAATTATTGTGTAAAATTATTCTTACATTTCTACAAACACATTTAACATATTTTAATCCATTTATATAAGTTATTGTTTTTACACAATCATTTTTAATATGTATTGAACAATTTTCAAAATACAACTTTGTTGTTTTTTTATTAATTATGTATTCTAAAAATACAATGAAGATACAAAATAATTCTCCGTACGTGTGGTCCTGAATGAAGATACAAAAAAATTACGCAATATTTCATAATATACGTTGAACTTTTTAAATCCACATAAACTTTACAAACAGTTCATGCTTAGCTCTTCGAACTACAAATTATAAAAATAGAACAAATATTTTAATTGACAATAGTCGCATATTTGTATATTGGAAATTTTACATATATTGTAAAAACCAAACAGTAATTTGAAAAAAATTTGGAAATTGCAGAGTCTTGACGTCTAGCGTGCGTGCTATTTAACCTGGAGTTCCCAGGGTCGAAACCAATTCAATGACGCAGTATATTCTTTTCCTGTTATTAGCATACAGAGCAATGACTTATTTGTGACTTTGATTAAATCTCACGGGATATTCTGCAAAAAGAAAGACTTGTACGCATTTTACCCAGCACAGGCAACACTCACCCACTGATCTGTGGGCTAGTCGCCAGCTGTCACACCAGACGGAGAGCAAATACGGTGGCATACAGACGGAGGCACCGTATATGCACCATGCGACAAGTTGTAGCACCACTTTTGTGTATTTTACAAGTTTAGGCACTAAACTGACCACATAGGACAAGTTTAGGCACTCATGATGTATTTAACTCTTAAAATAACACACACAGCCACAACATTCACCGCATGTCTGCTACTTTTCTTCTTTAGCTTTCAGGCTTTGCATAGTCACTGTCCAGTGTCCACCAATCCAGATGTAGTAATATATTAATACTTAGTACTTTTATGACCCAATCCACAACGCTTCATCACCCAGTTCCTGTACGGTGGGCCATCGTTGAAAATATTCGTCATTTGGTTCTGCATAAAAGTTGCAGCAGTGCCAGATACTGCTCACCTTTCGTGTTGTATTAGAACACTAGTCATGTGCCTGAAAGCTTTCATATTCCATACCCCAAGCATCAACGGTAAGAGCATCTCCAGCAGTTCGGCGTCCCAGGGACAGAAATAGCGCCTTCTGGGGATGAGCCGACGTAATTTTGGCCGTGGAGGCACTCGGGTTCCCAACCACGGCCCCAGGTCGGCCCCCGGACGCCGTTTTTTTAATTGAACTTCGGCAAAAATTAGATGAAAAAGACACGAATTCGGCTAATATTCCACGGTTTTCATTCATATTTGTACATAATAAACAAGACGTAAAAAAACTATGCCGCCCGCCGCCGCCCAAGCCTTCTACATGCCGAGGAGCTTGTAGAAGTCGGTGTAGTCGCCGCCGCCGCCGTCGTCATCGTCGCCGCCCTACACGCCGCCACCGCCGTCTTTGCTGCACCCCTGACCTGCGTCGCCGATGCGGGAGGGGGGAAGGGGGAGGGGTTGACGGCCCGGGCAGCTCGTCGTCGTTAACGATGACGACGTCGGCCTCGTCGCGGGCGCAACGCCGAGCGGCGATCTTCTCGAGGGCGCGGCGCAGGCGCTCCATCACCTGCCGGACATAGTCGTGCCGTGCCCATTTGAGGCCGGTCTCCTTGTCGGCGGCCAAGGCCTCGTGCTCCTTCTTCACGGGAAGGAGCGTCAGCTCAGTCTTCGGCTTGACGAGGCGGGAGGAGGGAGGAGAAGGGACATGGCCGCCGACGCCGCCCAAGCGGCGTCTCCCTCGGCTCCGGCTTGACGGGAAGGAGCGCCGGCGACCCGGAGGAACGAGAGCCTGACGAGGACGACGACACTGTCTCCATTCGCCTCGGCGTCCAGGAACTGCCGCGGCGGCGAGAGAAGGAGGACGCCGCCGGGTACTCCATCCGCGGCGAGTTGCCGGCCTCGATGTGCTTAAGGAAGGCTTCGAGAGTACGCCTGGGGACGCCCCACCATTGACGCCGCCCCACGGAGTTGTGGCGCCCGCGGGGTTCGGCGTCGTTCGTGGCAGCCAGCTGGTCGGCATGGTGGCACTCGAAGTACACCGTCCACAGGTTGTGGCTGTCGGGGGCGTACCTCGGCTGCTGCCGCGCGTGCTCCGGCAGCGACGATCTAATGAGCGCGATCTTGGCACGCCATTCAGCACCAAAGGGCGGTGGTGGCAACGGACTCCGTCGGCACTGCGACTCCACGAGCCCGGCACCCGCATGTCGGGCGACGCCGGGTAGTCCGCCTCGTTCAGGTGGCAGCGGCCGAAGCCGTTGGTCGCCACTCCATCGCCGGGGATTCGCTCGGCCATTGTTGGTGAAGGAGAGAGAGAGGGAGCCGGAGGCGAAGGAGAGAGGAGGCGTCAGCGACGAGAGAAAGAGAGGAGGGGGGCGTCGGTGACGAGAGAGAGAGACACCAGTTAATCTCTGCTCATATGTCCACCTTGTGCCCTTGAAGTCGAGGTCAACCAAGCCGCATACATCAACTGCGTCTTGGAAGCCCTGGATTTGTGACTGACTTCTAGAACCGATGCCATCAGGTTCATCATGTTTCAAAACTTTGTTAAAATCTCCTATGCACACCCATGGCATGTCTTGGAGCGTCGAGAGATTCTTCATAGTATCCCATGTGTGCTGCCGAAGATGGGTCTGAGCCTCCCCGTAGAGACAAGAGAGCCTCCAAGTTTGTTCTCCTACACTTATATGGTACTTAGAGTAGCCCAAAATCTCAATCTTTATTTCATATTCCAAAAGATAGCTAAACCTCCACTCCTACCGGAGGAATCAACAAAAGAGTTGTCATATCCTAAAGTACTCTTTAAATTTTCAGCTCTAACCCCACTAATCTGGGTTTCCATAATACAAAGAACTTTAGGGGCAAACTTATTCGCGAGTTCACGAAGCTCTTGAACTGTCGGGGCGTTGCCAATCCCCCGACAATTCCAACTTAAAAGATTCATTGCGTTCGGCGGTCCTCCGCTGGCGAGGCCATCGATCTCGCGTCCGAGCTTTTTCCCATAGTAGGGATCTTCTTAGCAACTCCATTTCCTAGCTTCTCCAACAACACCATTTTTGTCCTCTTCGGATCTTGCTTTGGTGGAGGTCTAGGGGGTACTACGCTTCCACCTTGCTTGCTAACCAGCACCAACTCCAGCCAAGACTAAGACTTAGGTTAGGTGTGCCCACCACTTCCTTTGAGGAGCGTTTACGGTTGGCGTCAGTCACTTCCAGTTCCATCTCCTCTTGTTCATGCTCATCTTCCTCCTCAAGTCCAGCCTTGCCCATAGCTTTCTTATCCGTGGACTTGCTTTTCTGACTCCTGTTCCGACACCTAGTACCCCAAGCTGTAGTAGCTGGTGCACGTAGATTTTTGTAGATCAGAGCCAAACATGGGTGAATCCCGCTACCATGTTCTTTATATTCATGGCCCATCATGCCACAAACTTGACACCAGTCCAGTAGATGTTCATACTTGACGGCAAAAATTTGTCTCTTGCCCCCTCGAATCAGCGAGGTAGCTTTTTTTAGAGGGTTTCGCACATCCAGCCTGACCCCGACCCTGTAGAAATTCCCTTAGAAGTCAAAGGACGATGGCTCTGACTCGATGAATTCATCGAACTTGGAGGCCAGCGCCTTCACTTTGCCATGGAAACCAATCGGGAGGTCAATGATCCTTGCCCAGATCTCGAATTTTAAGAGCTCGATTGAGGATGGTTTTGTATAACCGTCATACGGGGCAATAATCACAGGGTTTCCCTTGAAGTGCCATGGTCCTCCCTGGGTGACCCGCTCCCAATCCCCCAAGCAATCAAACTACATCTGGAAAAGATTTTCCTACAAGGTTTTGATCTTGACTAGCATAGTGAGGTCCCAGGCAGTCTTCATGTTGAGGAAGAACCAATACGTACTAAAACCCTTGTCCATGTTGTAAGGGCATACTTGTCCCTTAGTAGTTTTGGTGATTGATGATAATGCTTTTGCAGACTAATCGTGTGCATTGAGATTTTCAGATATATCATGACTAAACACAAGACGATTTGATGCCCCTTGAAGATTATTGAAGACGGCGTTTCTCTATGTTTCTTTTCGGTGGAGTTGAGTCGTAGGAAAGCCGTACTATTAAGAGGGGGTCTGCTTCGGAAAGGTTTGGGTGGAATCTCACGTACACGTTCCCTTTGCACCGCCTTTCCTTTGGCTCTTGGGAGTTTCCTCCGTCTCACCATGTCTCTGTGAAATGAAGGACTCCGAGTGTTGCTGTTCACAGGCTGGCGGTAATACTTCTCCCCAGAGCGGTACTACCGCAGGCGCCAGCGGTACTACCGGGCTCTGGCACGGTACTACCGTGGGCTCCCACGGTAGTACCGCTCCTCCTGAGCGGTAGTACCGTGAGCTCTGCCCTGGCGCTCCTGCGCAAGCGGTAGTAGGGGCGGATGTAATTTTTTACATCCGCGCCCTACGCGGTAGTACTGTGCTCTGGCACGGTAGTACCATGCCGCCTGGCCAGGCACAGCAGCATGGGCGGAGGTAGGGGCGGATGTAATTTTTTACATCCGCACCCTGCACGGTAGTACCGCACCTGGGTTGCGGTAATACCGTGTCGGATTTTTGCATCGATAAAATCTCAGCGGAGGTAGTCACAAATGTAATTTTTTATATCCGTGCCTACCGTGCTTGGACCGTGGCTGCCCTGTGGTAGTACCGCATGGTGTCGCTGTAGTACCATGCTAGCGGTTCTACCGCGCCCTGTCAGTGCTCTTCTGTTCAGGTCCAGGCTCTGCCGCGCCCACGGTAGTACCACAGGCCCGTGCGGTAGTACCGCTCCTGTGCTGCGATAGTACCGCGGGTCGCAGGCTGAGTGGTGGGCAACGGTTGGAATTGTCCCCCCACTATATAAGGGGGTCTTCCTCCAAGAAGACTCACCTCTTCCATTCCCAAGCTCCATTTTCGCCCAATCTCTCTCCTAGCCAATCAAACTTGTTGATTTGCTCGGGATTGGTTGAGAAGGCCCCGATCTACACTTCCACCAAGAGAAATTTGATTCCCCCCACTAATCCCTTGCGGATCTTGTTACTCTTGGGTGTTTGAGCACCCTAGACGGTTGAGGTCACCGTGGAGCCATAGTCCATTGTGGTGAAGTTTCGTGGTGTCGTTGGGAGCCTCCAATTAAGTTGTGGAGATTGCCCCAACCTTGTTTGTAAAGGTTCGGTCGCCGCCTCCAAGGGCACCGATAGTAGAATCACGACATCTCGCATTGTGTGAGGGCGTGAGGAGAATACGGTGGCCCTAGTGGCTTATAGGGGAGCATTGTGCCTCCACACCGCTCTAACGGAGACATACTTCCCCTCAAAAGGAAGGAACTTCGGTAACACATCCTCGTCTCCATCAGTTCCACTTTTCGTTATCTCTCACCTTTACTTGTGCAAGCTTATTTTTTGTTGCATCCATTGCTTGCTTGTGTGCTTGTTGTTATCACATCATATAGGTTGCTCACCTAGTTGCATATCTAGACAACCTACTTTGATGCAAAGTTGAAATTGGTAAAGAAAAGCTAAAAATTGTTAGTTGCCTATTCAGCCCCCTCTAGTCAACTATATCAATCCTTTCAATTGGTATTAGAGCCTCATTTCTTTATTAAGGACTTTGTCGTCTGAAGAGTATGGTTGACACCGTAGACGGTGGGGAGGAGCACCCCGGTGTGAATCCGAGCTCGTCTACGGCCGATGGGGGAACCGCGGTCTCTCGTGAGGAATATAATGTGGCTTTGAACACATTGAAAACCTCCATGGCAACCGAGGTTGAAAGCATGTTCAATAAATTCTTTGAAGGACTTATACTATCTACCTCGTCGATGAAAGTGGGTGATCCAACTAACAAGGTGACGGATGCTAACTCCAACAAGGGGGAAGCTACTAGTGAAAAGGGTCCTTCTACTAGTGGTACAAATGGCACCGACATCTTTGGCCATGTGGAACCTCCACTTACTTATGGAGGACCGATTCCCTCTACTCATTTAAATCATGCCGGCCCTCCTCCTAAGATTGTGAAAAATGAGGACTTTGATTCTTGGGTTTACCGCTTCAAGCGTCATTTAAATCATGTGAATACTAATCTTTGGAGAATCATTGAAGAAGGTTTCTATCCACATGACTGAAGCAACTTCACCCCTAGAGAAGCCGCGGATAATCAATTCAATGAGAATGCTCTCTTCATCATCCAAGATGCAATTCCCCCCGAAGATCTCCCTCATCTTTGACCCTTCGCCATGTCCAAAGACGCATGGAATTGTGTTGTTTCCCTCTACAGGGGAAGCGCAAGCATTCAACGCTCCAACTATGAAGTGGTGCAAGATGAAGCTGATGAGTTTGCAATGAAAGAAGATGAAGAACCTCGTGAGCTATTTCGGAGATTAACCAAACTTGTCGTCTCACTCCGAGATCATGGGAGCAAGGACACGGATGACAATTGGATCAAGCGCAAGTTTCTCAAGGCCATGATGCCCTACCACAAGGCCATGTCCTCCGTCATCCGTCAAAGACCGGACTTCCACTCCTTGAACTCAAATGAAGTGTTGGATGAGTTTGTGGCAATGAGGATCTTGGACAAGACCGCCGACAATGCGGTGTTGCGTTCTCAAAGAGCAAAGAAGCCCAACCTTGCCTTGAAGGCCAAGGTTATTGTGGAAGAAGAGGAATAAGAGGAAGATGAGGAGAGCAACCCCGAAGATACAAAATATGATTATCATGAGCACATGGCTCTTGCTTCAAGGCAATTTTGGAGCAGGAAGAACACAAGGCCCAACTTCAACAAGAACAACTCAAGTGGTTTCAAGGGCAAACAACGTGTGAGAACATGTTACAATTGTGGCAATGTGAGCCACTTTGTTGTGGATTGCCCTTACGAGAAGCGGGAAGACAATGGTGGCAAGCTCATCCGAAAAGACAAAGCCAAGTCCTTTCCCAACAAGATTAAATTCACCAAAAAGACTCCTACTCAAGGGTTGGTGGTTCAAGAAGAATACCATGAGGATTACGATGATGATGAAGATGGTGAAGCAATGGCCATGGCCTCCGTTGCCATTGCCACAACTCCACGGGTGTCTCTCTTCGATTCACCCAATGAGAACATCACCGCCAAGTGCCTCATGGCTAAAGCCACCAACAAGGTAACCCCCAACATCAAAACCACCATCATTAATACTCCCTCCTTGAAGGATTGCATTGATGAAAGTGAGGGGTCTAGTGAGGAGGTAAATGAATTTGAGTCTTTTATGAGTAAGCTCAAGGGCAAATCCAAGAAGCACTTCGTTGCTCTCTTGGAACAACTTGGTGAAGCCAATGACATGATCGAGGATCATGAGGAAACCATCTCTAAGATGGAAGGGCATAGTCGTGAATATGCCGATGAGATATCGGATCTTTCTAATGCTCTTGAGGAAGAGCGTGCGCACCGTTTGGCTCTTGAGGAGTCACACAACGATGACCATGCTAAATTAAAGAAAGATCTTGATCATGCTCTTGTTGTATCTGGTGTGCTAAGCTCCGAGAAGGCTAAACTTGGGTTTGACCATGCTAGACTCAAGGAGGAGTTTGATTTACTCGACAAGGTCCTCAAGGTCTTGAAGGGTACTCATGCAAGCCTCAAGGAGTCTCATGATCAACTCCAAGTGAAGTTAACTAAGGAGAAAGCCACTTTTCCTCATATGGTATTAATTGATAATGCAAATGCTACTAACCCGTGTTGTGAGCATGTGCATCTTGTGGAGGAGAATGCCAAGTTGAAGGAGCAACTTGATAAAGGCCTTGTGATTTGCATACATGGTGAGAAGAACCTCAATGACCTTTTGAGCAATCAAAAGGAAGTTGTGGCCAAAGAGGGAGTTGGGTTCGCACCCAATTCCAAGAACAATAGGAAGAACGACAAGACCAAACGACCTCCCCCTCTCAAGCAAACTTTTGTGAAGGAGGGAGAGGGTGCTCCAAAGGAGAAGAAGAACAATGTGAAGGGTGGTGATGTCAAAAAAGGCAATGCCACCCCTTCCAACAAAGCCGACGACTTTAACCCTTCTTATGTGTTCTGCCGTGCTAGTGATGCGCTTGTTTTTTCTAAATTTGTTGGTTCTCCTTATGAGTACATTGAATGGTCTATTTGGGTTCCTAAGACCCTTGTTACTAACATCAAAGGACCCATTACAAAATGGGTACCTAAAACCAAGCATTGGTCTCTTGTAGGTGTTTGCTTCCGGTGGGGGATCATGATTACTCGATAGTGGAGCCACAAATCATATGACCAGAAGCAAGGACTTGGTGGTGGACGTGCAAAAGATTTCATCTATGCCCACCAATGTCGAGTGGGGTGATGCCTCGTCTTCTAAGGTATTGGGTCTTGGCAAGGTTGTCATTTCTCATGATCTCACAATCGAGAAAGTCATGCTTATTGAGTCCCTTGCTTACAATATACTTTCCGTTCGTCAACTTGCACTCATGGGTTTTGCCACTTTCTTTGATATTAATACCATGGCCCTCTTGTGGAGCAAGACTCTTAAAGTAGCCTTTGTTGGGCATGTCGAGAACGGTCTTTATGTGATTAACTTTTCGGAGCGAACCACTAAGACCGCGACATGCCTAATGGCTAAAGTTGATGTGGGATGGCTTTGGCATTGCCGTTTATCCCACATCAATATGAGATCTTTGAAGGTCTTCTCAAGGGGGACCATGTCCGTGGACTAACAAATGTTAGTTTTGCCAAAGATCGTGCTTGCAATGCGTGTATCGAAGGAAAGCTACATGAGAAGGCTCACCTTCCCATGACTATCCTCTACTCGAAGAGACCCTTGGAACTCCTTCACATGGATCTCTTTGGGCCTCCATCATTTGATAGTCTTGGGGGTAGAAAGTATTGCTTGGTGATTGTGGATGATTATTCAAGATACACTTGGGTATATTTATTCAAGAGGAAGAGTGAGACTCAAAAAACCGTCATCAACTTTGCAAATGAAGCTCAACGTCAACATGATGCAAAGATCTTGACAATAAGGAGTGACAACGGCACCAAGTTCAAGAACTACACCTTGGATGAGTTTCTTATAGTGATGAGGGGATCAAGCATCAATATTCTGCACCATACACCCCTCAACAAAATGGTGTCGCGGAGAGGAAGAACCGGATGTTGATGGATGCGGCAAGGACCATGATGGCGAAGTTCAAGTCTCCTTACAACTTTTGGGCCGAAGCCATCAATACGGCATGTCATGCATCCAATCGGCTCTATCTCCGCAAAGGCTTGAACAAGACTCCTTATGAAATACTTACCGGTAACAAGCCCAACCTCAAGTACTTCCGGGTGTTCGGGTGTAAGTGTTTCATTCTCAAGAAAGGTATTCGTTTGTCTAAATTTGAGGCTAGAGCTCATCAGGGCATATTTGTTGGTTATGCTACAAACTCTCATGCTTACCGTGTCCTCAACAAGTCCAACGGACTCATTGAGGAGACGTGTAACGTGGAGTTTGACGAGAATAACGGCTCCCAAGTGGAGCAAAGTGGTACTTGTGATGTAGGTGATGAAATTCCACCCAAGCCATAAGAATAATGGGTGTTGGTCATATCCTACCCATTGAGGAACCCCTTGTGGCCGAAGGAGGAGGACAATGCTCCACTCAAGTGGAGCCATCACCAACCCAAGACCTACACGCTTTCGAAGAACAAAGTGAAGGCCCTCAACCTCGTGAAAAAGATCAAGGGCAAGATCAAGATGGTGGTGAACCACCAAATGATGCCCAAGGTCAAGTTCTCCCCTTCGAGCAAGTTCAAGATCAAGAGCAAGCTCAAGATCAAGAACAAGCTTAAGAAGGCGCTCAAGATGATCAAGTTACCCCTCCTCTTTTCACATCCGAGGAGGAATTAGAGCGTCGTGCCGCAAAGATTGCTTCCAAGCTCACTACCAAAGGTCATCTCATGGAGAATGTGGCTGGGAGCCTAATAAAGGGGGTAAGAACCTATAGACAATTAGCAAACTATTGTGAACATCACGCGTTTGTTTCTTGTGTCGAACCCCAAAAGGTCTATGAGGCGCTCAAGGACCCGGATTGGCTCAATGCCATGCATGAAGAACTCAACAACTTAGAGCACAACCAAGTGTGGAAATTAGTGCCAAGGCCAACCGGGAATCATAATGTCATTGGAACCACGTGGATATTCAAGAACAAGCAAGATGCTCATGGGATCTGAAAGCACAAGTGCTCCCTAGGTGGTTTTGGTAATTAATGTCAACATATCTCTTGTTGGACTAACACTTTTATCTAGTATGTTTCAGATAAGTTCAACAATGGAGTAGCATGGACTAAAGGATGTGGGAACTCCTTCAAGATGCTAAGGACAAAGGATTGGCTCAAGCTTCAAGCTCAAGACTCTTCATTTTATATATTAGTGATCCAAGATCACATTGAGTCTATAGGAAAAGCCAATATTATCAAGAAGGGATGAGGTGTTGCTTAATGAGTTTATTGCTCCACAGTGCTTAGTGATATGCTCCAAAACCTTCAACTACTTTCCCACTTCCACACATATGACCTAAACCTAAAGTCAAACTTGGCCCCACTGATTCTTTCTATCCGGCGCCACCGAGTTCAGATGTCTTAGCCACTGCCACAAACCCTAGAAAAATCGGTCTCACCGATAGGGATCTCGGTCTCACCGAGATGGGATTGTAATCTCTTTGTGTATGTCCATTACCAAAATCGGTTTCACCGAGTTTGAGCAATCGGTACTACCGAGATTACAATGCAAACTCTCTGGTTAACTTATTACCAAAATCGGTCCCACCGAGTTTGAGTAATCGGTCCCACCGGGTTTGCCTGACCAACTCTTTGGTTAGCTAATTACCAAAATTGGTCTCACCGAGTTTGTGTAATCGGTCTCACCGAGATTACATTATGCCCTAACCCTTACCATATCGGTCCTACCGAGTTGCATGTTGGTCCCACCGAAAACCCTAACGGTCACTAGATTTACTAAATCGGTTCGACCGAGTTTGTTGATTCGGTCCCACCGAGTTTGGTAAATTGTGTGTAACGGTTAGATTTTGTGTGGAGGCTATATATACCCCTCCACCTCCTCTTCATTCGTGGAGAGAGCCATCAAAACAAACCTACACTTCCAACTTACCAGTTCTGAGAGAGAACTACCTACTCATGTGTTGAGGCGAAGATATTCCATTCCTACCATATGAATCTTGATCTCTAGCTTTCCCCAAGTTGCTTTCCACTCAAATGTTCTTTCCACCATAACCAAATCCTATGAGAGAGAGTTGAGTGTTGGGGAGACTATCATTTGAAGCACAAGAGCAAGGAGTTCATCATCAATGCACCATTTGTTACTTCTTGGAGAGTGGTGTCTCCTAGATTGGCTAGGTGTCACTTGGGAGCCTCCGACAAGATTGTGGAGTTGAACCAAGAAGTTTGTAAGGGCAAGGAGATCGCCTACTTCGTGAAGATCAACCGCTAGTGAGGCAAGTCCTTCGTGGGCGAAGGCCATGGTGGGATAGACAAGGTTGCTTCTTCGTGGACCCTTCGTGGGTGGAGCCCTCCGTGGACTCGCGCAACCGTTACCCTTCGTGGGTTGAAGTCTCCATCAACATGGATGTACGATAGCACCACCTATCGGAACCACGACAAAAACATCCGTGTCTCCAATTGCGTTTGAATCCTCCAAAACCTTTCCCTTTACATTCTTGCAAGTTGCATGCTTTACTTTCCGCTGCTCATATACTCTTTGCATGCTTGCTTGTTATGTATTGTGAATGTTAAACTTGTGCCCAAACTCCACTTAAACTTAAAGAAGTTAAAAACTGCAACTTTGATACTTAGTGTCTAATCACCCCCCCTCTAGACACCTCTTATCAAGGTCCTACAGGATCATTGTTCGCAAAAAGGCTCGTTTGGTGGCACAAGGCTACTCCCAAGTCGAGGGTATCGACTACGATGAAACCTTTGCTCCCGTTGCTCGCCTTGAATCTATTCGTTTGTTGATTGCTTATGCTTCTCATCATAATTTCAAGTTGCAACAAATGGATGTGAAGAGTGCTTTTCATAATGGTCCAATTAATGAATTGGTATATGTCAAACAACCCCCCGGGTTCGAGGAACCCTATTTCCCCGATCATGTGTACCAACTCCACAAGGCGCTCTATGGCCTTAAACAAGCCCCACGTGTGTGGTATGAGCATCTTACGGAGTTGTTACAAGATCGTGGGTTCGAAATCGGGAAAATCAACCCCACTCTTTTTACTAAGAAGGTCAAAGGGGAGTTGATTGTGTGCCAACTATATGTTGATGATATTATTTTTGGTTCTCCAAACAAAGCCTTCAATGAAGAATTTGCCGCTCTCATGACCTCAAAGTTCAAGATGTCTATGATGGGAGAGTTGAATTTCTTCCTCGGGTTCGAAATCAAGCAAAGAAGAGAAGGAACCTTCATCAACTGTCATGCCCAAGATGCGACCCTATCCTAAAGGAACTCGAAGGTCCCACCAAGGATAGAAGCGCATCTTGAAGACGCTTTTGCAAGGTGGATATCATTACATCAACATTACATAATAGATGGGAATACATACAAGGCATACAAATGCCGGAAAAATACAACATCAACTTACATAAGAGCACCATCCGACTACGGATGAAACACAAACAGAAACTCAAATGACATCCACCCTGCTAGCCCAGGCTGCCGACCTGGAACCTATCCCCTGATCGAAGAAGAAGCAAAAGACGAACTCCAAACCAAGCAAACATTGCTCTCGCGTCATGATCATCGCATAACCTGTACCTACAAATGTTGTTGTAGTAATCTGTGAGCCACGAGGACTCAGCAATCCCATTACCATGGGTATCAAGACTAGCAAAGCTTAATGGGTAAGGAAGGGGTAAAGTGGTGAGGTTGCAGCAGCGACTAAGCAAGTATGATGGCTAACATACGCAAATAAGAGCGAGAAGAGAAGCAAAGGAACGGTCGTGAAGCTAACAATGATCAAGAGGTGATCCTGAACTCCTACTTACGTCAAACATAACCAAAAACCGTGTTCACTTCCCGGACTCCGCCAAAAAGAGACCATGGCTACACACGCGGTTGATGCGTTTTAATTCGAATCTGGTGTCAAGTTATCTACAACCGGACATTAACAAATTCCCATCTGCCACATAACCGCGGGCACGGCTCTCGAAAGTTTATACCCTGCAGGGGTGTCCCAACTTAGCCCATGATAAGCTCTCACGATCAACGAAGGATATTGCTTCTCCCAGGAAGACCCGATCAGTCTTGGAATCCCGGCTACAAGACATTTCGACAATGGTAAAACAAGACCAGCAAAGCCGCCCGATGTGTCGACAATCCCGATAGGAGTCGCACGTATCTCGTTCTCAGGACACACCGGATAAGCGAAGCGTACAGGTACCGACGTAACCCAAGTTGCCAAGGGATGGTCCCGCACGGTGCTCTAGTTTGGACCAACATTTAGACAAGCATTGACCCGGGGGGCTAAAATAAAGATGACCCTTGGGTTAATTACTCCCAAGGGAAAGGTATAGGTGGTAGGCAAATGGTAAAACCAATGTTGGGCCTTGCTGGAGGAGTTTTATTCAAGGCAAACTGTCAAGGGGGTCCCATAAATCACCCAACCGCGTTAGGGACGCAAAATCCGGGAACATAATACTGATATGAAGGAAACTAGGGCGGCAAGAGTGGAACAAAACACCAGGCATAAGGCCGATCCTTCCACCCTTTACCAAATATATAGATGCATTAATAATAGAAGAGATATTGTGATATCCCAACATAATCCTGTCCACCATGGAGCAATCTTCAACTTCACCTCCAACTAACAACGCTATAAGAGGGGCTGAGCAAAGTGGTAACATAGCCAAACAACGGTTTGCTAGGAATGGTGAAAAAGGTTAGAGGCTGACATGGCAATTTGGGAGGCTTGAAGAGCAAAAGATAGGAAGCGCAGCAAAGCGATAGAACGAAGCAACTAGCATAGCAATGATAGTAGTGAGATCCAAGGTGACGGTCATCTTGCCTGAAATCCCACAAGGAAGAAGAACGAGTCCATGAAGAAGACGAACGGATGAAGCAGAACCAAGCGTAGACGAACGAATCCTCACGATCGCAACGAAACGGGAACTATCGAGAAGAAGCACAACATAGTAAACACACCACACATATACATGACATGATGCACACTCAAGTATGATGCATGACAAAGGCTACATGAAGCTACTCATGGCAAGAGATGATGCATACAAGAGCAACACATCAAAACAAGTTTAAATGAGGCCGGAAACAACATATAACAATTCCGGTAAGTCCTCATATGCAAATTTAGAAATTGGTCCAGAACTGAATAAAGCTTATGTTCAAGTTGTTAAACAGCAAGTTAAGATGCACCAAGATGATCTACACGATATTCTAGTCAAGTTACATATAGAGTTCATTTAATTCGGAGCTACGGCCTAGAAGATATGAGCATAACAAGTTAAACATGGCATTGATGCAAAGTGCATACAAACATCAAGCAAACACTCTCAAAACATGGATACAACATGATAATATGAAACTTCATGCAAATCAAGCAAGTTTCATATAGAGCACACTCAAAACGGAGCAACGGTTCAACACATACACTATACAAGTTTAAAGGACAAGCTGTCCAAAACAGCAACTAGGCAACTAGCAAGCATCAAAACAATATGCTACAACATCTCAACAGGAAAACAAAGGGCATGGGCATGAAGCACAGATAAAGCATAACAAAACATGAACATTGAGCTATCTCCAGAAATCACTAGAACTTGCTCAAAAGGACATGGCAAGATTGCAAATAATAACAGTTTAGAGACTTAGCAGAAATATCATCAGGTTGCTATGTTTAGAGCTATCAAACAACATGCTACAGGAACTTATCATGGCAAACAAAGGCATAGCATGTTAATAATAAAGACAAAGAGCAAAACTCCCTTACTGAACTAATTCCAAAGATCAACAGAAAACATGGTAGCATCCATGCAAACATGGCAGATGATATGGCAGATTCAGACATGGCAGGAACAACGATAAGTAGGTGTGTTGGTGACCTTGTACAACTCACCACAGAACAATACATGGCATTACAAGGTAACCAACAGTAAGAAGACATGTTTATGAAGCTTAGCATGGCAATAGCAAGTACATAGGGTGCATGGATCACTAGCAAAGCTCGTGGCAAAACTGAACTTAATGTTAACAGGCTGACAGGAATACTATTTAGTAACTTTGAGAGCAAGATAATAACAAGCTACAGAAGTCTATAAATGCAACCTGGGGCATTAATGGATAGAGCATGACATTTATAACAAAAAATCCTTAGTGAACATCTCCAGATTATGCATAGAATGACTTGTAGCAGCAGGTTTAGATAGCATGATCATATAGCAGATTCAGACTAGCAAAACAGCAACAGCAAGTACCCTACTTCACGAGCTTGATACACTCACTGCAAGACTCACAAAAATACATGGATTGCACCACTGTAAATATGGCACAGCATACTTAAAAACAAATGTAGGGCTCAAGTTCATAGGAGGCACACATTAAACATGGCAAAAATGACAAATGTCCAAATCCTGATAAGAGTCTGAAACTAACATTACATAGCACTCTTGCAACAATGATTCAGGCATCAAGATGGACTCAAACAAGCATGGCACAATGTAATGAAATGTAGAGTATCTCACAACGAACATTTTGATATATCATGCATGCAAAACGGAGCAGTATGCATGGAGTTACAGCAGGTCAAAGTGGGCACCAGAATATGACAGAAAAATGACAGTGGAAATTGCACCTCGGGGAAAAAGTCAACGGGGCATGGGAACCGAGGCTCGACGGAGCGGGGCACGCCGGAGATGGCGGGGAAGGAGGCGGGGCTCGCCGGAGATGGCGGATCCGGGCCGGATCTCACCGGATCCAGCCGGATCCCGACGCGGGGAGGCGGAGGAGGTCGCCGGTGGGCGCGGGGCGAGGCCGGGCCCGCGGGGTGTGACCCGGGGAAGCGCCGGCGAGGCGGCGGGCAACGGCGGAGGCGGCGGGAAGGCGCTCGGGCGCGGCGGCCGATGGGAGGCGCCGGCACCGAGGCGGCATAGGGCGGTGGCGCCCGGGGGCGCGGGCGGCTTGGCGACGGAGGGAGAGGCGCGGCCGGCGGCGGGGCGCAGCAGGCGCGGCGGCGGGGTGCGGGCGGTGCGCGCGGGGCAGCGCCGGCGGGTCGCGGCGGCGGCGGGATGGGCCCTGCGGGCCCGATCCGTGCCCAGCGGGCCTGGCGCGGCGGGAGGAGAGAGGGGCCGGCGGGGTGACGTGGCGGCATCCGGTTGGGCGAGGAGCGGCGGCGGACATGTCCGGCGGCGGGGAAGGTTTTGTCCCGCGCGCGCAGGAGGAAGAGGCTAGGGTTTGGACCCGAAATTTCGGAGGGGGAGGTCTACTTATAGGTAGAGGGAGCTAGGAGAGTCCAAATGAGGTGCAGTTTTCGCCCACACGATCGTGATCGAACGACTGAGAGGATGGAGGGGGTTTGGATGGGTTATTGGGCCACTTTGGAGGGGGTGTTGGGCTTCACACAAAAGAGGCCTTTGCGGCTACCCGGTTAACCGTTGGAGTATCAAACGGACTCCAAATGGCACGAAACTTGACAGGCGGTCTACCGGTGGTGTACCAAGGCTGCTTGGCAAATCACTGTGCATTCCGAGAAAGTTTAATACCCGCTCACAACAAGAGACAAAAGGGGAACGCCGAAGGACATAGGAGTGCCGGATTACAAAACGGACAACGGGGAAAATGCTCGGATGCATGAGACGAACACGTATGCAAAATGAGATGCACATGATGACATGGCAAAATGCAACACGCAAGCAAATGACATGGCAACAATGGTGAATAACTGGCAGACACCTGGCGCATCGAATCCGGGGCGTTACAACTCTCCTCTACTAACAAGAGATCTCGTCCCGAGATCTTAGGACCGAGACGGAAGGGCAAAGGGATGAGGTGAAACAAGAACTCAAGAGAGAAAATGAACAAAGACGAGAGCACTCGGGTAGAAAAAGAAAAGGCGAATATGACAAGAATCAAAAGCTCATGGAAACAAGATAGACTCTGAAACCACTCCGGTTAGAATGAGATAAAAAACGAATAAGACTGAAAGGATTTACGTAGCTCTCTGGCTGAAACATGGAGGAATAGAACGCGAGCTTGAGAGGATGGAATGATACTTGATGAAGACATGGCACAAAACCTCCGGAAAGAATTGAAAGAGTTGAATGAAAAGAACGGAGAGATATTCCGAAAAGATGGCCTCCGGATGATCGAGAGTGACAACAACTCCTGAAATGCTCCAGATGGATGAAAAGAATTGCACGACTAGAAACAATTTGATAGGATAACATCGAGCTAGAACCGCGAATCTCCGGTAGAACGGACAAGATTTAGAGTAAAAACTCTTCTTCGGTCTTCAAATGACGATGGGAAACAACACCAAAATTACTAAGGTACTCCGGTAGAATGTAAAAGAGGAAGGGTTGAACCAAAGATGAAAAGAATTTGAAAGCGATCTTGGAGATGGCATTTGACTGATGAAATTCATTCTTAAGTCAAACTCGAAAAGACTTAGGAATGGCTCCGGAATAATTAGAAGAGTTGGGTAAGATCCTGGGAAAAGACCTGTGGGTTAGGGGCCACTAAAAGAAAACACCGTTGGAAAGGATTGTTGAAGAGGTAGATGGTGCACCGGAACAATTGAAATATTTGAATGAGGTGACAACCTCGAATTAACTGAATGCAAACACGAATCTTCTGAGATGACTTCTGCACTCCGGAACGATTGAATGGCAAGAGGCGAACGAGCAAAGAAAGCACTTCGAGGAAAAGGATATGATCAACCCGAAAAACTTGAATTGAATCCACCGGAAAAGAGATGAAGAATGTCGAACAAAATGAGAATTCACCGGTTGAGATCATTGAGGGAAGACTGAAGAGGCTCCACGAATGAAAATTGATGCTCGAAAGAGACTAAAGCTCCGGGAAGAAGAGGGTGGGAGGGCGGGAAAACAAAGGCAACTTGGAAGGCGAAACCGATGAATAACTTGAAAGGAAAACACCAGTTGAAATCATTGAAGAAAGAAAGCAAAGACTTCGCACGAGTAGGATGGATACTCGATTACGGACTCCAGTTCCGAGAAGAAGAAGGGAGGGCGGGTGGGAAAAGAAAAACAACTGAGGATTGAACTTGCAAAAACGGAGAGGGTCGAATCACCTTGACGAGAAATGCACCGGATGCAAAGAGCTGAGGAACAACAATCGAAAAACCAACTGCGTGATCCTAAAGAAAGCTTGAAAGGGAAGAGCAGTAATTCAAAACACCTACGTCAAGATTCCTCACCAGAGCAACGAAGGGGCAGAGGAGTAAAAAGAATTCCTACTCTCCGATATAACTAGACTCTGAAAACAGTTTTCTTCTAGACTCAACAACGGCCAAACTACACGATCAATCAAGGGGGCTCCAATGGTCGGTCGAGGCTCTGATACCAACTTGTCACGCCCAAGATGGACCCTATCCTAAAGGAACTCAAAGGTCCCACCAAGGATAGAAGCGCATCTTGAAGACACTTTTGCAAGGTGGATATCATTACATCAACATTACATGATAGATGGGAATACATACAAGGCATACAAATGCCGCAAGAATACAACATCAACTTACATAAGAGCACCATCCGACTACGGATGAAACACAAACAGAAACTCAAATGACATCCACCCTGCTAGCCCAGGCTGCCGACCTGGAACTTATCCCCTGATCGAAGAAGAAGCAGAAGAAGAACTCCAAACCAAGCAAACATCGCTCTCGCGTCATGATCATCGCATAACCTGTACCTACAACTGTTGTTGTAGTAATCTGTGAGCCACGAGGACTCAGCAATCCCATTACCATGGGTATCAAGACTAGCAAAGCTTAATGGGTAAGGAAGGGGAAAAGTGGTGAGGTTGCAGCAGCGACTAAGCAAGTATGATGGCTAACATACGCAAATAAGAGCGAGAAGAGAAGCAAAGGAACGGTCGTGAAGCTAACAATGATCAAGAGGTGATCCTGAACTCCTACTTGCGTCAAACATAACCCAAAACCGTGTTCACTTCCCAGACTCCGCCGAAAAGAGACCATCACGGCTACACACGCGGTTGATGCGTTTTAATTCAAATCTAGTGTCAAGTTATCTACAACCGGACATTAACAAATTCCCATCTGCCACATAACCGTGGGCATGGATCTCGAAGGTTTATACCCTGCACGGGTGTCTCAACTTAGCCCATGATAAGCTCTCGCGATCAACGAAGGATATTCCTTCTCCCAGGAAGACCCGATCAGTCTCGGAATCCCGGTTACAAGACATTTCAACAATGGTAAAACAAGACCAGCAAAGCCGCCCGATGTGTCGACAATCCCGATAGGAGTCGCACGTATCTCGTTCTCAGGACACACCGGATAAGTGAAGCGTACAGGTACCGACGTAACCCAAGTTGCCATGGGATGGTCCCGCATGGTGCTCTAGTTTGGACCAACACTTAGACAAGCATTGGCCCGGGGGGTTAAAATAAAGATGACCCTTGGGTTAATTACTCCCAAGGGAAAGGTATAGGTGGTAGGCAAATGGTAAAACCAATGTTGGGCCTTGTTGGAGGAGTTTTATTCAAGGCGAACTATCAAGGGGTCCCATAAATCACCCAACCGCGTTAGGGACGCAAAATCCGGGAACATAATATAGATATGACGGAAACTAGGGCGGCAAGAGTGGAACAAAACACCAGGCATAAGGCCGAGCCTTCCACCCTTTACCAAATATATAGATGCATTAATAATATAAGAGATATTGTGATATCCCAACATAATCCTGTCCACCATGGAGCAATCTTCAACTTCACCTGCAACTAACAACGCTATAAGAGGGGCTGAGCAAAGCGGTAACATAGTCAAACAACGGTTTGCTAGGAAGGGTGAAAAAGGTTAGAGGCTGACATGGCAATTTGGGAGGCTTGAAGAGCAAAAGATAGGAAGTGTAGCAAAGCGATAGAACAAAGCAACTAGCATAGCAATGATAGTAGTGAGATCCAAGGTGACGGTCATCTTGCCTGAAATCCTGCAAGGAAGAAGAACGAGTCCATGAAGAAGACGAACGGATGAAGCCGAACCAAGCGTAGACGAACAAATCCTCACGATCGCAACGAAACGGGAACTATCGAGAAGAAGCACAACATAGTAAACACACCACACATATACATGACATGACGCACACTCAAGTATTATGCATGACAAAGGCTACATGAAGCTACTCATGGCAAGAGATGATGCATACAAGAGCAACACATCAAAACAAGTTTAAATGAGGCCGGAAACAACATATAACAATTCCGGTAAGTCCTCGTATGCAAATTTAGAAATTGGTCCAGAACTGAATAAAGCTTACGTTCAAGTTGTTAAACAGCAAGTTAAGATGCACCAAGATGATCTACACGAGATTCTAGTCAAGTTACATATAGAGTTCATTTAATTCGAAGCTACGGCCTAGAAGATATGAGCATAACTAGTTAAACATGGCATTGATGCAAAATGCATACAAACATCAAGCAAACACTCTCAAAACATGGATACAACATGATAATATGGAACTTCATGGAAAATCAAGCAAGTTTCATATAGAGCACACTCAAAACAGAGCAACGGTTCAACACATACACTCTAAAGTTTAAAGGACAAGCTGTCCAAACCAGCAACTAGGCAACTAGCAAGCATCAAAACAATATGCTACAGCATCTCAACAGGAAAACAAAAGACATGGGCATGAAGCACAGATAAAGCATAACAAAACATGAACACTGAGCTATCTCCAGAAATTACTAGAACATGCTCAAAAGGACATGGCAAGATTGCAAATAATAACAGTTTACAGACTTAGCAGAAATAACATCAAGTTGCAATGTTTAGAGCTATCAAACAACATGCTACAGTTACTTATCATGGCAAACAAAGGCATGGCATGTTAATAATAAGGACAAAGAGCAAAACTCCCTTACTGAACTAATTCCAAAGATCAACAGAAAACATGGTAGCATCCATACAAACATGGCAAATGATATGATAGATTCAGACATGGCAGGAACAACGTTAAGTAGGTGTGTTGGTGAGCTTGTACAACTCACCACAGAACAATACATGGCATTACAAGGTAACCAACAGTAAGAAGACATGTTTATGAAGCTTAGCATGGCAATAGCAAGTACATAGGGTGCATGGATCACTAGCAAAGCTCATGGCAAAACTGAACTTAACATCCTTAGTGAACATCTCCAGATTATGCATAGAATGACTTGTAGCAGCAGGTTTACATAGCATCATCATATAGCAGATTCAGACTAGCAAAATAGCAACAACAAGCACCCTACTTCACGAGCTTGATTCACTCACTACAAGACTCACAAAAATACATGGATTGCACCACCGTAAAGATGGCATGGCATACTTCAAAACATATGTAGGGCTCAAGTTCATAGAAGGCACACATTAAACATGGCAAAAATGACAAATGTGCAAATCCTGATAAGAGTCTGAAACTAACATTACGTAGCACTCTTGCAACAATGATTCGGGCATCAAGATGGACTCAAACAAGCATGGCACAATGTAATGAAATGTAGAGTATCTCACAACGAACATTTTGATATATCATGCATGCAAAACGGAGCAGTATGCATGGAGTTACAGCAGGTCAAAGTGGGCACCAGAATATGACAGAAAAATGACAGTGGAAATTGCACCTCGGGGAAAAAGTCAACGGGGCACAGGAACCGAGGCTCGCTAGAGCGGGGCTCGCCGGAGATGGCGGGGAACGAGGCGGGGCTTGCCGGAGATGGCGGATCCGGGCCGGATCTCGCCGGATCCGGCCGGATCCCGGTGTGGGGAGGCGGAGGAGGTCGCCTCCGGGCGCGGGGCGAGGCCGGGCGCGCGGGCGCGGCCCGGGGAAGCACCAGCGAGGCGGCGGGGAACGGCAGAGGCGGAGGGGCGACGCTCGGGCGCGGCGGCCGAGGGGAGGCGCCGACACCGAGGCGGCAAAGGGCGGAGGCGGCCGGGGGCGCGGGCAGCTTGGCGGTGGAGGGAGAGGCGCGGCCGGCGGTGAGGCACAACAGGCGCAGCGGCAGGGTGCTCGCGGACGGCGGGCGTAGGCGGCACGCGCGGGGCAGCGCCCGCGGGTCGCGGCGGCGGCGGGATGGGCCCCGCGGGCCCGATCTGGGCCCGGCGGGCCTGGCGCGGTGGGAGGAGAGAGAGTGGTCAGCGGGGTGACGTGGCGGCGTCTGGTTGGGCAAGGAGCGGCGGCGGACATGTCCGGCGGCGGGGAAGGTTTTGTCCCGCGCGCGGAGGAGGAAGAGGCTAGGGTTTGGACCCGAAATTTCGGAGGGGGAGGTCTATTTATAGGTAGAGGGAGCTAGGAGAGTCCAAATGAGGTGCGGTTTTCACCCACACGATCGTGATCGAATGACCAAGAGGATGGTGAGGGTTTGGATGGGTTATTGTGCCACTTTGGAGGGGGTGTTGGGCTGCACACAAAAGAGGCCTTTGCGGCTACCCGGTTAACCGTTGGAGTGTCAAACGGACTCCAAATGGCACGAAACTTGACAGGCGGTCTACCGGTGGTGTACCAAGGCCGCTTGGCAAATCACGGTCCATTCCGAGAAAGTTTAATACCCGCTCACAACAAGAGACAAAAGGGGAACGCCGAAGGACATAGGAGTGCCGGATTGCAAAACGGACAACGGGGAAAATGCTCAGATGCGTGAGACGAACACGTATGCAAAATGAGATGCACATGATGACATGGCAAAATGCAACATGTAAGCAAATGACATGGCAACAACGGCGAATAACTGGCAGACACCTAGCGCATCGAATCCGGGGCGTTACATCAACCAAGCCCAATACACTCAAGACATGCTCAAGAGATTCAAGCTAAGTGATGTCAAGCTGGCCTCCACTCCAATGCCCATCAAATGCCAACTTGACATTGATCCCAATGGTAAAGCAGTGGATCAAAAGGTATATCACTCCATGATTGGCTCCTTGCTTTACCTTTGTGCATCTAGACCGGATATCATGTTGAGTGTGGGAATTTGTGCACGGTTTCAAGCCGCGCCTAAGGAAAGCCACTTTGTGGCGGTCAAGCGAATCTTTCGATATTTGGCTCATACCCCAAACTTTGGCTTACGGTACCTAAGAGGAGCCAACTTTTATCTTTTGGGTATACAGATTCAGATTGGGCAGGAGACAAAGTGGATAGGAAGTCCACCTCCGAAGGATGCCAATTGCTTGGTTGCTCTTTAGTGAGTTGGTCTTCTAAGAAGCAAAGTTGTGTATCTCTCTCGTCCACCGAAGCGGAGTATGTGGCTGCCGGTAGTTGTTGTGCTCAGCTCCTATGGATGAGGCAAACTTTGAAGGATTACAGTGTCATTTGTGATGAAGTGCCTCTTTGGTGTGACAATGAAAGTGCCATCAAGTTCTCTCTTAACCCGGTGCATCACTTCAAGACAAAGCATACTGAGATTCGGTATCACTTCATCCGGGATCACATTAGGCGAGGGGAGATGAAGCTCAAGTATGTCAACACTCATGATAACCTTGCAGATATTTTCACAAAGCCCTTGGATGAAGCAAGATTTTGTGAGTTAAGGCATGAGGTAAATATCATTGATTTGAGAAATGTGGTTTGAACCCTTGTACACCCCACCATACTCATCATGCTATCTTGTCTAGGTGTAGGCATGGACATAGGGGGAGTATTGTTCTCTCAATGAACTTTCCCTCCCCCCATATGCATAAATTGATCAAACTCTTTCACATTAGCCATTTTTTATGGTACTTGTGCTTCAAAGATGAGTCTCGGTCATGGGCCCAAGGATAATTCCTCGCGGTGCCATACCAAGTGACTCATACATAGGTGGCTTCGGCCACCACCCTCTCTTCCTGAGAGTTGTGGTCAGTTTGTTGGTCTCCATTGTCTTGTGCTTTCTTCTTCTCTGTGTCGTGTTTGTGTCGTCGTTTGTGCTTGCTTCTTGGCTGTTTGACATTTTTGAAGGTTGTCTTGCAAATGCCTTTTCCCTCTCATGTGAAACTTGCACTTTCTTGGGGTTACAGTACTACCGTGGCAAGCCACGGTACTACCGTGGGAGTTGGTGGCTCTATGCATGCACAGTTGCTTTCCAGGGGCACGGTACTACCGCTACCATCGCGGCAGTAATTTTTTAGTGCCGCTGGAAGAGCGGTACTACCGCCCAGCGTGCGGTACTTCCGCCCGTGCGGTACTACCGCGATGACCCACGGTACTACCGCGATGACCCGCGGTACTTCCACGCCCACGCGAGCGGGTGGGGGGTAAGAGCGGGGCAGGGAGAGTTCTAACTCCCCCATACCCATTCATCTCTATTCCCCACCCCTTCTCTCTCTCTCTCTCTCTCTCTCTCTCTCTCTCTCTCTCTCTCCTGCCCAAGAACGGCGTCGGAGGCCCTCGCCTGATCTCCATCTCCGGCCGCTCTCCTCGGATTCCGACCGGTGGGATCGTTCCCCACCTCGCCCTCTTGCCATGGACCAAGGTTTTTCCCCAAGTTCCTCTCTTTTTCTTCCTTTCTTGTGCTTCTAGATCTTGGGGAGATGCATATGGTGTTCTTGAGATTTTTGGCTAAATCTGTGCAAGTGGGATTCGTAGGAGCGTGGTAGTGTAGTAAGCATGTTCTTTGGATTGTCAAAATAGTTCCGTTTGATCAACGGTAGTACCGATGTAGACGTGCGGAGGTTCTAGATCCAGATCCACGGCTCCGGTCGCGTTTTTCAATCTGTGCGGTACTACCGCTCCTCTTGGAGCGGTACTAACGCACCCTCGCTCGTAGTCGGCTCCACGCGGTACTTCCGCTCCTTGGTGCAATACTACCGCTTGGAGCGCGGAAGTAAAAAGTTACTTCCGCTCCAGGCGCGGTACTACCATGCCACCCCAGCATGGTACTACCGGGGCTGGTGCGGATGTAATTTTTTACATCCGTACAACGGCCGGTACTACTGTAGATGCATCCTAAGCTATTTTTCTGTCCAAAGCTCGTGCTTATTTGTTTCTTTTTGGCTTTGGCCCTGGCATTTGCATTGATCCTTCTTGTTTCTTGTGCATGTTCTCGTGTTTTGTGTCTAGGTGGTGGCTCCGGGTCCGATGCTCGTCGCTCGAATCCCAGCCGTGACACAGGGTCAAAGCGGCTGCGCAACCAAGATGAAGTTCCAGAGGGGTCCTTTGCCTCCCAACGCAGGACCAAGCACACCGCCACCAAGCAGAAGGAGCCCGTCATGGGCATGGATGAGATGCCTCAGGCCGAGTTCATCATTCGAAGGAAGCTCAATCCATATGTGAATCCCCGGGCTAACGTCAGAGGCAATTATCTCTTCTGGACCAAGCAGCAGAATCTTATCTATCTAGATGTGATCAAGGCCAAGCAGAACATCTACGTGGAAGTTCACTGGATTGACATGCATCATATGAGGCAGGACAAGAACCGTGGCTACTTTGGATAGGCCTTGGATCTGGTGGAGCAGTTCAGCATTGAGCACATGCTTACTTTTCACATGGACTTTGATCCAGAAATTGTGGCTTAGTTCTTTGCTTCGGTTCACTTTGACTTCAATGAAGCAAGGACCATGACTTGCATGACCAATGGTCGACGGATGTCTACTAAATGGAAGGAGTTCATGGAGTTGCTTCAAGTTCTAGATGAAGGGCTCGACACGCCCGTTGGAGTCCGCCCTCATGCCAACTTTGAGTCCGCCAACAAGAACAAGCTCATGCCCTTCCTTGTTCAGAAGACTCTTCCCAGCAAGAAGCAGGTGTGTGTGCTGAACCCCTTCATTGACATCATGCATCGGCTCTTCCGCAACACCCTCTTCCCATGCATTGGTGACATGGGCCAGGTGCATGTTTACCTTGTTGACATGATGCTCATTTGTGAGGAGGCTCGTCAGGCTCAGACTCAACCACTTGATGTCTCACATATCATGTGGTGTGAGCTTCAATTTGTTGTGTTCAACCGTAAGGTCCCCATCTATGGGCCTTACCTGTTTCACTTAATCTCCAAGACCTGGGAGAAGCTCTATCCCAATGATGAGTTTGAAGCCCCAGGCTGGATTCGTCACGAGCCCATCAAGCTCCGCATTAAGAGCCAATGGGCTAACACCACCACTACAACTAAGGCTGCCAAGATGGTTGTGGATGAGGAGGATATTGAGGAGGAAGAAGATGCCGAGGACCATTCTGTTGGTTACACTCCTCCCTCTGCTGAGCCCTCATGGGCAAAGAAGCTGAAGATCAAGATGAAGAGGTTGTTCTGCATGCAGACCCAGGGTCAGTACAAGGCACATGTTGCTCAGAAGGAGAGTCGCCGTCGCGACAAGAGGATCTTCAGGGCGTGTGGCGAGGATGTGTCTAGCGGGTCTAAGAAGCACATCACCCCCGAGGCTGCATGGATGGCTAAGCAGGGCTACAAGTGGACTGATTCTGAGGAGGAAACCATTCCTGCTGCTGAGTCCGGCAATGAGGAGTCGTTCTCCGCCTGAGCTACCACCTATGTCGTAGGTGCCCTCTCTGCCTTTTTGGTGTCTCGATGCCAAAGGGGGGGGAGTGTAGGATTTGCATGTCGTGTGTCGTGTGTTTCGCCTTGTCGTGTTGCTTTCGGTCTGTTGAACTTCGTTTGCTTTTGTTTGGTTGTGCTTGTGAGACTAAGTTCTATCATATGGTGTAAGACATATGCACTCCTACTTATCTTTATGTCTTCATTACTTAGTTATATCTATCTTCTTGCCTACTTCCAATAGTGATGTTTTTACTATTGCAAGAGATGCCTTGTCTATAAAATATAGGGGGAGTGTTGATCCCAGTATGTGTGTCGTGCAGTCCAAAGCACATCTCTAGAATGCACACATCTAGGGGGAGCCCGTCTATATTTTATAGATGGTGGGTTTGTCGATGCCTCATCTGTTATCTCTATGTGCAAATCTCGTATTGTCATCAATCCACCCAAAAGGGGGAGATTGTAAGGGCATACTTGTCCCTTAGTAGTTTTGGTGATTGATGACAATGCTTTTGCAGACTAATCGTGTGCATTGAGCTTTTCAGATATATCATGACTAAACACAAGACGATTTGATGCCCCTTGAAGATTATTGAAGATGGCGTTTCTCTACGTTTGTTTTTGGTGGAGTTGAGTCCTAGGAAAACTGTACTATTAAGAGGGGGTCCGCTTTGGAAAGGTTTGGGTGGAATCTCACGTACACGTTCCCTTTACACCACCTTTTCTTTGGCTCTTTGGAGTTTCCTCCGTCTCACCATGTCTCTGCGAAATGAAGGACTCCGAGTGTTGATGTTCACAGGCTGGCGGTAGTACTGCTCCCTAGAGCGGTACTACCGCAGGCGCCAGCGGTAGTACCGGGCTTCGGCACGGTACTAACATGGGCTCCCATGGTAGTACCGCTCCTTCTGAGAAGTAGTACCGTGAGCTATGGCCTGGCGCTGCTGCGCAAGCGGTAGTAGGGGCGGATGTAATTTTTTACATCCGCGTCCTACATGGTAGTACCGTGCCGCCTGGCCATGCACAGCAGCATGGGCGGAGGTAGGGCGGATGTAACTTTTTACATCCGCACCCTGCACGGTAGTACCGCACCTGGGTTGCGGTAGTACCGTGTCGGATTTTTGCATCGATAAAATCTCAGTGGAGGTAGTCACGGATGTAATTTTTTATATCCGTGCCTACCGTGCCTGGACCGTGGCTGCCCCGCGGTAGTACCGCGCTAGCGGTTCTACCGCGCCCTGTCAGTGCTCTTCTGTTAAGGTCTAGGCTCTGCCGCGCCCACGGTAGTACCGCGAGCCACTGCGGTAGTACCGCAAGCCCGTGCGGTAGTACCGCAAGCCCGTGCGGTAGTACCGCTCCTGTGGTGCAGTAGTACTGCGGGTCGCGGGCTGAGTGGTGGGTAACGGTTGGAATTGTCCCCCCACTATATAAGGGGTCTTCTTCTCCAAGAAGACTCACCTCTTCCATCCCCAAGCTCCATTGTTGCTCCAAGCTCCATTTTCGCCCGATCTCTCTCCCTAGCCAATCAAACTTGTTGATTTGCTCGGGACTGGTTGAGAAGGCCCCGATCTACACTTCCACCAAGAGAAATTTGATTCCCCCCACTAATCCCTTGTGGATCTTGTTACTCTTGGGTGTTTGAGCACCCTAGATGGTTGGGGTTACCGCGGAGCCATAGTCCATTGTGGTGAAGCTTCGTGGTGTCGTTGGGAGCCTCCAATTAAGTTGTGGAGATTTCCCCAACCTTGTTTGTAAAGGTTCGGTCACCGCCTCCAAGGGCACCAATAGTGGAATCACGACATTTCGCATTGTGTAAGGGCATGAGGAGAATACGGTGGCCCTAGTGGCTTCTTGGAGAGCATTGTGCCTCCACACTGCTCTAACGAAGACGTACTTCCCCTCAAAAGGAAGGAACTTCGGTAACACATCCTCGTCTCCATCGGTTCCACTTTTGGTTACCTCTCACCTTTACTTGTGCAAGCTTATTTTGTTTTGCATCCCTTGCTTGCTTGTGTGCTTGTTGTTATCACATCATATAGGTTGCTCACCTAGTTGCATATCTAGACAACCTACTTTGATGCGAAGTTGAAATTGGTAAAGAAAAGCTAAAAATTGTTAGTTGCCTATTCACCCTCCCTCTAGTCAACTATATCGATCCTTTCACATGTGAACTCGAACTAAAATCATCCAGTGGAGGTCCTCCTCCACCGGGGCGTCCTCTTCCTCGAAGATCAAATCGTCCAGGTCATGTTCATTGAGAGCCAATTCCTTCATCAGATCTTCCAGCTTGCCCTTGCCCTTGGATCCCGAAGCCGGCGGTTCTTCCTGGTTCGCCATAGCCGCCACGGGAGAGATCGATCTTGCAGGCACGCGGCGGACAAACCCTAGCCCCACTTGTGGTAGGAACCACACCAGGACCGGGAACCAGTCATCCTTCCCCGTGATCGGGCCGAGTCAAGGACTCAAGTTCGACAATGGGAAGGATGATAGGATCTCAATGTCGTCGAGGCGACGAGAGGAAGATAAACCCTAACTAGAGGGGAAGTAGATCGTGGCGACTGAGTGAGTTGGACTTTGTGTAGAGAGCGATCGGGCTGCTTTTTTTTTGAGAATATTCAGCCTCAACTCTAGATTCTAAATGGGCTTACGTGCTTTCATCGCATGATATGGAGCGGTTAATGTGCGCACACCCCATCCCACCCTGGGGTCGGTCATTTTATTTTCTTTCTCTACCAAACATGCTTTGTACTTTAAATGCACCCTGATTGTTTTACGGAACACACCCCACCGGTTTTCTCAATTGGCCTTCAAAAAAACCAGTTTTCTAAAGCTTCTAGAAGCTTCCAACAGGTTATAGGAAGCTTCTAACCGGTTTTTCCTTATTTTTTTCTTGTTTTCTGGATGGTTTTTAATCTTTTTCTTTTATTTCCCATTTATATTTTTCTAAATGTGTGAACTTTTTGAAATTCAGAAAAAAATCATGAAATTCATGAAAGGTTTCTCAAATTCCTAACAGATATGATTTTTTCTGAATGTTTTTCCTTTCACCTTGAACTTTTTCAAAATTTTATGAACTTTTTTCCCTCAAATAATACAACTTTTTTCCAAATCCGAGAATCAATTTTCCAAATTTGTGAACTTTTTTCCCTCGAAATCATAAACTTTTCCCAAATTCGTGAATTGGATCTTTCAAATGCATGAACTTTTCATGAAATTCATGAAATTTTTTTGAACTTGTGATTTTTTTTCAAACACACAACGTTTTTTGAATCCCGCGAATTTTTTCATGAAGTTTTTCCAAATCCACGAACTTTTTTTGAACTTGTGAACTGGTTTCAGGTTCGTGAACTTTTTCAAATCAACGGACTTTTTTACTTATTCGCTAACTTTCTAGTGCATTTTTTAAAAACTGATGACCATTTTTCAAATTCATTAACTTTTCTTTAGTTTTTGCATCTTTGTTTCTAATCCATAAAGTTTTTAAAAATCAATGAAATTTATTCAAAATTGATGAACTTTTTTAAGACTTGTGAAATATTGTTTCAAAATCAATGAACTTTTCTGAAATCCACAAACCTTTTTTCAAAATCCATGAACTTTTTTCAAATTCATGAACTTGTTTTCAACATCGATGGACTTTTTTTAGACCTATGAAATATTATTTCAAAATGAATGAACTTTTTTCAAATCCAAAAACCTTTTTTTCAAAATCCATGAACTTTTTTCAAATTTATGGACTTGTTTTCAGCATTGATGAACTTTTCAGGCTGTCAACTTTTTCTTAAAAATCACCGTGAACTTTTTTTAAGTCTCCAACTTTTTCAAAATATCATGAACCTTTTCAAAAATTATAAATATTTTCGAAATTAGTGATTTTTTTATTTCTGTGACATTTTTGAATTCATGAAGTTTTTTGGTTTTTTGGTTTTTTAATCCCAATTCCTTTAGCACTTGCAAATCTATGAATTTTTTTTCATTTTTTTTATTTTTTTACAAAAAATTAGATTATTTTTACAAAAGTCAAATGGTGAGTTGTTGATTGGCCAACTGTTTACTTGAGCGGTGAATGGTAGATAGGTCAACCATTGACCATGCAAAGATAGGGAACCAAGGAAGACCGGCGGCCCTTTAGTTTGAAGGAGTGCGTTGTGTTTTTTCAAAAGAAATAGAAAAAAGCTGCGACCAAGCGCATAGCAACAAGGCAAAGCAATCATCATGAGCTCTAAACTAGGCCGGCCCAAACCAAGCATGCATAAGCGCCGGAGCACCAACTGGCGTGTAGCACGCCGATTCCCGCGTCATCCCCGTGTAGGCGACTCGAGAGGAGCAACCAACCCTAACTGCTGGATTCGCTACCCATCCCTTCCTCCACTACATCACCGTCGAAGGACGTCGTCGGGCTAAGCCCAAGAGGCGGAAGGTGGTGGCAGAGGCTCACCTTCCTCTCTACTGGCATTTGAGTGGCACGGGGCACCCAGGCGCGCGACCCCGATCTAGGCCACGACGGTGGCAGAGGCTTACCTCCTCTTTCCTTGTGGTTGAGCGGGGCACCCACGCGTTGGGCTATCTGCTGGGAGGTGAACCATGGCAGAGAGTTGTTTTCCTTCCATGCGAGCAGCGGCCGGTCGGCGTTGCCACAGTCCATGGCTTGGTGGTGGTGATTCAAATCCGGACAACCGGTTGAGGGTGACTGCAAATTGTGTTGGAGCGACCTCCTACAGCTCCACGAAGGTCATGGGCATCGAAAGATCTTCGTAGAGTGTTCATCTCTACAGTTCTAGTGGTTGACTTAGGAGCTGAGATGAAAATTATGGACGAAGGCTTGACACAAATGGATGGTTGTGCAGCGAAAAAATGGTAGCGACAACACTTGAATAACTTTGATAGTGGTCCTACTCGAACACCTGACCTCAAGCGCCAGGGTGAAAGCCATGGTCTGACTCGAGCTGGTTATAACTAGCAATGGCTAAGATTTTTTACGTCGTTACCTTGTTGAAGGCATTGCTCGAGATATGCTCCGATTGATTCTTCAGGGTGATAACCTAGATTCTATCCTTGGTGGTTAAATCCAGTGTCGGCGGCACTTGATTATCGCTTCCTTCCTCAAGGCACTGGTGTTGAGGAACCTCACTGTTCGTGTGGTGCTGTGAGATGGTTGGCGTGGATATGGTCATTGCTACAGTTTGCTGATCATGATTCTGAGTCGTTTTTCTGACGGGAGTTTACTCTAGGTAAAAAACTCCGCTCCAAGCACCACCAGCGAGCCCGTGGATTCGCCTCCCCTCTGCCAGCCACTCCGGTGGCCGGTGGTGGGGAGGAGAGTCACGGTGTCTCTACTATGGCTAATAGTTTAGGTTATGATTTTTAGTCCTCATAGGGCGTTATTCAGGTGGATGTCGGTGCTTCTTCATCGAGTTAGTCTTCAAGGCTCTGATCCTCCTCGAGTTCATCCATCTGGACGAAATTTACGAAGCTCCAGTGTAAATTCATGTTGTCCCATGGGGCGGTGAGATTAGGTTTTCTCGTCATGCGCGCACGGCGGTGACTTATGGCATCCGACACTGCCGATCGATACAAGGGTTTAACTACAACGATTGTGACTCTAGAGCGTTCGTCCTTAAGGGCACGTGCACGAAGACTTGCCGACTGTTATCGACATGGTCAGGTCGGTTCTAGTAGGGTGATAATCCACAAGTGTAGGGGATCAATTGTAGCCTTTTTGATAAGTAAAGGTGTCGAGCTAAAGGTAGAATTAATACTTTATACGTCTCTGACGTATCTACTTTTTGAAAGTGCTAGTTATCGACTATAGGGGGGGTTGTCGGTGTCAAAACCGGCGGATCTCGGGTAGGGGGTCCCGAACTGTGCGTCTAGGCGGATGGTAACAGGAGACGAGGGACACGATGTTTTACCCAGGTTCGGGCCCTCTCGATGGAGGTAAAACCCTACGTCCTGCTTGATTAATATTGATGACATGGGTAGTACAAGAGTGGATCTACCACGAGATCAAGGAGGCTAAACCCTAAAGCTAGCCTATGGTATGATTGTTGTAATGTATGTTGTGTCCTACGGACTAAAGCCCTCCGGTTTATATAGACACCGGAGGAGGCTAGGGTTACACAGAGTCGGTTACAATGGTAGGAGATCTACATATCCGTATTGCCAAGCTTGCCTTCCATGCCAAGGAAAGTCCCATCCGGACATGGGACGGAGTCTTCAATCTTATATCTTCGTAGTCTTGGAGTCCGACGGACGATGATAGTCCGGTTGTCCGGACACCCTCTAGTCCAGGACTCCCTCAGTAGCCCCTGAATCAGGCTTCAATGACGATAAGTCCAGCGCGCATAATGTTCGGCATTGCAAGGCGGGTTCCTCCCTTGAATAATCCAGAGAAGATCATGAACACCAAGATAGTGTCTGGCTCTGCAAAATAAATTCCACATTCCACCGTAGAGAGAATAAAATGTACACAAGTCCAATCTGCTGACGTATTATGCGGCATGACATCACACCGCTACCAGGCTTTTACTTGAATCGTTTTTTATTATACCACCTCAGCACGTTTAGCGAAGCGGTTTCCTTGGCACGTCTTGTCGAAGCAGAGATCGTGTTCCCCTTATTCCGGGATTCCCATCAATACGGACGTGGGTAACCCAACCGCGCCATTGATGGTGGCGCTCGGGGGATAAGCGAGTTTTACCAGGCCGGTGGGGGACGCATAGTCTTCGTCCACCTATATATAAGGGATAAGGATTTACCTTCTCACCTACGCCTTCTTCCTCCTTTGCTTATCCATCTCCGCGCACTCAAGCTCCAATGCCCAAGCTCGCGCATCTCGCCTCGACCTTCTCCGAATATGTCCGGAGCGGGAGGCAAATGGTTGGCCTCCACCGTTAAGGAGGAGCACATCACCAAGCTGCGCAGCGCCGGATACCTCTCCGGCGATATCGCGCATCGGCTGCCTGACGAAGGGCAGCTCATCCCTACCTACGGGCCCCATGAGAGGGTCGTCTTTCTTCCCCACTTCCTCCGCGTACTGGGCTTTCCACTCCACCCATTCGTCCGGGGGCTCATGTTTTACTATGGCCTGGATTTCCACGATCTGGCGCCGAACTTCATCCTCAACATCTCGGCGTTTATCGTCGTGTGTGAGGCCTTCCTCTGCATCCGGCCCCACTTCGGCCTGTGGCTCAAGACCTTCAACGTCAAGCCGAAGGTTGTGAAGGGCACGCAAGCGGAATGCGGAGGCGCCATGTTGGGTAAGTTGCCCAACGTCCTTTGGCTCGAAGGGGCCTTCGTGGACTCCGTCAAGGGGAGGCAATCGGGGTGGTTCTACATCACCGAGCCGCGCGAGCCCACATGGGCGGCGGCCCCCGAGTTTAGATCTGGCATCCCCACGCAGCTCACCTCTTGGAAAGAGAAGGGCTTGCTGTGGGGCAATCCGAAGGAGCTGACGGGACTCCGAGCCTGCATCCAGAAGCTGGTGAGCAATAAGCTGAGGCTCGTCGACGTGGTCCAAGTCATGCTCATCCGCCGGATTCTCCCATGCCAAGAACGGGCATTCAATCTATGGGAGTTCAATCTGGAACAGCACCAGGCGCTAAGCGGGCTCTTCGATACGACATATCAAGGCGCCTGGAGGGTGCTGTTTAAGGGCGCCGAAGCCCCCGCATCCGCGACGGAAGATCGCGGATTTTGCTCGCAGCATCCGGCTGACGAGGTAAGTGATTCAACCCCTTTACGGGACACTTGTGGTAATCAAATTGATTCTAAGAGGGTTTCAACCTCTCTTTTCCTTTGACAGGAATGGATGGAGAAGGCCGAGCAGCTCATCAGCCCGGCTCCCATGCCAGAAGACCCAGTGAACGCCCGTTTAGCAGGGCTGCTGGTTCCGGCACCGCACGTGGTGCCGGAGAAGAAGTCCAAGAAGGTGGCCGCGGGGACTCGAAAGAGTTCCATCAATCAGGCGTCCGACGACGAGGTGGACTCCTCCCCCGAAGACGAGGAGGAGGAAGAACACTCTCTCCCGGAGGAGGGAGAGAAGAATAGGAAGGCTTCCCCAATAGGGGAGGCCGAAGGGTCCAAGAGGGGGAGAACTATCCCCCCGGACAGTTTCGCCAACACCATCGTTGGCGAGGAGGAGTGGCCTTTAAGGGCCAGGCGTCCGGCAAGATCGTAAGTATCCGGATCCCTGATATGCAATTTCTTTCATGTCGCGTAGTGTCCTTCTAATGCCGTATACTGTCCGCAGTCCGGCTGATGATGATCTCCCCGCTTCATCGAGCGGGTCGTTGGCCCCGTCGGATGTGGATTCACTTCCGACTGCCTCCACTCCCCGTGCAGACGAGAACGCCGAGGTGGGATCCCAGAGAGGGACCCATCAGGAGGAGGCTCTGGAGGCGCCGCAAGGCAGCCTCCCGGACTTTGCGCCGGACTCTACGTCGGAACATGCAGTGGTTCCAGAGCCGGCGGGCGGCCCCTTCGAAAGAAGGGCAAGACCGTGACACCGGCAGCCTCCGTCCAACCGGAGGCGCCGGACAACTTGTTGGAGGCGCTTAAAGGCGCTTCCATCGAGGAAGAACACCGCACTATCATGAGTGCGGTGATTCAGAAGGTTCAGCTCGCCAAGAGCGGGCTGATCGAAGCCTGCAGCAGCCTTCTAACAGGCTTTGAGGTAAGAAGTTAAAGTTATGTAATGTAATACCGCATAGACAGTAGCCCCTGATGCTCAGTTCGGTGTTCGGAAAGAAAAGCCGGACTGAGGATCTAATAAGAAATATGCAGGGTTGCTTAAAATATGCCAATATGGGTTTGCAGGCTGCGCTGCTGACCTCTGCCGCACTGACTGCGGAGGTCGGTGCGTTGAAGCAGAATCTCAAGCGGTCCGAGCAAGAGCTCGGCCATGCCAAGAAGCAGCTCGAGGACAAAGAAGGTGAGTAACACCACTTTGAATAGTTACCTTACAGAAAAGGATTTTTGTTGCAATAAAATTAACAAGGATAATATGGGTATTGCAGGGGCCACAAATGAGGTGGAAGCCCTGAAGGAGGCTGTGTCCGCGGCTGAACGCAGTGCGGCCGCGGAACGGGCCGAGCGAGAAAAGCAGGAGGCACAGGTGGCGGAAGTACGGCAAGAGCTCCAGTCTCTCATGGAGAAGCATGAGAGGTTGGAGCGTGACTCCAAGACTCGAGAGTCCGAGCTTTCCTCGGCTCTCGAAAGTGCCAAGTCCGCCAAGGCCGAGGCCCGTAAGGCCCTTCAGGAGGTTGAAGATGTAAAGAAGATAGCGGCGGGTAAGGCATTTTTCATGCAATGCAAGCATGTTAATGTAAACTACCTTACACTTACCCGCATTCGGAGCTCTCCAGGGGCGTTTGCAGATCTGCCGCGTAGTGTGTCCGATGCCGCCGCATTCTATCATGGTGAGGAGGGGAGCTCGACGGAGAAGGTCTTCTGGTCTCAGTATGCTAAGGCCGGCCATCCGGTGCCCCCAAGCGACCAGCTGAAGCAGCTGGTCGAACTCCACAAGGTAGTTGAGGAGGCCATGAAGGGCCTTATAGTCCGGCTGTGGCCTGGACAGGCCATGCCTGGGAGCTACTTCGGCCTCGTGCAGTGGCTGGTGGATGCGTGCCCCTGGGTGGAGGTCATCAAGCGCTCCGCCTGTATTGAAGGTGCTCGTCGGGCCCTTGCCCGCACAAAGGTGCACTGGGGCAGGCTGGATGCGGAGAAGCTTCTCACTGACCCGCCGCCACCGGGCAAGGAGTATCGTACGCCCGAGATGTATTATAAAACTGTCCTAAAGGGAGCTCGCGATATTGCGGATGAATGCCCCAGAAATGTAATCTTTGAGTAAACTTGATATGTATTATCCTGTGCGCTGAAAACTTTGTTCATGTGCGCATTAAGCAATGCTTGTTTAATTTAAAATATTACCTTCTGTGCGGCCATTTATAAAATCTGAGAGATGGCAAGTCGTTGGCTTCAGCCCCCGAGCCACGAGTGCTGGGGTGTTCGGGATAAACTTGAGCACTCTTGTTCCCATTTTTGGGTCCATCTAGGGAGGCGCTCAACACAATGAACAAGGCAACCGGACTTATGATGCTTGAACACTCTCACTTAGCCATAGAATTCTATAATTTTAAATTTCGGCGAAGCCCCTGGTATTCGGAAGACCGAATCCGGGGCGCTATCCACGCCTTCGTCGGACATTTATCCGGAACTTCGCTCGAAGCGGCGTGAGTCTTTAAGGACTCGAAAGGACCTCTCAAACAGCGACCAGTCTCTCGCCTTATCATGCCGGTCAGTTTTAGCTTTCTCCACTGAGGCGCTCGCCCGGCTCAACGGGGGCGCAATCGCAGTGGTTCTCCCAGTGCCACCTTAGCTGACAGAACGGAACGTAAGGCACCAAAACGTGGGAGCCGGGCAAACCCAACTATTGACCCAAGACATGATTCGAGCCGATTCATATAATGCTATAAGTTCGGGGTGCCGCACTTATGAAAGTGTTCGGACTTATCACACCATAATGTGGGGAACATAAGCCTCTGGTGTATTAGACCGTACCAAAATATACGGGTGCAAGATGTCATGTAATGAACATATATATATATATAAAGAGTAATGCAATTGCCGTTGAAAAGTGCTGCATTATTTGTTTAAAGAAGGTCTGCTATGAGTGCGGACTGATACAAATAGTGCGGTAAGCAAGGGATTTGGACTAATTAAATAGGTCCCCCTCCAGGGATGAGCTGCGGACTTGGTGTATGTAATCGAATTTAATGCTCGTAATTGAGACCACCTGAGTGTTCGTCGCAGCCTTCTTTCTTCCCTGGTTGTTGCATCATGAGTTCGGCAGGTTCACCGCCGGACAGGGCCTCTGGTTAACGGAGTCCTGTGTACACAAAGAAGGAAAATAATAATAAAAAAAAGGGGGGGCACACTTGCGAGCCCCTGGTGTGGTCGAGCCGCACTCTGGGTCCATTGTGATCGTGCCCCTTCCCCTGCGCCCATGGTATCTCCAAAGCGTAATGATGTACGCGGAGGGTTGTTCTTGCAATCATGCGAGGGCGGGGGTTAGGGCCGCATTGCTACGTGTGCTCTGATCGTGCCAGGTAGTCTTCGTTGGTATTGCTTCGGGCGCGTTTTGCTGTATCCGGCCGTTTAACAGCCGGACTCAAAAATTGCCTTATAAGGCTGCTCTGTACTTCTGCCGCGAGAGCCGCTGTATGTTCCTCCGTTCGGAGGGAGCATTCCGTATTTCCATTGACCGTGATGACTCCACGAGGGCCTGGCATCTTAAGCTTTAGGTATTCATAATGTGGCACCGCGTTGAACTTTGCAAACGCGGTTCGTCCAAGCAGAGTGTGATAGCCGCTGCGAAATGGGACTATGTCGAAGATTAACTCTTTGCTCCAGAAATTATCCGGGGATCCGAAGACCACTTCCAATGTGACTGAGCCCGTACAATTGGCTTCCACACCTGGTATGACACCTTTAAAGGTTGTCTTTGTAGGTTTAATCCTTGAGGGGTCTATGCCCATCTCGCGCATTGTATCCTGATAAAGCAGGTTCAGGCTACTACCGCCGTCCATCAGGACTCTCGTGAGGTGAAATCCATCGACGATTGGGTCTAGAACCAATGCGGCGAATCCGCCATGGCGTATGCTGGTCGGATGGTCTCTTCGATCGAAAGTGATCGGACAAGAGGAACATGGATTGAACTTCGGGGCGACTGGCTCCATCGCATAGACGTCCCTTAGTGCGCGCTTCCTCTCCCTCTTGGGTATATGGGTTGCATAAATCATGTTCACCGTCCGCACTTGTGGGGGGAAGCCCTTCTGTCCTCTATTGTTCGGCGGTCGGGTCTCCTCCTCGTCGTTGCTGTTTAGCCCCTTGTCATTGTTTTCGGCAATTAACTTGCCTGCCTGCTTGAACACCCAGCAATCTCTATTGGTGTGATTGGCTGGCTTTTCGGGGGTGCCATGTATCTGGCATAAGCGGTCGAGTATTCGGTCCAAGTTGGACGGACCCGGAGTGGTTCTTTTGAATGGCTTCTTCTGCTGACCGGGTTTAGAGCCTCGGAATCCGGCGTTGACTGTCGTATCCTCCTTGTCGTCGCCGTTAATGCGGCGTTTGTTTTTGTTTCGACGTGACCTGCCGTTGTTGTCCTTAGTATCCGGACTGCCAGAATTTTTTCTGAGGTTGTTGCTGCGAGCTAGCCAGCTATCCTCTCCCGCGCAAAAGCGGGTCATTAATGCTATGAGGGCTGCCATGGATTTCGGCTTTTCCTGTCCCAGGTGCCGGGCTAGCCACTCGTCACGGATGTTATGTTTGAAGGCTGCAAGGGCCTCTGCATCCGGACAGTCGACGATTTGGTTTTTCTTTGTCAAGAACCGTGTCCAGAATTGTCTGGCTGATTCGTCTGGCTGCTGAATGATGTGGCCTAGGTCATCGGCGTCTGGTGGTTGCACATACGTGCCCGGGCAGTTGTCGAGGAATGCGGCTTCCAGGTCTTCCCAACACCCAATTGACTCTGCGGGCAAGATGTTGAGCCAATGCCGAGCTGCTCCTTTAAGCTTGAGTGGGAGATACTTGATGGCATGGAGATGGTCGCCGCGGGCCATATGGATGTGGAGAAGATAATCTTCGATCCAAACCGCGGGGTCTGTTGTGCCATCATAGGATTCAATGTTTACGGGTTTAAACCCTTCAGGGATTTGATGATCCATTACTTCGTCAGTGAAGCATAGCGGGTGTGCGGCGCCTCTGTATTGAGCAATATCACGATGCAGCTCGAGAGAGCGTTGTCTGCTGTGTTCGGCCCGGCCGGGGTTATTGTATCCGGCACGACGGTATTCGTCATGGGTCGTGGGGCGCCCACGTGATCCGTAGATGGATCTGGATTGCCTTGCTTTGTCCTCCAATATATCTCGCAAGTCCGGCGCGTTCCCTCTTGGTGTCGTACTTTTGGAGCGATGTCGGGGTACTGTCTTGGTTGGGGGCCTGGATGCCTCTCTGTCACGACCACGGGGTGGTCGGTCAGCCGTATCGTGCGCTGGTGATGGAGGTATGTATGCTTCCTCCTCTAATCGGGGGAGCAGCTTGCGTCTTGGGTAACTTTTGGAGGGGCGTTCGAGTTTATACTCTTCGGCCGCGAGGACCTCGGTCCATCGATCGGCCAGCAGATCCTGCTCAGCTTGAAGCTGCTGCTGCTTTTTCTTTAGGCTATTTGCCATGGCGATAAGCCTGCGTTTGAAACGCTCTTGTTCGACGGGATCCTCGGGCACGACGAATTCATCATCGTTGAGGCTTTCCTCGTCTTCGGAGGGAGGTGTATAGTTATAATCCTCGACCTCTTCGTCTGCCGCCCTCTCGTGAGGGCTTGCTTCTGCATCCTCCTGCGCTGAGTCTTGCTGGAGGGGATTATCTTCGGCACTCTCTGGGGTATTATTATCTCCTGTGCCGGAATCTCCATTCTTGCTGTGGCGGGATTTAGAGTGGCGCCGCGGACGCCCGCGCTTGGGCTGCTTCTTTAGAGAATCTGCCTCTGCTGCTTCTTCGCCGTCCCCGTCTTTTGGGGTGTCCACCATGTATATGTCGTATGACGAGGTGGTCTTCCAGTGCCCTGTAGGCGCTGGTTCTTGTTCGTCTCCGGCGTCGTCGTCCATAGCGTCGATGTCTTCGGAGTCGTAGTCTAGCATGTCGGTTAGATCGTCGACAGTGGCTACAAAGTGGGTGGTGGGTGGGCTCTGAATTTCTTCGTCGTCCGTATCCCAACCATCCTGGCCATAGTCCGGCCAGGACTCTCCTGATAGCGAGAGATGCTTTAGCGAATTTAGGATGTCGCCAAAGGGCGAGTGTTGGAAGATGTCCGTGGCGGTGAATTCCATAACCGACGCCCAATCCGATTCGATTGGTAGGGGCGTGGGAGGTCCGGAGTCCGGCAAGGGGTCCGGCACCTCGGAATCACGAGTTTCGCGAGGGACAAGATTAGTGTTCGGCTCCATCGCCGTGGAAGTTAAAGCCCCCGAGGTGGCGTCCATCCACCGGTCCTCGATCTGGGCGATCGGCTCCAGACTAAGGGCCGAAGCGGATTCGTGTGCGGCCTCCAAGGCACTGTTCGGCGGCAGAGCTAGATCATGCCCATCGCAACAGTGCGGCGCGCTTGGCTTTGGCTCGAGCCCGTCGAAGATCAAGTCCCCGCGGGCGTCGGCTGTGAAGTTTAGGCTTCCGAACCTGACCTGATGGCCAGGGGCGTAGCTTTCGATCTGCTCCAGATGGCCAAGTGAATTAGCCCGCAGTGCGAAGCCGCCGAATACGAAGATCTATCCGAGGAGAAAAGTCTCACCCTGGACAGCTTTGTTGATTAAAGATGCCATCGAGCCTATCGGTGACGACACAGAGGAACTCTCAATGAAAGCACCAATGTCGGTGTCAAAACCGGCGGATCTCGGGTAGGGGGTCCCGAACTGTGCGTCCAGGCGGATGGTAACAGGAGACGAGGGACACGGTGTTTTACCCAGGTTCGGGCCCTCTCGATGGAGGTAAAACCCTACGTCCTGCTTGATTAATATTGATGATATGGGTAGTACAAGAGTGGATCTACCACGAGATCAAGGAGGCTAAACCCTAAAGCTAGCCTATGGTATGATTGTTGTAATGTATGTTGTGTCCTATGGACTAAAGCCCTCCGGTTTATATAGACACCGGAGGAGGCTAGGGTTACACAGAGTCGGTTACAATGGTAGGAGATCTACATATCCGTATTGCCAAGCTTGCCTTCCACGCCAAGGAAAGTCCCATCTAGACACGGGACGGAGTCTTCAATCTTATATCTTCGTAGTCTTGGAGTCCGGCGGACGATGATAGTCCGGCTGTCCGGACACCCCCTAGTCCAGGACTCCCTCAGGGGTGAATAGGCGATTTTTATGAAAGTCTTCAAAACATGGAAGTTTCAAAGACAAACAATAGAAATGACCTAATTGATATGCAGCGGAAGATAAACTACAACAAGCAAACCATAGTCAAGTATGCAATGATGTGAAAGTACAGGACTAATAGCAGCTAAGTAGTAAGGCTCAGGATGGACGATAGTATGAAGCCAATCAACGATAGTAGTCAAGCAATGAAGTCAAACAGGTACGACAGATAGGCAATGACTTCACGATGTCAAACTCTAAGTAAAGAATGGTAGAGGATAGAACCAGTTACTCGTTGAAGACACAAGATTTGTTGGACCAGTTCCAGTTGCTGTGACAACTGTACGTCTGGTTAGGGAGGCTGAGATTCAACTCAGAAGACCGTGTCTTCAACTTATTCCCCTTGAGCTAAGGACACACAGTCCTCGCCCAATCACTCTGGTAAGTCTTCAAGGTAGACTTCCAAACCTTCACAGACTTCGTTCACCGGCAATCCACAATGACTCTTGGATGCTCAGAACACGACGCCTAACCGGCTGGAGGATTCACAGTCCTCAAGTGTAATAAGTCTTCAGGGCACACAGATAGAAAGACTTCAGTGATGCCTAACACTCTTTGGCTCTGGGTGTTTGGTCTTGGTCCTTGCAAGGATTTCTCTCTCTCAAAGGCTTTGAGGTGGGTTGCTCTCAAACGACAAAAGCCGTGCACTAACTCTGAGCAACCACCAATTTATGGTGTAGGGGTGGGCTATTTATAGCCACTGGGCAACCCGACCTGATATGTCCGAAATGACCCTGGGTCACTAAGGAACTGACACGTGTTCCAACAGTCAGATTTCAAACACACACGGCAACTTTACTTGGGCTACAAGCAAAGCTGACTCATCCAGCTCTGGATAAGATTTGCTCTGATTGTCTTCGCTCGAAGACATAGGATTTGGGTTGAGTATCACTTCAGTCATTCTGACTTTGTTCACTTGGACCCCACTTAACAGTACGGTGGTTCCTATGACTCAACAAAGAAGAAAAAGGAAACCGTGAAACAACACAGTCTTCGCGCTCCATAGTCTTCACTCAATGTCTTCTCATGTCATAGTCTTCAATATGAATATCTTCACATACCACCATTGTCGTCAATGTCTTCATACATTTTTATGGGTCATCTCCGGTAGGTAAACCGAATCAGTGAGGGACACTACCTGCGTTATCCTGCAATTCTCACAAACGCATTAGTCCCTCAACCAACTTTGTCGTCAATACTCCAAAACCAACTAGGGGTGGCACTAGATGCACTTACAATCTCCCCCTTTTTGGTGATTGATGACAAACTGGTTGAAGTTTTCAACGGGGATAAAGTATGTGAAATTATAAAGGATAGGGTATTGTCTTCATAAGTAGCAAGGGCTCCCCCTAAAGATGTGCATATAAGTAATTTGCTTTTGGAATGGAAATGCACATGGCAGGTTGTACTTGTGGAGATCCTCTTCAACTTATGAAGATAATTCATCATGCATGAAATGATATAGCAAATAGAATGACATGCATAATGAAAAATGGACGTCTGCATAATGATCTAAGTGCGGAAGTTATCATCGCACATGCGGAATTTATCATCGCATCACAGTAAAGCAAATAAGTAGCAGACGACCATCGAGTTTAAGTGTTACAACTCAAAGAACCAAATGTTTCAAAAACGAGAGTTGTAAACACTAGGCAAAATATAAAGCAACCGCCCATATGAACCCGCTTGAAGGCTATCAAACTCATATGCTTCTCCCCCTTTTGTCAGTAAGGACCAAAAAGGTTTGAAGACATAGAGCATCTACTCGTACTCATGAGTAGGTGAAGCAGCAGGGTCGTCGGTGTTGTTTGGCGGCGCAGACGTACTTGGTGCAGTGTCGATGCGTACAGAAGTAGGGGGCAGTGAAGTAGCATCATCTTCATCATCGATCACTCTGGCATTCACAGTTGCCACGGAGGAAGAATAGTCAGAGTCTTCAAGGGATGGAGTTCGACGTAGGACAGCAGTCCGTGGAGGAGTGGAGTCAAACTTGAATCTTTCAGTGAAGCCATCGTCTTGAAGATCTGCTTCAGCACTAAGCAGCGTCAAACTCTTCCATGATCACCGACAAGTCTCGTGAGCGACAAATGCATTCTTGGTGGCAAGATTTCGAATGCGATTGACGTCCACCAAGAGGCTTTGCATCTGTCTCTTGAGCCAATAGTGATGCTTATCTTGTTTTTGATGAAGTGCCACAAGAAGTTCTCGGTCATTTAGAACACGAGAGCGCTTCTTAGGCCTTTGGGCAATGGTGCTTTCAGTAGCTTCAGTTTGTGCACGATGAGGCAGACGAGTATTCCCAGCCATTGGATAGGTACGTGTTACTGCTTGGACGCCTTCCATGGGCTGAGTGAAGCTTTCAGTAGCTTCAGTTTGTGCACGATGAGGCATACGAGTATTCCCAGCCATTGGATAGGTACGTGTTACTGCTTGGACGCCTTCCATGGGCTGAGTCAAGCTTTGGTGATCAGCATTATGAAGACAGAGAGGCTTCTTGGCAGGCTCAGGGTATATAGCTTCAACTGACATATCAACCTCTGGTTGAAAGATCAGATGATTGCGAGCAGAGGGTTGATAGTTGACAGAGGAGTGTCGCTTGATGAGGCGCATGACCCATGGAGCATAGAATTTCAGGCCAAAAAGGTCAGATCCAGACGCAGCAAGTTGCCTGATGAAGAATTCTTAGGAATTGAAGCTGATGCCATTGAGGATGTAAAAGACCAATGTCTTCATGGCTCCTTCAAGTTTAGCAGCTGATGAATGTCCTTTGATAGGCCATAGAGTTCGCCAGATGATGTGATATATTGTGTGAGGCAGATACTCAAGGTCATCAACAAAGAACTCCGTTGGGTATTCAGCATCAGATGGCAAAGGCTTCATCATGCTCAACATCTGGCTCATGTTGGGTTCTGGCTTATGGAAGATGCTCTCCAGTGCATTGCGGTGTAGTTGACAATGAGGTTCATATAGCTCTCCGGGAGTGGGTAGGCCTGTAAGCTCAATGACATCAAGAGCTTTGGCTTCATGATGAACATTTCCTGTCATCCACTCGAGAACCCATGTCTTTATATCCCTGTTGTAGCCGCGAATGTGGAGGGTAGCATAGAATTGAAGCAAAAGTTCCTCATTCCAATGTCCTTTGTCTGTCACAAAGCTGAGCAGACCTGCATCACGAAAGTAGTCAAGTGCTTCTTCTAAGCATGGCAGTCCAGCAATGGCTTCAGTGTCGAGGCGCATATGAGGGAAAATGTGCCCTTGATCATACAGAACGCAGGAGTAATAGCTTCGCTGCTGATAGCTCCAGAAACGATCAAATGATATCCTTGGCTTTGAGTAGGGGTTCTTGGTGCTGTCAAAGAAGGTGTTGTGGCTTTTGAAGCCATTTGCATTGAAGGACCCTGTAAAGTTTGCAGTACCTGGGAACCTTGGCAATCTTGGCTTTGGTTTCTGGACCTGCGGCCTATGCTCAACATGATAATCAAATTGAGGACCAGAGGCAGTAGGCGGAGGGACCAGAACGGGCCATCGGACAGTGGTTAGCTGACCATGATTGTATGCTTGCTCAATTGTATAGGGCCTTGGTGGCGGAACAGGAGCAGTGGCAACCACAGAGCCTTCAGGCTGCACAACAGGTGCTTCAGGAGCAGTTGCATCATTGGCTTCTGGCACACTGGTTGGTGCAAGCTCCACATTAGCTTCAGCCATGACTGTGTCATTGGCTTCATTTGTGTTGGTGGTGGCAGCCGCAAGATTTTCAACCTCCACTTGATGAGCTGGAGGGTCGGACACTGGCTCGTTTACATCAAGAACAGCTTCTTCAGTATTGGGGGGAGTAGGAACACGTACGTCTTCTTGTCTTTCATCGGCTGATGCAGCCGGATTGTCTTCAGCAGCTTGGGCTTCAGACACGGAGACATTCACGGTCGGAGTGGCTTCTGGAAACACTTGACGTGCAACAGATGGGTGGTGCACTTCTCCTTCTGGAATGCTCGAAAGAGGGACTTGAGGCCTTGGTCCTTTGCGAAGCCTGCGTAGTGCTGGCGACGCCTTTGGAGATGGAGTAGGCTGGGCCTCAAAGTCTTCTTGTTCTTCTTGCACTGGTGGTGTGACTTGTGGTTGTTGTTGGGGAGTACTTGGGGAGTCTTGTTGCTGTGGGTGATCAGCCCATGATGCATCCTGAGCAATTGGCGTCAGAGGACGACCAATGCTGATGAGTTCGCTGTTCGTGAGAACAGGCGATGATACCAAGTTGTGTTCGATCTGAGGAAGAACTTCATCATCTTGAACATTGTCATCGTGACCAATGTCTTCAGTAGCGGTGGGCTCAGCTGCTGGAATGTCTTCAGCTTCATGAGCCTCTATGGAAGCGGGCTCATGAACTATCATCTGTCGTTCTTGGTGTTCAGATGCAGGGCGAACCACTGAGATGGGTTCAACAACTAAGGGCTCTGTGGGAGCAGCCCGATTCTTCTTGGTTTTGCACTTCTTCTTGGAGGGAGCAGCATCAGAGGCTTTAGTATTTTTCCTTTTTCTGGCTTTAGCCTCGGCAGCCCTCGTCTTCTTCTGTTCTGAAGCGGTTGACAGGACCTTTGGCTTCGAGCCAGTCATGCTGCTTGGGAAGATTATGTGAGGTGCTTCCTGCCTTGAAGATGCAGATTGGGCAGTAGAGAGCTTCTTCTTCTTTGCAGCCATTCTGGGGTCAATGCCAGGACGACCAAGAGACTTGCACTTCTCAGCCTCATTGTAGGCAAGCACACATTTGTCAGCCAAACTCTTCATGCGCTCACAAGAGCCCTGAGCTTCTTCACGCTTCTTGAGAAAGGCTTCTTTAAGCTCGTGCAGCATGACCTTGAAGTTTCTGACATCTTGCACGCTAAGCTTTGCCACATGCTTCTTGAACTGAGCTTTCTCATAATCAATCTTGTTCTTCAGCTCAACGATGCGCTGAGCGAGAGCAAGCTCAGAAGCAATGGCGCCATTGAAGGAGACGCTGAGGCCAATGGGAAGCTGCAGATCTTCAAAGCTGAGATTTGGAGTGTCGAACCATTCATCAATGAAGTTATGGATGATTGCCACATCGAAGAGAGGCAAGTTATTGAAGATCTCTGCTTCTTCCTTGCTCTTGATCAGTTGCTCAAGGGCATCATCTGCAAGATCTTCATCGCTGGACAGATCAATGGGTTCTTCTCACAGAATGGCAGCAGGAGTCAAGGTCTGATCAGTATGCTTGACGATTTTCTTTTTCTTCTCTGTCCTCTTGGATATACGTGATAGATCTTCAGACTGCACACTGTCTTCAGGAGGTGCAGTGGCCAGTGGCTTCACACGTGAAGCTTTTGGAGGAGCAGCTGATCTTGAAGCCTTAGGCTTCTTTAGCTTCTGCGGCTTTGGAGGAGGAGCTGGGGCTTCATCAGTGTCAGCATCATTATTAGAATGATCTACTTTGGCACCTTGGACCAAGATGTAAGTGATGAGGCCATCAAGGTTGGAGAAGGGGCCGATGACATTGGGTTCTGCATCACGTGAGCCGTCAGCACGGGGAGCAGAGGGACCAGGGTTAAAGTCTAATCCCAATGACTTCTTGTTTTCCTTGGCCGATGCCTTTGCGTGCTGGAAGTTGCGCTTGAAGAGAGTATCGTCATGACATCAGAGCAATGATGATGGGTCGGCATTCTTAGGCTGAGGTCCACGGACCATACAAGGATAAAAACCCCGTGCAATAGCTTCAGCTCTGTTCTTGGGTTGAAGGCCTCGATAGAGAATATCACCCCAGGGACTTTTGATAGCATTCTTCTCTGCATATTCCTGGGTCACGAACTTGTACTTGAACCATTCTTTAGCCCAACAGCGTCGAATCCATTGGATTCGTGTCTTGCGCTGATGATAATTCTCTTCAGGATCAGTCTTGTAAAGTTCTGCGAGGTCATCTGGTAGATCTTTTGATGTTCCCCCACGACGCTGTCTGCCACCCTTCCTTACTGATTTCTCTGTAACCATGAACTTCAAACTGAATGGCTTCAATACGTTCAAAGGCTTCAAAGACTTTCGCTTGCTGGACAAACAGGAACTGGCTTCGGGAGAGTTACTGTGATGCTGTAAGAATTCTGCAAACGAATGCAGACAATGAGAACCAAGGGATTCTCCCACGGACATGTACCTGTGACAGCATTAGAGATGCGAGGGAAGGGGAAGAGGTCATATGCATTCTCAGAACATTTTGAAGATAAATCAGTTTGAAGACATTGACCTCATGATGCGAAGACATTCACTTATATGTAGAGAGTAGGTTCCAGATTTGTACGAATCCGTGAATAAGTACAAGTGAGGAATCAAACTAGATATGAAGTTTAAGTGAATAGACTAGGCAATATGAGATGCAGACAGAATATATCTAACATTGTGTAGGCAGAAACCACTTTCGGTAAAGAGGATGAATCTTGAAGATCAAAAAGATGGTAAAAATAGAGTTATATTTACCGCACGAAGAACTGCTAGATGGGATGAACAGGAGACCGAGCAGTTCAATCCACCGTGCCCTAACTTGGCGATGGAGGACACCTACGGCGACGGCGGAGAGGACGATGTCCGCGGCCGGCGTGAGGACGACGTCGGAGAAGTCGCGGCAGCTAAGCGCTTCGTCACCGGCGTCGTCGAGAGCTAGCGGTGGCGCTAGGGTTTTGACGAGGTGGAGAGGTGGAAGAAGGTTTTCTTTACCGCAGGGGGCATGTATTTATAAGGAAGTATGCAGCACAGCGCAATTACGCAGGTGCCCCTGGCGGTTCACATCTGAGGGGCACGTGGCAAGCATGCAACATACTCAGAGTTGTCCCACGTTCCCACGCCCGCCACGTTTGTCGCATAGTTGTTCCGGCTTCTCCGGATACAAACAATAAGGATGAGTCATTTAAAACAGACTTAATGTTTGTCTCTGTGTCTTCTGCTGACAAGGACGCAGAGAAGACATTCGACAGTTTCAATAGAATGCATATGATTTGGACAGATAGAGTTTGAGATAGAAAGCATAGAGAGATTAGGGTCCGATCACATTCACTTAGTTCAAAAGATTCAACATAGGAAGACATAGCTATAAGTGAATGCTGTAGAGGACAGAACACTAGTATATATATATATCAGAAAGCAATCAAATCATCATAGTGAAGAATATCATGAAGATAAATTGAAATTGAAGACAAACCAAATGCAAAGTCATTGCAAAAATAACGCCATGAGTGAAACACTTCAAACAGAGAAATTTGATGGTGGCGTTACCCACCGTATAGGAAGTATTAGACCCAGACACGGCGCACAATTATCGTGGCGCTCCGAAGTCAAATTCCATGTTAATGTATTCACACTCAGAATGTAAGTCTTCATTGATTGAAGATATACTTTACTTAGTGTGTTGCACATCTAAGTCATCAACATGCATAAGTGTTAGGATGTGTGCCTGATCACAGGACATTTGAGGATTCCAAGATATTTAGCTCACACCGTAACTTGCAAAACCTTTTCTCATCCAAGGGCTTTGTGAAGATATCTGCCAGTTGCTCTTCAGTGTTGACATGAATGATGTCGATATCTTTCTTCATGACATGATCTCTGAGAAAGTGATGACGAATTTCAATGTGCTTTGTCTTCGAGTGCTGGACAGGATTGTTGGCTATCTTGATGGCACTTTCGTTATTGCAGAAGAGAGGTACTTGTTTCAGATTGATGCCATAGTCCTTGAGAGTTTGCTTCATCCATAGAAACTGAGCGCAACAAGATTCAGCAGCAATGTATTCAGATTCAGCAGTTGAGAGTGATACACAATTCTGCTTCTTTGAAGACCAACAGACAAGTGATCGACCCAGAAAGTGACATGTGCCTGATGTAGACTTGCGATCCACCTTGTCACCAGCATAATCAGCATCCGAGAATCCAACCAAATCAAATTTTGAGCCCTTTGGATACCATAATCTGAGTGTTGGGGTGTAAGCCAAATATCGAAGAATTCGCTTCACAGCTAAGTGATGCGATTCCTTTGGTGCCGCTTGGAATCGAGCACACATGCAAACACTAAGCATAATATCTGGCCTAGATGCACATAGAAAAAGTAAAGAACCAATCATGGAGCGGTATACCTTTTGATCGAACTCTTTACCATTGTCGTCGGGACCAAGATGGTGTTTGGCTGGCATTGGCGTCGTGTAACCTTTGCAGTCTTCCATTCCAAACTTCTTCAGACAATCTTTGAGGTATTTTTCTTGAGATATGAAGATGCCATTCCTTTGCTGACGAATTTGAAGACCAAGGAAGAACTTCAGCTCACCCATCATGGACATATGATATTGCTCTTGCATCATGTATCCAAACTCATCACTATACTTCTGGTTGGTGCAGCCGAAGATAATGTCATCCACATATATTTGGCACACAAATAGTTCACCATCATATGTATTTGTGAAGAGTGTGGGATCGAGGGATCCAGGTTTGAAGCCTTTGCTCTTCAGGAAGTCTTTTATCGTATCATACCAAGCGTGAGGAGCTTGTTTGAGACCATACGGTGCTTTGTTTAGCTTGTACACCATATCAGGATGTTTTGGATCTTCAAAGCCAGGTGGTTGAGCGACATACACTTCTTCTTCAATCTTGCCGTTGAGAAATGCACTCTTCACATCCATTTGATATAGCAAGATGTTGTGGTGATTAGCATAGGCACAGGAGCAAATGTTTCATCGAAGTCAATTCCTTCTACTTGAGTGTATCCTTGAGCCACAAGACGTGCTTTGTTTCTGATGACTTGACCATGCTCATCTTGCTTGTTTCGATATATCCATTTTGTTCCAATGATGTTATGCTTGCGAGGGTCAGGACGCTTGACAAGTTCCCAAACATTGTTCAGCTTGAACTGTTGAAGTTCCTCTTGCATAGCTTGTATCCATTCAGGTTCCATAAAGGCTTCAGCGACTTTCTTGGGTTCTGATATTGACACAAATGAAAAGTGCCCACAGAAGTTTGCTAACTGTGTTGCTCTTGAGCGAGTAAGTGGACCAGGTGCATTGATGCTATCAATTATCTTCTCAATTTGTACTTCATTTGCAACTCGAGGATGAACTGGACGAAGACTTTGCTCTTGCTGATCATTGTCATCATTGGGAGGATTGTCTTCGGTCTGAGCATTGTCTTCAGGTTGGTTAGGTGCAGAAATGATAAGTTCCTCTTCAGGCTGTGCTTCAGAAGGCATGATTTCACCAGTTCCCATCAGCTTGATGGATTCGCTGGGCGGAGCTTCATCTAGTGTACTTGGCAGGAGTTCTCTTTGTGAGCCATTTGTTTCATCAAATCGCACGTCCATAGTTTCGACGATTTTGTAGAGATAGAGGTTGAAGACTCTGTAGGAGTGCGAGTCCTTTCCATAGCCAAGCATGTAGCCTTTGTGAGCTTTAGGTGCAAATTTTGACTTGTGATGGGGATCCTTGATCCAGCACCTAGCTCCAAATACTCTGAAGTAACTGACATTTGGCTTCTTGCCAGTAAGGAGCTCATAGGATGTTTTGTTCAGAAGCTTATGGATGTAAACACGGTTGATGATGTGACATGCTGTATCAATAGCTTCAGGCCAGAACTTTCTTGGTGTCTTGTATTCATCGAGCATTGTTCGAGCCATCTCAATGAGGGTTCTGTTCTTGCGCTCGGTGATGCCATTTTGCTGAGGTGTATATGGAGTAGAGAACTCATGAGTGATTCCCATTGTATCCAGATAAAGATCAAGTCCTGTGTTCTTGAATTCAGTGCCATTGTCACTTCTGATATGCTTGATCTTCACGCCATAATTGTTCATTGCTCGATTGGCGAAGCATCTGAAGACATCTTGCACTTCAGTCTTGTAGAGAATTATATGCACCCAAGTGTATCTAGAATAGTCATCAACAATGACGAAGCCATAGAGACAAGCAGTTGTTGTGAGGGTTGAGTAGTGAGTAGGTCCAAATAAGTCCATGTGTAGCAGCTCGAAGGCTTGAGATGTTCTCATGATTGTCTTCGAGGGGTGCTTTGCCCTAGTCATCTTTCCAGCTTCGCAGGCACCACACAAATGATCCTTCTTTTGACACCCTCGATGCCTATGACATGCTTCTTCTTGACGAGTGTGTGTAAGTTCCTCATATCAGCATGCCCCAGCCTCCTATGCCAGAGCCAGCATTCAGAAGCTTTTGCGAGAAGACATACGACAAGCTGTGGACCTGCTGAGAAATCTACCACGTATAGATCATCTTTCCGATACCCTTCAAAGACTAGAGACTTGTCAGATTCCATTAGTACAAGGCAACGATATTTTCCGAATAGCACAATCATGTTCAAGTCACGAAGCATTGAGACAGACATTAAGTTGAAACCAAGGGATTCAACAAGCATCACTTTATCCATGTGTTGATCCTTTGAGATTGCAACTCTACCTAGACCCAATACCTTGCTTTTACCAGTGTCAGCAAATGTGATGTGACTCTTGTCTGATGGACGTAAGGTTGAGTCCATGAGAAGACTTCGATCACCAGTCATATGATTTGTGCATCCGCTGTCCATAATCCATTCTGAAGCTTTTGGTGTCATACACTACAGTACAGTTAGGAGGATGGGCTTCACGAAGAGCGTTGTGAAGCATAAGCATTTGATGCACACAAGGATTATCACAGCTTAGATCAAGGTTAGGACACATAGTATGACTAGTAAGCTATTCAGATATGAAATGCATAGTAAGATCATTTTATCATGCATCCCATAATGTGTTTTAGGTCCCCAGCAATAGCATAGGACACCTTTGATTACAGGCTGGAGACCTTTCCCTGCAAAAGAAAGTTAATTCTTCTTCACCACCCACATCTTCAGGGGTGGCTTAGAAGCAATGAGTCTAAGTGCAACATCTGAGAATTTCGGCTTTGGAGCCCTAGCAAATAGCCTTGCAGGAGATGAATGATACTCATATGAATAAGCAGAAAAGTTCTTAGTTCTATGAACATAGCGGTTTGAAGACACACGCTCATATTCATAAGTCTGAGTATGATTTCCCTGCAAAACATTGGCATTAGGGTGACTTAGGTGAGTCCTGTATATGTATGAAGCCTTTGGGCCATATGAAGCCATAGGTCTGGGGTTTGTCTTCTTCCTTGGTGGTGTCATGACGACATTCACAGGAAGATTCTCAATGTACTGCTTAGGTACCCAGATCTTCTTCATAGGTGGTCCATTCCTGCAGTTAGTACCAATATACCTGGCAAACACTTCACCATTCTGATTCTTGAACAGCTTATAGTTTGCATCAAAGGATTCATCAATGATAATAGGATTAGCACAGGTAAAGCCAGATAAGGTGGATGGATCCACTGAAGGTTCCTTTGCAGCAACCCATGTGGTTTTGGGATACTACTCAGACTTCCAGTAAGAGCCATCAACATTCATTTTCCTCTCGAACCCAACACCCTCTTTCCTAAGGTTTCGGTTCAGAATCTGCTTTTTGAGGACATCGCAGAGTGTCTGATGTCCTTTCAGACTTTTGTACATCCCTGTTTCAAGCAATGTCTTCAACCTAGCATTTTCATCAGCAATAGTAGTAGTATCCTCCGCAGAGGGGTTAGTTACCACATCAGTAGTTGAAGACAATGCAACAATAGCAGCAGTGGAACATTCAGCAACAGATGTAGCGTTATCACGCTCAATGCATTTTAGACATGGTGGTTCAAATCCATCCTGAGCGGGACTGGTCTGTTGAGCGTGAAGTGACTCATTCTCTTTTTGAAGATCTTCATGAACCACTCTCAATTTCTCAAGCTCTTGCTTCCTTTGAAGATAATCATAGGAGAGCTTTTCATAAGTGGTTGAGAGCGTTTCATGACGACTTTCAAGTTCTTGGTACTTAGCATGAAGATTTTTTATATCTTCAACTAAGGACTGTGAACGTGTCTCCGCGTCCAACAGGTCATCGCTTTTGTCTAACCGTTTTTGAGTATGTTCCATAGCCTTTTGTTGTTCAGTTGCAATTTTAGCAAGTGTTTTGTAGCTGGGTTTGGATTCACAATCAGAGTCATCTTCACTTGATGTTTGAAAGTAAGCATCACGTGATTTTACCTTGGCACCACGTGCCATGAAGCAGTAGGTGGGAGTAGGATCGTCTTCGTCATCAGCTTCAGCGTTGGTGTGGAAGTCATTGTCTTCAGTGTTGAAGATGGACTTGGCAACATAGGCTGTGGCTAGAGCCAGACTTGCAACGCCAGGGTCGGACTCTTCTCCAGACTCCACCTCCGCCTCCTCAGAAGCAGACTCCTCCTCTGAATCCATTTCCTTGCCAACAAAGGCATGAGCCTTGCCAGATGAGCTCTTCTTGTGTGATGAAGACTTGGAGGAAGACTTAGAAGAAGACTTTGAGGATTTCTTCTTCTTCTTGTCATCAGAATCATAGTACTTGCTCTTCTTCTTCTTCTCATTGTCCCACTGTGGACACTCAGATATGTAGTGACCAGGTTTCTTGCACTTGTGGCAGGTTCTCTTCTTAGGGTCATGGGTGGAAGCTTCATCATTCCTTGAGCTGGATCGTGAAGACTTTCTGAAGCCTTTCTTCTTGGTGAATTTTTGGAACTTCTTCACAAGCATAGCAAGTTCCTTTCCAATGTCTTCAGGATCATCAGAACTGTAGTCAGATTCTTCTTCAGATGAGGAAACAACTTTTGCCTTCAAGGCGTGAGTTCGACCATAGTTGGGACCATAGATATCTCTTTTCTCAGAAAGATGGAACTCATGTGTGTTGAGCCTCTCAAGTATATCAGACGGATCAAGTGTCTTGAAGTCAGGACATTCTTGTATCATGAGGGCAAGGGTGTCAAAGGAGCTGTCAAGTGATCTCAGTAGTGTATTGACGATTTCATGCTTGGTAATCTCTATTGCGCCGAGAGCTTGAAGCTCATTTGTGATGTCAGTCAGGCGATCGAATGTGAGCTGGACATTTTCATTGTCGTTTCTCTTGAAGCAGTTGAAGAGGTTGCGAAGAACACTGATCCTTTGATCTCTTTGGGTTCAGACGCCTTCGTTGACTTTGGATAGACAGTCCCAGACTAGCTTCGACGTTTACAGAGCACTCACACGGCCATACTGTCCTTTGGTCAGATGACCACAGATAATGTTCTTGGCAGTAGAGTCCAGTTGAATGAACTTCTTGACATCAGCAGGGGTGACACATTCACCAGTTTTGGGAACGCCGTTCTTGACGACATACCAGAGATCGACATCAATGCCTTCGATATGCATACGCATCTTATTCTTCCAGTAGGGATATTCAGTTCCATCGAACATGGGGCAAGCAGCGGAGACTTTGATTATCCCTGCAGTCGACATAGCTAAAACTCCAGGTGGTTAAACCGAATCACATAGAACAAGGGAGTACCTTGCTTTGATACCAATTGAAAGTGCTAGTTATCGACTAGAGGGGGGGTGAATAGGCGATTTTTATGAAAGTCTTCAAAACATGGAAGTTTCGAAGACAAATAATAGAAATGACCTAATTGATATGCAGCGGAAGATAAACTACAACAAGCAAACCATAGTCGAGTATGCAATGATGTGAAAGTACAGGACTAATAGCAGCTAAGTAGTAAGGTTCAGGATGGAAGATAGTATGAAGCCAATCAACGATAGTAGTCAAGCAATGAAGTCAAACAGGTACTACAGATAGGCAATGACTTCACGATGTCAAACTCTAAGTAAAGAATGGGAGAGGATAGAACCAGTCACTTGTTGAATACACAGGATTTGTTGGACCAGTTCCAGTTGCTGTGACAACTGTACGTCTGGTTAGGTAGGCTGAGATTCAACTAAGCAGACCGTGTCTTCACCTTATTCCCCTTGAGCTAAGGACACACAGTCCTCGCCCAATCACTCTGGTAAGTCTTCAAGGTAGACTTCCGAACCTTCATAGACTTCGTTCACCGGCAATCCACAATGACTCTTGGATGCTCAGGACGCGACGCCTAACCGGCTGGAGGATTCACAGTCCTCAAGTGTAATAAGTCTTCAGGTCACACAGACAGAAAGACTTCAGTGATGCCTAACACTCTTTGGCTCTGGGTGTTTGGGCTTGGTCCTCACAAGGATTTCTCACTCTCAAAGGCTTCGAGGTGGGTTGCTCTCAAACGACAAAAGTCGTGCACTAACTCTGAGCAGCCACCAATTTATGGTGTAGGGGTGGGCTATTTATAGCCACTGGGCAACCCGACCTGATATGTCCGAAATGACCCTGGGTCACTAAGGAACTGACACGTGTTCCAACGATCAGATTTCAAACACACACGGCAACTTTACTTGGGCTACAAGCAAAGCTGACTCATCCAGCTCTGGATAAGATTTGCTCTGATTGTCTTCGCTCGAAGACATAGGATTTGGGTTGAGCATCACTTCAGTCATTCTGACTTTGTTCACTTGGACCCCACTTAAGAGTATGGTGGTTCCTATGACTCAACAAAGAAGAAAAAGGAAACCGCGAAACAACACAGTCTTCGTGCTCCATAGTCTTCACTCAATGTCTTCTCATGTCATAGTCTTCAATATGAATATCTTCACATACCACCATTGTCGTCAATGTCTTCATACATTTTTAGGGGTCATCTCCGGTAGGTAAACCGAATCAGTGAGGGACACTACCTGCGTTATCCTGCAATTCTCACAAACGCATTAGTCCCTCAACCAACTTTGTCGTCAATACTCCAAAACCAACTAGGGGTGGCACTAGATGCACTTACACTTTTCCAAACTCTTTTGCTATTGTTATGGCCTCTAATTTGCATGATTTCGATAAAACTAACCCGGACTGACACTGTTTTCAGTAGAACTACCATGGTGTTTTTTTTGCAGAAATAAAAGTGCTCGAAATTGGACGGGTATTTATGGAGATTTATTTTGGAATAAATAAATATTTTTGGAGTGAATAAGTACCGGAGGGGGGCACCAGGCCGTCACACGTCCAGGTGGCGTGACAACCCCCCCAGGGCACGCCACCTACCCGTGTGGGGCCTCTAGCCACCGCCATACGATGATTCCATCACCATAAATTCCCATATATCCCAGAAAAATCACAAAAAAATAATCACCATCGCATTTTACAATATAGAGCCGCCACCACCTCCTATTCTTCATCGGGAGCCTTGATCTAGAGTTTGTTTCTCGCTCCGAAGAGAGGGACTCATCGGCGTCATCATCACCAACCCTTCTTCATCAGCAATTTCATGATACTCACATCCATGTGTGAGTAAGTTTTTTGTAGGCATATGGAGGTAGATGGGATTTGGATGAGATTTCTTATGTAATCGTTGTCAGATTTTTTAGGGCTTAATCCCTAGTATCCACTATATTCTGAGATTGATGTTGCTATGACTTTGCTATGCTTAATGCATGTCACTAGAGCCTGAGTGCCATACTTTCAGATCTGAACCCTCTACGTTTTATTAATGTATTTGTGTTCGTGATTTCGGCACGGGGTGAACTAGGGGGCGCGCGAGTTTGTCTTAAATTACAGCGCTAACCTAAAGATATGATGCGCAGTGGCAGATCCATTTCTTAATCCTCCTTAGGAAATGAATAATGTTTTCTTGGAAAGTTTTCAAACTCGAACAAACTTTTGAAACATGATTTTTTTTAGAAAAACGTGAATAATTATTGAAAACATGATCAAAACTATGAAAAACAAACATTTATTGAATTTTTTATATACGATGAAATTTTTTCAAATATACATTGAACATTTTTGTAATATACGCTGAAGAATTAACTACAAACTGAACAATTTTTTGATATACACTGAAAGAACTTTTAAATACACATTGAACATTTTATGATATACACTAGAAAATTTAAATTGTGATTTTTTTTAAAAGTGAACAAAATTTGAAAACCACGGACAATTTTTTAAATCATGAACAAAATTTGGGATTTCAACACATTTTCTTGAAAACAAAGTGTAAAAATAAAAACAATAAATGATAAAATGAAAGAAAGGAAAAAAGAAATAGAAACAGAAACAGAAAAAAGAGAGGAAAAACGGGTAAAAGGGCAAAAGAAGAAAACCCCGGTTCAGGTTCTGCTCTGTTTCGAAGCGCTCTCAGGTCTTAAAATCAATTTCTCTAAGAGTGAGGTTGTAGTGACTGGGGTCTCGAACGAAGAGGCACAGCGGGTGGCCCATCTTCTGAACTGTTCTTTGGGTTCCTTTTCTCTCAAATATCTAAGCCTTCCCATTTCTCCGTTTAAACTTCTGGCTAAAGACTTCGCTCCGGTGGTTATCAAAGTTGGCAACAGAGTTCTCCCTTGGCGAGGGCGATACAATACTCAAGCGGGCAAGGTCGCCCTTACTAACTCCTGTCTGTCCTCATTACCTATATTCTTAATGGGATTCTATCTTTTCTCTAGTGGGGTTCATAACGGTTTTGACAAGCATAGGGGTGCTTTCTATTGGAACGCATCGGACAATAAACGTAAGTACAGGATGGTCAAATGAGACAGCATATGTCGCCCCAAGGCCAAAGGGGGCTTGGGCATTACTAATACGAGAGTGATGAATATTTGTCTTATGATCAAATGGTGGTGGAAGATTATGACTCTTGAGGAACTGCCACCCTGGCTCTCTATCCTAAAAGCTAAATATTTTCCTTCCTCGAGTCCTATGTTCGCACCGGCTGCGGGTGGGTCGCAATTTTGGCATCAACTGGTTAAAGTTCGGCCGATTTTTTGGTCCCTTATTAAATTTGTAGTTAGGATCGGTAAGTCTACTCGGTTTTGGCTTGATTGGTGGGTCGGGGGCTCCACGCTGGCCGTTGCTTTTCCGGTGCTATTTTCTTATTGCGATGATACTGAGGTTTCTATCTCTGAACTCTCGGCTAGGGGTTGGGTTCTGGATTTCCGTCGTTCTCTTTCTCCTGAAGAGTTGGAAGATTGGCAGCGCCTTACTGCTTGCTTCCCCTTGCTCTCGGAGGAAGATGATGCCGTGGTATGGCCCCTTTCCTCTTCGGGGCGTTTTTCGGTTAAATCGGCGTACGCCAAACTTATTCCTGGGGGGCGCACGGCCAAGTTCAAGCATTTCTGGTCGGCTCGTATTCCCCCTAAGATCAAGATATTTCTTTGGCAAGCTGTCCGGGGTAAGCTTCCGGTGGCCGATCAGATTAAGAAACGGGCCGGGGTCCGACAGGTGTGTGCTATGTGGGGCATTGGAGAACACAGAGCATATTTTCTTTCACTGCTCTCTAGCTAAACTTATGTGGTGCTGCATCAGGCTTTGGTTACATGTAAATTGGTCCCCTTCCTCCTTTGAAGATTTGAGGCAATGTGTCAATCTGCTTTCTGGCCACTCCAAAAGAGTATTCTTAGTTGGATGGGCTGCGATTGGTTGGTCGTTGTGGACTACTAGGAATAAGTTCGCGATTGAACGTGTTTTTCCGGCTAATCCTGTCAATTGCTTATTTAAAGCCAATGATTTCTTGCAGCAGTGGAGATTATTGACTAAAGAAGGGGACCTCCAGGCCTTCGACGCCATGCTATCCAAGATGAAATCTACGACGTCTGGGCTCCTTCGGCTCTCCTGGAGGGCGGCTTTCTGAATGCTCTTTTGGTGTCTGATTTAGGCTGGCCTGCGTGCCATGTGAGGCCGCTGGCCTTGTAATGATACTTTATCTCCCTCGTGTGATACGTTGTTGGGTGCTGGTTGTTGGTCATGTACTCTGCCTGGTGGCTTTATTTATAAAGTCAGGCTCTCGCCTTCTCTTTAAAAAAAAAAGGAACTTGCTAGAAGGTCCCGAAAACCGGTTGCTCGCTTGAAGTGGGCCGGCCCGTGTCGCCTTGTTCGCGACGATCGGACTTACACGGACGTCATATAGATCTGCCGGGTTTTTGGCCGAAAGTAAAAACAGACGGGGTTGGAAATCCCCTTTCTACCCTCCGCTCTCCTCGCCTATATATATAGGCTTCCACCACGGCCGCATTTTCCTCTCTGCTCCTTCTTCCTTGCGAATACGCCGATCTCCTATTCTTCGTAACCAGGTTTGTTTCTCCATTGCAAATTTCTCTATTATTATTATTATTTCCCGATTGTGTTTTCCCCTTCCGCAGTCTATTGTGCAATTGGTTTGAAGAATCTGTTGTCTCGAATTCCCAATCCATCTCTATCTCTTTCCGTTTTAGATAGATTAACATGGGTTAGGCGTGCATGGCTACCATCGGAATTCCTAATCTACTAGAAGGGATCATCGGAATTTCTAATCTAGTAGAAGACCACGTGTTGTTTGATTATAAGCAGTGATTATTTCGAATCTGTGGTGTAAGGCAGATCGATTCAGATCTCCCTTTTATCCAAAAAAAAAAACTAAATCTAAGTTCTGCCTAGGCAATCTATGCTGTTGTTTTCATGATTTTTTTTTCTGAGTCATAAGGACACTGATGTGGGGCTTTATGTCATTACAAATCCGGTCCATGCATGCATGATGTGATGAAATCTTTGGAGCATTATGACGTTTTTAGATCAGTGACATGGACGACTTACTCCTTGACTCATGCAGCAATGATATCTGATCAAGTATGTATGAACGTTGAATTACGTGGTTCCTTTTCTACTGAAGTTTCGCTTTTGTGACGCACAATTGCACATGCGCTCTCACACCAGTGTATATGAAGGTACGCCGTTTAATGTGATTGTAAGTATTTTGGGTTTTCTATGCGTGGATGCACTTATATCTAATGTTTCCTTGCTTCTTTCATCAGATCACTGGTAACTTTCTGATAAGGAACCGTGTCCGCACTTACACTGACAAGAAAACGCTGAAGAAGTGGTTTTTCATTGACAAGACTGTGGGTTAAATCTACTCTGTGGTTTTTCATTGACAAGGAGTAGTAACAGAACCCCTTCTCCACCTAATTTTGGTCTCAATTTGCAATTAGCCTATTCATTGATTATTTCTCAAGTGTATAGTAGCAATAGCTTGCCTGCCATGTCGGATCATGCGGCCAAAAGCCAGCCAGTGTTGTCAATGCCATCTTCAGTACCTTCAAATCTCATGCCATCTTCAATCACATCCAAGAGGCATCCCTGTTCTTCCGCGAGTGTGACATACATCAGCAGACGTAAACTTGTCGAAGTCGTCGATGGACTGCTTGGTGTGATGACACCATCATCAACCCATATAAAGCCATCTGTGCATTTTGATTCTGATGGTCCATCTGATGAAGTTTCTCCTTACAAAGCTTGGCTGGTAAGATCAATATTTGTTTCTGTTTTCAGTTGTCTAGCTGGTGTCTCATGCAAATGATTCTAGAGTTTTGCCATTTGTTGCAGGCAACATGCCCTTCTGCTTTAGCTTCCTTCGACTGGATCATAGCAAGTGCACAGGGCAAGAAGATCGCCTTGTTTCTAGACTATGACGGTACGCTTTCGCCTATTGTCAATGATCCTGAGAAGGCGTTCATGTCCCCGGAGGTAAGACACAACTCTGATAAAATGCTTGGTTTTGAAAATTGCTTCACGCCTTGATGTATGTATAAATGTGATTGCTTCTGAAAAATTGCTTGACGCCTTGATGTATGTATAACTTGGTTGCTCAATCTGGAAAACTTACTTCAGATGCGTGCTGCTGTGAAGAATGTCGCCAAGTTCTTCCCTACAGCAATTGTCAGCGGGAGGTCCCGTGACAAGGTTTGAGCAACTTTTGCACGAGTCGCATGTGACTGTTGGAATAGTTCCTACTTGTATGAAAATCATATAGCTGATGTGTTCTCCTTGCCTCTTCATATTCAGGTGTTCGAATTTGTACAGCTGAAGGAGCTCTGCTACGCTGGAAGTCATGGAATGGACATAATGCTATCTTCTGCAGATTCTTCTGAAAGTAGAACAGAAGATGTGAGTGCTTCTTTCATTGTTTGGTACTCCCTCCGTAAAGTAGTGATCTAAACGCTTTTATATTAGTTTACAGAGGGAGTACAAGATTTCGGGGACTGGTAAATTGCTTTGTTGCATTGCCTAAAAATATGTTACGTGGCAAGAATAGTGATTGATCTGTTCCTTTTTGCTCTTGCCTGAATACTACATGGATTATTGGTTCAGGTCTTTGATTATTATTTTTCGATACTCTGCTGTACTTTGTGTAGGACAAAGAAGCCAAACTTTTCCAACCCGCAAGCGAGTTTTTACCCATGATCATTGAGGTACACAGTTTAACTCTATTAACAGTTACAGCATTCAACCTGTTGCTGAACAATGAAAATACTGACATACTTTTTTTGTTTTGTTTCCTGCACAACAGGCTTACAACTCCCTAGTGGAGGCCACCAGATCAATCAGGGGTGCAAATGTTGAGAACAGCAAGTTCTGTGTGTCTGTACATTACCGCAACGTCGACAAGCAGGTAGTGATCTCTAGCTGCTTTTGCCTCTCTTGCTTCAACCATTGCAAGTTCCTCTGAATTTTTGTGTCCACTCTTCCCATTTCCAGGACTGGGATTCGGTCGCGCAGCTTGTTAACGATGTGCTTAAGTCTTTTCCTCGTCTCAAACTAACAACCGGACGAAAGGTAGGAGCATTCGAATGTGCCTTCCTCACCAAGCATTTCTACTCTTTCTACTATCACTGACAGAAATGTGCATCTCTTCACCGTGTGCGATTGCGCAGGTTTTAGAGGTTCGTCCAGTGATCGACTGGGACAAGGGGAAGGCAGTGGAGTTCCTGCTGCAGTCGCTCCGGCTAGATGACCCTGGAAGCGTTCGCCCTATCTACATCGGAGATGATCGAACCGACGAAGACGCGTTCAAGGTTTTGAACTATTTCTTCTTCAGAAGAAGACTTCTGCTCATCTCAGTCACGAATCCACTGAACAAACACTACGTTTCTTCTGTTCTTTTGCCACGTTATCAGGTGCTTCGCGAGCGGAACTGTGGGTACGGGATTCTGGTTTCGCAGGTGCCCAAGGAGACTGAAGCCTTCTACTCGCTGAGAGCCCCATCTGAAGTAAAGAAAACGTTCAAATTCCATGCCTGGTTTCTGCATTCATGCCGATTTTTCTCGGTCAATTGTTTACTGATCTGGCCGTTTCACTTGCCAAATTGTTATGCAGGTGATGGACTTCCTCGATTCCCTGGCGAGATGGAAGGAGCAACAGCAGCCAGCCCATGATCAAGAATGATAATAACGCAGTAATAGCACATCATCAGTTTATTTCAGTTTAGTCTGGCAGAAATGACAGTAGCAGATTTTAGCATCTCCGGGGCGACTATTTCACAGCGCCGGAGGTGGATAGGGTCGTAGCCCAAACCTACCAAGATGACTTTTCTCTTGTTGTTTTCTCTTTGTTTAGCCCTGGCAAAGTTGAAATTTTTGTCCACCTTTGCCCATGAAACTAGGAATAATTCGCATCATCTGTGACTTCTTTTGCACGAAATGGCTTTGGTGAAGTTTGACATCTGCCAACTATGCAGTCCAGTGTTTATACTTTTTTAGCATTTCCACTTGTCGCTACCCTAACTTGAAAGAGACAGCCGAACAGTGGGGACAATACAATGAGAGCTTCATAGTTTATTGGACCGGTAGGTGGTAGCTTTGACCTGATGATAGGGAGACGGTAGAGACTCTCAGAATATCCATGAACCGGACCACACCTCAGTTTAATAACTTTGATCGTACAATGATTTATGTTGTCACAGGGCAGATTCCTGCTTATACTCATAAAAAAAGAGATGGTCCAGCTTATGACAACACCGAACAGAAAAACACCTGACAAAAACCACAATATCATCCGACACAAAAGAAGGGAAACCACGATACCATGACCACCCTACCTCTAAATTAGACCACGAGGGCTTAGAGCATCTCCAGCCGCGTCCTCAACAGGCCTCTTTTTCGGCGCCGGCGCTAAAAAAAACGGCTCAGTCGCGCTTCCATGAGCCCGTTTTTCGTTGGTTTGGGCTGAAACTGGCGCCGGTGGACCCAGGCCGAACCCGGCGCGCTGGGGAGAGCTGGGAAAACCGATTTTGGCGCGAACCGGAATGGGCCTGCCGAGTCAGCGACACGGCGCTTCGTCATCCTCATCGCCTCTGTTCCCGCAGGAATCAATGCCAAGGCTGTCGCGCTGCCGCGCCGGTCAGCCTCCATTGATGCCTCACAAGCGTCGCAGTGAAGTCACCGCGACGCGCGTCCCGCCCGCTCCCGCCATGCGTCGCCCGGCATGCAGATTCTCACCGCCCTGCTTCGACTATAAAAGCCGACCTCCCCGCCGGTGAACGCCACAGTGGCCACAACTCGCCTCCTCTCTCGCCTCGTCTCACCACAGCCCCTCCCCCCCTCCGACGAGCAATGGCCGAGCGGTACCCCGGCGACGCCGCGGCGGCGAACGGTTTCGGCCGCCGCCATCTCCACGAGGACGAGGCGCGCCTCCTCTACGAGGCCGACTATCTGGCACCCCCAGACATGCGGGTGCCGGGCTCATGGAAGTTGAGCGCCGGCGGCGTCCCGGTACCCCCGGTGCCCACCGGGGTTGAACGGCGGGCCAAGATCGCCTGCTTCCGTTCGACGCTGACGGAGGAGCAGCGGAACGAGCCGAGGTACGTCGCCGACAGCGGCACGCTGTGGACGATGTACTTCGAGCGCCGCCGCCAAGACCAGATCGCCTCCGCCAACTGCACCATCCCCCGCGGCCGACTCAACGCCGACGAGCGGCGCGAATGGTGGGGCGTGCCCGGCCACACCCTCGAGGCCATCCTCGACTACATCGACACCGGCAACATGCCGTGCCTCGAGTACCCGTCGCGCCCGTCCTTCTCTCGCCGCCGTGGCAGCTCCTAGACGCCACGGCGAATGGAGGTGGCCACCTCCTTGTCGTCAGGTTCCAGTATGCTCTCCTCCGGGTCGCCGGCGCTCCATCCCGTCAAGTCGGAGCCGCAGGAGACGCCGCTTGGGCGCCGCACCCGCAGCGGCGCCCTCGTCATCAACGAGGGTGGCCGCCCCTCCCCGCGTTCCCTCCGCCTAGTCCGTCCGAAGACCGAGCCAGGGTTGCTCCTCGTCAAGAAGGAGCACGCGGAGATGGCCGCCGCCGACGAGACCGCCCTCAAGTGGGCGAAGGTGGACTACGTCCGCGAGCAGGTTGCGCGCCAACGCCAGGCGTACAAGGGGATCATGGTCCGGCGCCGCGGTCGCGAGGAGGGCAGCGTCGTTGTCCTTGACAGCGACGAGGAGGACGCGCCCGGTCCGTCCAACCCCCCGCGCGTCGGCGACCCTGGTCAGGGGTCCAGCAGGGATGGCGGCGTCTCTGGCGGGACGTAGGGCGGCGACGACGACGATGACTACACCCGGTTCTACAGGCTCCTAACATGTAGAAGGCAGGTGGCGGCCGCGGCGTAGTAGGGCTAGGCGTAGGCATAGTTTGTTTGTTTTCTGTTTTTTGTACAAATTTGAATGAAAATTGCCGAGTTTGCGCCGAGTTGGGGGCGACCTGGGGGCGACGACTGGGAACGCAATCGCCCCCACGCCAAAAGTGGGCGCCGGTTCGGCCCCAGACGGCGTTTTTTCGACGTCCTGGGGGGCCGAACGGCTGGAGATGCTCTTAGAGCATCTATAGCCCGGCATTCCAAACCCACCTCATATGCCCGGGCGGGCTGCCCTGTTACTGTCCGATCGTGATTTTTTGACCTAGAGGGCTCCCTCAAACGGGCCTCAAACGCCTGGGCTAACTGGCACTCCTTATATCCAGCTCAAATATGGGACGGATATGGAGACGCCCGCCACATCGGACTAACTGCAGGGTCCCACGTGAAACACCCAGAAACCTGGCGATCTGAAGCTCGTTTCCTCCGTCGAACCGGTGTTGCCGCATGGCGCTGCTCCTGCGGGCCGCGTAGTACCTAGCCCGACTATTTAAGTCGACCGATGATGACCCACAAGTATAGGGGATCTATCGTAGTCCTTTCGGTAAGTAAGAGTTTCGAACCCAACGAGAAGCAGAAGGAAATGACAAGCAGTTTTTAGTAAGGTATTCTTTGCAAACACTGAAATTATCGGTAGCATATAGTTTTGTGATAGGGTAATTCGTAACAGGTAACAAGTAACAAAGGTAAACAAGGTGCAGCAAGGTGGCTCAATCCTTTTTGTAGCAAAGGACAAGCCTGGACAAACTCTTATATAAAGCAAAGTGCTCCCAAGGACATGGGAATTACTGTCAAGCTAGTTTTCATCATGCTCATATGATTCGCGTTCGTTACTTTGATAATTTGATATGTGGTGGACCGGTGCTTGGGTGTTGTCCTTACTTGGACAAGCCTCCCACTTATGATTAACCCCTCTCGCAAGCATCCGCAACTACAAAAGTAGAATTAAGGTAAACCTAACCATGCACTACTAGGAAAAAGCTTATATACAGACACTTATCAGTAGCACTTGTTAAAGCGAAAAGCTACTGCTACGCAGCAGTAGCGCGGGTCTGAACAGCACGCTACTACCACAAAGTTAGCAGTAGCGCACCCCCCATAAAACGCGTTCCTACTATGACGACCAGAACCATTACTGCCATGCTTGGTATAGTAGCAGCGCGCTTCTACAAACCGCGCTACTACTAAAAAAATATTAGCAGCACGTTTTAAGGCAACGGTGCTGCAACTAACAAAAGGAAAAGAAAAGAAAGAAAGCAAAGGAAAAAAGAAAAGGAAAATTAAAGAAAAAGAGAAAAATGAAAGCAATAGCAGCAGCGCATTTTTATGAAAGTGTTGTAGCTACTTTAGCTATAGCGTGTTTTCCCAACATGCGCTAAGTAGCTATAGCGCATGTTTTGTAAAAGCGCTACTACTAACTTTGAGTTGCCGTTTCGCGGGCGTCCCTCCTTCCCCCAAGTCCCCATTCTTCTCGCCAGGCCCCAACCTATCTCTCCTCGCCGCCCCTGCTCCCTCGTCGCCCTGCCTCCGTCGTCGCCAGAGCCGCCACCGGAGCCACACGCCATCGCCGCCACCGGAGCCGCGCGCCCGCGGAGCCACCCTCGTCCGCTCCTTGCCGCCCCTGCTCTCTCGTCGCCCCTGCCCCATCGCTGCCAGAGTCGCCGTCGCCGTCACCGGAGCCCCTGCTCCCTCGTCACCCTACCACCCTCGTCCGCTCCTCGCCGCCCCTGCTCTCTCGTCATCCCTGCTCTCTATAAGCCCCACCCCTCCCTCTAGGTTAATTAACTTAGGTGAATTTAGTTCATTAGGTTAACAAAGTGAACTAGCTAGGTTAAACTAACTAGGTTAGGTAACTAAGTGAACTAGCTAGGTTAATTTGGTTTACTAACTAGGTTAGTTAGATGTTTTTAGATGTTTGGTTAACTAATTTGGTTAACTAACTAGGTTAGGTAACTAAGTAGATGTTAATTAGCTAGGGCAGTAGTGGTACTATTAATTAGATGTTTTTCAGTTAGGGAAGTAGGTTAGGTAACTAAGTAGATGTTAATTAGGTTAGGTAACTAAGTAGATGTTAATTAGGTTAGGTAACTAAGTAGATGTTAATTTATGTTAATTTGGTTAGCTAACTAGGTTAGGTAACTAAGTAGATGTTAATTTATGTTAATTTGGTTAGCTAACTAGGTTAGGTAACTAAGTAAATGTTAATTTATGTTAATTTGGTTAGCTAACTAGGTTAGGTACCTAAGTAGACGTAAATTAGGTTAGGGCATTAGTGGTACTAGTAGATGTTAATTAGATATTTTTTTAGTTAGGGAAGTAGGGTTTTACTAGGTTAATTAGGTGAAGTTAAATGAATGAACTAAATGAATGAAAATAGTAGCTTAAGTAGTTGTAGATGCTTAAGTAGCTAGCTAGGGTTCATCAAATTAGTTAGTACTTATAGATGCTTAAGTACTAGGGCAGTAGGGTTTAACTAGATGTTAATTAGGGCAATAGGGTTTAGTTTAGAGAGAAAAATTCAGTATAAAAATATAAATTTCTAGAATGTGATGCTCATGTTTATGCTAGGAGATTTGTGTAGATTTTCTTGAAGTGTCAAACACTAGGAGATGCAAATTTGAAGTGGTCATGTTATATGCAAATTCCTTAATAGTGTTTGCTCATTTTTATCTACTGTTGTGCCCAAGTGGCCTTTTGTTGTTTCCACGGAATGAAGCCGAGTGGCCTATGTTTTGCCGGAATGTCGATTCATTTCCGTTCCGGCAAATTTCAGGTGCTCGATTTGTCCACTTTTTAGCAAAGGTCATGCCGAAATTTTCCATGAATTTCGGGATGACTTGTGCTACAAACTAGGACATATCGAGTGCCCGGGATTTGCTGCACCGGGAAGGAATCAACGTTCCTGTAAAACATAGGCCTCTTTTATGTGATTATTCATTTTATTAGGTCTATAATTAATTGACTAGATTTAATCGTAGGAAACATGACTTGCAACGATGAAGGACAGGGTTCTGGTGATTGTGACGACGTCTACTGGCGGCAGACAAATTTTTGAACCTTGTCGATGATCAACGGTTGCTGTTGCTGGGCCCACCTGTCACATCCGAGACCAACATTGAGACCGGCGCCGAGACTGGAGTTGAGACCGAGACCGGCAAAGTCATAGAACCGAAACCGAAGAGGAGATGTCGACGCCCAAACCAGCTCCGCACTACTAGACTAGTGGTCACGGAGGTGGATGACGGGAATTTTGAGCCAAAACTGTCTGTGGAAGCGTGCTCCTGCTACGGCAATCAAATAGGCTGCATCGTACGGACGTGTGCCACCATCAACGATGAGGCACTAAAGAAGATACCAAATATGAAGCACTCCCTCCTAACCCTGTTGCACCAGATATTCTTGTTCCCGGGCCGGGATGAAATCCAATATACTGAGCCAAAGAAAGACCCGACAATGAAGAAGATAAGCAAAAGCACCATGACAAAGTTTAGTGACGTGTTGGCCGCGTGGAAAGTAAGGGTGGAACATCGTATCATCAACAAAAAGGAACCTGCTCTAAGATTGTAAAGGATAACCCGACAATCACGGAAGAGCAGTTTCAAATATTCAAGGCGGCTTGCAATGCCGAAGTTGCAAAAGAAAAGTAGAAGTACATGAAGGGGCTTCAACAGAGGAACATGGGGTGCCACCACCTCGGAAGTCGTGGTTACGGGGGGGGGGGGGGGCAGAGATCCATATGGGTCCAGGAGGACGTGGAACGCAAAAGTCTGGGCATCGCAGACCCCTTGGCGGAGTTCACCGTCCCACAGGAGCATGACGTCCTTAGGGCCCGGTACCATTGGGACCCAGTCACGAAGGTTTTAGAGACGGACCCGGTCACGACGGAGTTCATGAGACTACTGGTAATTTTAGTTTCTGATCAATTCGACTGCATGTTTAATCATATTTGTAAACGATCCTTGTTCCTTTTGCAAAGAGAGCAGCACAGGATTGCGGCCGAAAGCGACTCGCCGTCTGAGGCGTTGGCGAGGCCCAAGTGGGACACCCCATTCAACCGGGCGTTGAACATATTGAAACGACTCCCGGTGGACACTCGGCTGTCGTATGGACGCGTGCACGGTGTCGGAGACAGTGCCACATGGAAGAAGTACTATGGTGAGACCACGGAGGAGAGAAAGGAAAGACGAAGGTTAACTGAAGAAAACATCGACAAGAAGGTTGAGATTGCAGTTGAGAAGAAATCAGCTGAGACAGTCGCAACAGCGGTAGTTACCGCAAAACAGGCGGTAGCTGTCTTGGCTCCGGCCGTCATCAGTTGGAGCGGGCAAAATACAAATAAAAATGCAGTAGACTTTCCCCTTGCTGACTTCTTCGGGAGCAGCTCGACTCGCGTTGCACCAGCACCTGCACCAACACCTGGTCCTGCACCAGCACCTGCTCCTGCACCGGCTCCCGCACCTGCTCCTGCACCGGCTCCCGCACCTACTCATAGCAGCCCGTCCTCCGTCTCGGACGTGCTTGGTAGTGCTTCGTCTTTGGCTGAGCTCGACGCCCTCACGGTACCTGTCACACCGTCCCTCTTCAACAAATGTATAATCTCTCATTTTCGTTGCCTTTCGGATGTCTCATGTCGCAGACATGTCTTTGCAGGCTGACGCCCCATGCACCATATTGTAAGACATCAACGGCCAGAAGGTGGACGTGGGGAAGGTGACGACAATGAAGCCAAAGGAACAATTGCTCCACAGCCGGCCGATCCCCCCTCATGTCTTCAAGGTTTCCGTGGCCAGTGTCAAACTAGGCCACGAGAATTTGGCTCCTCCGGTACTAGGGGGAGATGACGAAGAGACCCCGCGGCGGCTTGGTGATTACAAGACGTGGGTCCTGTTGTGGCCAAAGAGTCAGCTTCGTCTGGAGGCGGCCGGGAGCACACCCACGACCACGCAGGCTCCGCAAGGTATGAACATCAGCACCTCACCTACCCAATTAGCGTCGCCTGTCGTGCTGGGTGATAGCGGACGGGGTGAGGAAGAGGCTCCATTAGTCACTGATGACGTCGCCATAAATGAGGATGAGGATGATGATGACACTCAACAGTATCTCAATACTGGTGCCTATGATGATGGAGGAGTGATGGCTCAGCAGTATGAGTACTCAGGGTTTGAGCGTCATGAGTCGGTGCCTGAATTGCCGCCTCCAGAGGCTGAACGTATTATAGAAAACCTTCCACCAAAGAAACATCGGAAGAGAGTGAGGAAAGGCAACAATAAAGCTGCTGCTATGATCCAGCCACCTCCGCAGCCTTGGGTTCAAGACCGTATACCTGTCTGCGGTGTGGCGAAATACCATATCCCCGGTGAACCAATCCTACCTAAGGCATCGGTAGAGGCCATACACGGTGATATAAGGAGACTTCATGACGATATGTTGCGGAGAGAGAAAAGCCTAATCGCCTCGGAAAATCCAGGATACCCACTCTACGTGGTTAACGTGTCGCGGCAAAGGTTGTACGTCGACACATTCCCCGCGGAGAAGTTCTTCCTTCGATTCAATTACATCTTCGACATGTCTCACTTGAAGAAGCTGGATTTTACGTTTGTCCGCCTTTATGCCTTGTACATGAACTACATCATCGGGATTGAGCAGATACCTTATATCTGTGTCGCTGACCCGTACTTCATGCACGAGGGCTTCTTGGTAGTCTGCGCAGAGCACCGTGAATACATGAGGGACTACATCGTCGATTTCATGGTCTCCAATAAGGACAAGGAGACGATTCTCATGCCTTATCATCCCCTGTAAGTCATCCGCCTGGATATCCTTCCTTCAGTTTCAATCATTCATTTGCATGGTGGAGGCTAATTAATTTGAGGTGTACTTATTTTGCGCAGCCACGGGCGCGCCTTCCTCATCATCCTTTACCCCCGATACTCCCACGCTCTTTACTTGGACTCATCGAAGAACATGAACAAAAAGGATTACACCCACATCAAGTTTGTTCTCGACAGTGCTATCTTTTTCTACGGCGTACGGGGTGGAGAGATCAAGACCAAGAAGAAGAGGAATAGCAGGCCCACCTTCAGTCATAAGATTGACTTCTGCTGCATCCAGCAACCGAGTGATACTCTTAGTGATGGATTCTATGTCCTACACCACATGCCGGAGTACAGACGGGATTAGCAGAACCTTCGCATGTCACCTACATCCGGGGATGCCCATATTCTGCAATGGGCAAAGAACGTAGGAGATATCAAGGATCATCGACTTCGAGTTGAGTTCTATCACATCCAGCGTGAACTTGCCCAAATCATCATGAAGGAGGTCCTCAATAAAATAGGGGATGTTCTACGAGGAAGGGAAAATGTCACAGGAAGACGTCCGAACACGTGTAGCCGCTCAGCGTCTCGACCTGAAGCCTTTCACTAAGCTCAGGGACTATCTCCCTGACTTGGATGGATGGCATGACATGTTTGAGTGATTGTCGATATATGACAATGTGTTCGTTTATTCCATACTTTCTATATGACGAAACTTTGAGTTATGCACGATGAAACTTTATTTGTGATGCAATTAAACCATCCTCCTCGACTAGAGAAGATCACTCTAGTTAGGGCATTTTGGGTACGATGAACTTTGTTATTTATGCTTATGATATGTTGCTTCTATTTTTGCCAAGTTTGTCTCTTTCTGTTGCTCAACTATATATGTTGCATATCATCGACTCATGTGACGATGCAGGTGCATAGATCATCGATGGCGAAGAAGTGCTACGCCAGGAGTATACAATGAGTGGCCGGAGTGTCAGGCCTAGGTGTACCAGTTTCCAGTTTCCGAGCGACAACCAGTAGTTAGTTTAGGTTCACGCTAGTGCGAGAGAGGGATACAAACTCATGTACTGCATAGTTCCGCTCTCACTCATAGTGATAGCTCTTCTCGCGTATATCATTGTTTAGATGGATGACTATGTAGTTGCAAGTAACCGAGACTTGTATCACTATTTTCGAGATGATGACGAGAGACCACTTTGTGTTGGATGATGATTAGGATGATGACATGATTTGATGCTATGATTACATTTGTATGTGTATGATATGCTAAAGGTTATTGTATAAAGCCGTTCAAATACAAAAAAATATGCAAAAAAAAACAAAAACAAATAAACTAACAGTAGCGAGGGGAGTAAAGTTAGCAGCAATGTGCTCTTACCAGTAGCGTGCCCGAGATAAAAGCACTGCAGATATTAGTAGTAGCGCGTTGCGCTAAAGCTCGCTGCTACTAGCCATGTATAGTAGTAGCGTGGGTCAACACGCGCTACTGATACATGTTAGTTGTAGTGCCGTATCAGTAGCATAGGGCCCCGCGCTACTGATACACCTAATATGCGCGCTACTACTAGGCTTTTCCCTTGTAGTGATAGCATGAAACATATGGATCCAAATCATCCCCTTACGAAGCAACGCATAAACTAGGGTTTAAGCTTCTGTCACTCTAGCAACACATCATCTACTTATTACTTCTCAATGCCTTCCCCTAGGCCCAAATCATGGTGAAGTGTCATGTATTCGATGTTCACATAACACCACTAGAGGAGAGACAACATACATCTCATCAAAACATCGAACGAATACCAAATTCACATGATTACTTATAACAAGACTTCTCCTATGTCCTCAGGAACAAACGTAACTACTCACAAAGCATATTCATGTTCATAATCAGAGGGGTATTGAATAGCATTAAGGGTTTGAACATATGATCTTCCACCAATAAACCAACTAGCATCAACTACAAGGAGTAATCAACACTACTAGCAACCCACAGGTACCAATCTGAGGTTTTGAGACAAAGATCGGATACAAGATATGAACTAGGGTTTGAGAGGAGATTGTGCAGGTGAAGATGTTGATGGATATTGACCCCCTCTCGATGATGATGACAATGGCGGTGATTTCCCCCTCCAGGAGGTATGTTTCTCGGGCAAAACAGCTCCGTCGGAGCCCTAGGTTGGTCCTGCCCAGGTTCCGCCTCGAGACGGCAGTGCTTTGTCTTGAAAGCTTCTCTATGATTTTTTTTCCAGGGTAAATGACACCATATAGCAGAAGATGGGAGTCGGGGGCTTGCTAGGGGGCCCACAAGGCAGGGGCGCCTAGGGGGTAGGGCGCACCCTCCACCCTCATGGCTGACTGGTGGCCCCCCTCTGGTGGTTTCTTCGCCCAATATTTTTAATATATTACAAAACTGATCTCCGTGAAGTTTCAGGACTTTTGGAGTTGTGCAGAATAGGTCTATAATATTTGCTCCTTTTCCAGTCCAGAATTCTAGCTGCCGGCATTCTCCCTCTTCATGTAAACCTTATAAAATAAGAGAGAAAAGGCATAAGTATTGTGATATAACGTGTAATAACAGCCCATAATGCAATAAATATTGATATAAAAGCATGATGCAAAGTGGACGTATCAACTCCCCCAAGCTTAGACCTCGCTTGTCCTCAAGCAAAAGCCGATATTGAAAAATATGTCCACATGTTTAGAGAAAGAGGTGTCGATAAAATAAAATACGGACATGATGGCATCATAATCATCCTTAGAACAGCAACATATATTTTCATATGATTTCTTATAATAAAGTAACAATCTATTCACATGGTAAAGTATGAATCAGAAACTTCATTGAAAACTAATTAACAAACTATGATCTCAGTCATTGAAGCAAATGCAATTTATCATAACATCGGAAAGAGTCAATATAAGAGCTTTTCAGCAAGTCCACATACTCAACTATCATTTAGTCTTTCACAATTGCTAACACTCACGCAATACTTATGGGTACAAAGTTTCAATCGGACACAGAAAAAGATAGGGGCTTGTAGTTTCGTCTCCCATCCTTTTACCTCAAGTGTAATGTCAACAATAATACTTTATGAAAACCTACATCTGAGTGGATATATATATCTGGATCTCTCCAACACATAGTTCTTGCCAAAGTATAAAAAAGTGTAAAAAGGAAAGGTGAAGATCACCGTGACTCTTGTACGAGGGTAGAAGGTAAAAATAGAAGATAGGCCCTTCGCAGAGGGAATCATAGGATGTCATGCACTTTTATGGTTGGATGCATAAAATCTTAATGCAAAAGAACGTCACTTTATATTGCCAACTGTGGTAAGAACCTTTATTATGCAGTCCGTCACTTTTATTTCTTCCATATCACAAGCTCGTATAAAGCTTATTTTCGTCACACTAATAGATCATACATATTTAGAGAGCAATTTTTGTTGCTTGCACCAATGACAACTTACTTGAAGGATCTTACTCAATCCATAGGTAGGTATGGTGGAATCTCATGGAAAAACTGGGTTTAGGGTTGTTTGGAAGCACAAGTAGTATCTCTACTTGGTGCAAAGAATTTGGCTAGCCTGAGGGGGAAAGGCAAGCTCAACATGTTGGATGATCCATGGCAATATTGAAGGAAATATGCCCTAGAGGCAAGAATAAAATTATTATTTATTTCCTCATTTCATGATAAATGTTTATTATTCATGCTAGAATTTTATTAACCAGAAACTTAATACATGTGTGAATACATAGGCAAAACATAGTGTCCCTAGTATGGCTCTACTTGACTAGCTCGTTAATCAAAGATGGTTAAGTTTCCTAACCATAGACATGTGTTGTCATTTGATGAACGGGATCACATCATTAGGAGAATGATGTGATGGACATGACCCATCTGTTAGCTTAGCATTATGACCGTTACAGTTTCATTGCTACTGCTTTCTTCATGACTTATACATGCTCCTCAGACTATGAGATTATGCAACTCCCGAATACCGGAGGAACACCTTGTGTGCTATCAAATGTTACAACGTAAATGGGTGATTATAAAGATGCTCTACAGGTGTCTCCGAAGGTGTTTGTTGGGTTGGCATAGATCGAGATTAGGATTTATCACTCCGAGTATCGAAGAGGTATCTCTGGGCCCTCTCGGTAATGCACATCATAATAAGCCTTGCAAGCAATGTGACTAATGAGTTAGTTACAAGATGATGTATTATGGAACGAGTAAGGACACTTGCCGGTAACGAGATTGAACTAGGTATGAAGATACCGATGATCGAATCTCGGGCAAGTAACATATTGATGACCAAGGGAATAATGTATGTTGTCATAACGGTTCGGACGATAAAGATCTTCATAGAATATGTAGGAGCCAATATGGGCATCCAGGTTCCGCTATTTGTTATTGACCAGAGAGGCGACTCGGTCATGTCTACATAGTTCTCAAACCCATAGGGTCCGCACGCTTAACGTTCGTTGACGATATAGTATTATATGAGTTATGTATGTTGGTGACCGAATGTTGTTCAGAGTCCCGGATGTCATCTCTAACATGACGAGGAACTCCGTAATGGTCCGAAGATAAAGATTGATATATGGGATAATAATGTTTGGTCTCCGGAAGGGTTCCGGAATTCATCAGAAGGGGTTACGGATGTTTCCCGAAATGTTTGGGGTACAAGAACACTTTATTTGGGCCAAAAGGGAAAGCCCACAAGGTTTTTGGAAAGCACAAAAGGAAGTTTTGCAGAGTCCAGGGGCCAGACGCCAGGGTGCCTAGCGTCTGGGTCCAGATGCCGGGAACCCTGGCATCTGGCCCTGGAGTCCGAGAAGGACTCTTGCCTTTCGGGTGAAACCGACTTCATGGAGGCTTTTACTCCAAGTTTCGACCCCAAGGCTCAACATATAAACAGAGGGGCAAGGCTAGCACCCAAGACACATCAAGAAACACCAAGACGTGTGCTGGCAACCCCGTCCCCTCTAGTTTATCCTCCGTCATAGTTTCCGTAGTGCTTAGGTGAAGCCGTGTTGAGATTGTTCTTTACCAACACCGTCACCACGCCGTCGTGCTGCCGGAACTCATCTACTACTTCGCCCATATTACTGGATCAAGAAGGCGAGGACGTCATCGAGCTGAACGTGTGCTGAACGCGGAGGTGCCATATGTTCGGTACTTGATCAGGACGGATCGTGAAGATGTACGACTACATCAACCGCGTTGATAAACGCTTCCTCTTTGCGATCTTCAAGGGTATGAAGATACACTCCCCTTCTCGTTGCTATGCATCTCCTGGATAGATCTTGAATGATCATAGGAATTTTTTTAAAATTGCATGCTATGTTCCCCAACAAATATAACTTCTTCGGATATAAGAAAACATACCCCATTACGTTGTCTTTCTTGTCCAACATCAACTTTTTAGCATGTCATATTTTAGTGAGTGCTCACAATCACAAAAGATGTCCAAGATAGTATATTTATATGTGAAAACATCTCTTTATTTATTACTTCCTATTAATTGCAACGTTGACAAAAACTATGTTTGTCAACTCTCAACAACTTTTATTCATCATACTCTTTATATGTGAAGTCATTACTCTCCATAAGATTAATATGATCTTTTTATTTCTTTAATTCCCTCAATATCATAGCAAGATAGCAAAGCCCTCAACTCAAAACTACTCTTTATTATATATAACTCACAGACTCGATTACATAGATAGATATCAAGACAAAACTCAAAGCTAGATCATACTAAAACTTTATTCTACTAGATCAAGATATAACCAAAAGGATCGAACTAAGAAAAGCGATAAAGATAGAAGTGTGATGGTGATACGATACCGGGGCACCTCCCCCAAGCTTGGCAATTGCCAAGGGGAGTGCCCATACCCATGCATTTATGTCTCTTTCTTCGAAGGTGGTGATGATGGAGTTGTTGATGAAGTAGTGCCACACATCGAGCGTAGGAGATGCTCCAACTTGCGGATAATGCCCCTGAGTGCGGTGATGTGCTCTTGCAACAGAATATTTTCATGAGTGAGATACTTGTTTTGCACATGAATTATTTCAATGACCTTGAAAGCTTCAATTTTAGTAGGGGTAAGATGATTGTAGTAAGGTTGAAGGATGTCTTCTTCTTCTATTGTCGGAACTTGATCTTCCGTGGCCTTCTTTATCTTGTCACCCTCGTTGATTCCCCCAAGTTCTTCTCTCTTCATATCAATCTTCATTAGCCAAGCATTGTCGCCCGCGTTGTTGGAGGAGGGGGGTGACATGATGCCTGGCCTGGAAAACTCTGCCACAAAACAGCTCGAAACAAAAACAGAGTATTTTGTCGTGGTACGATGGCCAAAGCCTTCGGGATATAATTAATGAATTTTTACCAACCAAAAGAAGTATTGTGCAAGAAAACGGAGTCCGTAGGGCACACGAGGTGGCCACGAGGCAGGGGGACGCGCCCAGGTGGGTAGGGCACGCCCTCCACCCTCGTGGATGCCTCGTGTCTCTTTCGGACTACTTTTAATTTTCCTAATTTTTTAAATATTCTAAAACGGAGAAAATTTGCTATTAGAACAGTTTTGGAGTCGGTTTACTTACCGTACCACATACCTATTCCTTTTCGAAGTCTGAAACATTCTGGAAAGTGTCCCTTATGTACTCCTTCGGGGTTACGGTGTTAATGATATTGGTTTCAACATTTATGGGAGTAGCTGATATATAATGTTTGATTCTTTGACCGTTTACCACCTTCGGATTTGTGCCTTCGGCGTTGTTGATTTTGATGGCACCGGAACGATAGTCCTCCTCGATAATGTAAGGACCTTCCCATTTAGAGAGAAGTTTTCCGGCAAACAATCTTAAACGACAGTTGTATAGCAAAACATGATCACCTACATTAAACTCACGCTTTTGTATCATTTTGTCATGCATCTTTTAACTTTTTCTTTAAACAACTTGGCATTCTCATAGGCTTGGATTCTCCATTCATCAAGCGAGCTAATGTCAAATAACCTCTTCCCGGCAAGTTTGAAATCATAATTGAGCTCTTTAATAGCCCAATATGCCTTATGTTCTAGTTCGAGAGGTAAGTGACATGCTTTTCCATAAACCATTTTATACGGAGACGTACCCATAGGATTTTGGGATAATTATATTTATGCCCCTAGTTGTGTCCCACTTGTCTGTTTTACCCCTAATTCCCAAAAGTCACCGATTCTGTCCAAGTCACTTTGCTCCTCTTATGCTTTTGCCCTTTGACCGTTTGACCATCAGTTTGAAACTTCATAACTAGTTCATACTAAATCAAAAAAATGCAAATAAGATACCAAAATGTTCAAAAAAACATCACCTATATGTCAGTGTCATTTTCATTCATGAAAAAAGTGTTGGAAAGCGCACATCCAAGTTTTAGCTCTTTTGATACCACCATGAATAGTAAACTCTAAAATAATTCAAAAAATCAAAAAAAATATGGTGGCAAAGAACGACAAATGTTCTAAGTGCTTGCCAAGTTTCATTAGGGAACGACATTCGTGGAATTCGTGGCCAAAAAATAATCTATTTTGGAGTGCTAATTGTTTTTTTGCCATGGCACCCACAAATGTTATTCCCTGATGAAACTTGGCAGGCACTTAAAACATTTGTCATTCTTTGCCACCAATTTTTTTTGAACTTTTTTGAACTTTTTTAGATTTTACTATTCATGGTGGTAGCATAAGATCTAAAACTCGGATGGTCACTTTCCAACACTTTTTTCATGAATGCAAATGACACTGACATATAGGTGATGTTTTTCTGTACATTTTGGTCTCTTATTTGCATTTTTCTGATTTAGTATGAATTAGTTATGAAGTTTTCAAACTTACGGTCAAACGGTCAAAGGGCAAAAGCATAAGAGGAGCAAAGTGACTTGGACAGAACCGGTGACTTTTGGGAATTAGGGGTAAAACAGACAAGTGGGACACAACTAGGGGCATAAATCTAATTATCCCTAGGATTTTTGTAAGCAGTTCTATAAGCCCATAATGCATCATCAAGTTTTTTGGACCAATTCTTTCTAGATCTATTAACATTCTTTTGCAAAATTAATGTAATCTCTCTATTACTCAATTCTACTTGACCACTAGACTGAGGATGATAAGGAGATGCAATTCTATGATTAACATCATACTTAGCAAGCATTTTACGAAAAGCACCATGAATAAAATGTGAAACACAATCCGTCATTAAATATCTAGGGACTCCAAACCTCAGAAAAACAACTTCCTTAAGCATCTTCATAGAAGTGTTATGATCAGCACTACTAGTTGGAATAGCTTCTACCCACTTAGTAACGTAATCAACAACAACTAAAATATGTGTATAACCATTAGAGGAAGGAAAAGGTCCCATATAATCAAAGCCCCAAACATCAAATGGTTCAATAACAAGTGAATAGTTCATAGGCATTTCCTGGCGTCCACTAATATTACCAATTCTTTGGCATTCATCACAAGACAAGACAAACTTACGAGCATCTTTGAAAAGAGTAGGCCAATAAAAACCGGATTACAATACCTTATGTGCAGTTCTATCTCCAGCGTGGTGTCCTCAGTAAGCCTCGGAGTGACACTTGCGTAGGATCTGTTCATGTTCATGCTCAGGTACACAATGTCTAATAACACCATCTACGCCTTATTTATAAAGGTGTGGGTCATCCCAAAAGTAATGTCTTAAATCATAGAAAACCTTTTTCTTTTGCTGGTATGTGAAACTAGGTTGTATAAATTTAGCAACAATGTAATTAGCATAATCAGCATACCATGGAGCAGTACGAGAAGCATTTATGACAACTAGTTGTTCATCAGGAAAGCTATCATCAATAAGCAGTGGTCATCAAGAACATTCTCTAACCTAGACAAGTTGTCTGCAACGGGGTTCTCAGCCCCCTTTCTATCAATAGTATGCAAATCAAATTCTTGCAGCAAGAGAACCCATCTAATAAGTCTAGGTTTAGCATCTTTCTTTTCCATAAGATATTTAATAGCAGCATGATCAGTGTGAACAGTTACTTTGGAATCAACAATATAAGGTCTGAACTTATCACAAGCAAATACAACTGCTAAAAATTCTTTTTCAGTAGTAGCATAATTTCTCTAGGAACTGTCTAGAGTTTTACTAGCATATTGAATAACATTTAGTTTCTTATCAACTCTTTGTCCTAGAACAACACCAACAACATAATCACTAGCATCACACACAATTTCAAAGGGTAAATTCCAATTAGGTGGTTGAACAATAGGTATAGAAATCAAGGCTTTCTTAAGTATTTGAAATGCTTCTACACAATCATCATCAAAAACAAAAGGAACATCTTTTTTCAAGAGATTAGTGAGAGGCCTAGAAATTTTAGAGAAGTCTTTAATAAACCTCCTATATAAACTAGCATGACCAAGGAAACTCCTTATACCTTTGATATCTTTGGGACATGACATATTTTCAATAATATCAACTTTGGCTTTATCAACTTCAATACCTCTTTCAGAAATTTTATGCCCCAAGACAATACCTTCATTAACCATAAAGTGGCACTTCTCCCAATTCAAGACAAGATTGGTTTCTTCAGATCTCTGCAAAACTCGATCAGGGTTGCTTAAGAAATCGTCACAAGAAGTTCCGTAAACGGAATAATCATCCATGAAAACCTCAACAGTCTTTTCACAAAAATCAGAGATATAACAGTCATACATCTTTGAAAGGCAGCAGGTGCATTGCATAAACCAAAAGGCATACATCTATAAGCAAAAGTACCAAGAGGGCAAGTAAAAGTGGTCTTTTCCTAATCCTCTTTTACACAGGTATTTGAGAGAAGCCAAAAAAACATCTGGAAAGCAAAAATGTGTATGTTTGGATAATATTTATAGCATTTGATCAATAAAAGGTAGAGGGTAATGATCTTTTCTAGTAGCTTTATTTTTTGTGGAAATCAATTACCATCCTATAACCTGTAATGATTCTTTGTGGGATCAATTCATTCTTATCATTAGGAACAACAGTAATACCTCCCTTCTTAGGGACACAATGAACGGGACTTACCCACTGACTATCAGCAATAGGATAAATTATACCTGCGTCGAGAAGCTTTAATATTTCATTTCTCACCACTTCTTTCATCTTAGGATTTAACTGTCTTTGGTGATCAACAACTGGTTTAGCATCTTTATCCAGTTTTATTTTGTGCTAATATTTAGTGGGACTAATGCCTTTATATCATCAAGAGTATATCCAATAGCGGCACAGTGCTTCTTCAGAGTTTTCAATAATTTCTCTTCTTCAAGCTCTGAAAGGTTAGCACTAATAATAACATGATATATCTTCTTTTCATCAAGATAAGCATATTTCAAATTATTAGGTAATTGTTTAAGCTCAAACACGGGATCACCCTTGGGTGGAGGAGGATCTCCGAGGATTTTAACATGCAAATTGTATTTCAAAATAGGTCCTTGCTTAAAGAATACTTCATCTATTTCCCTTCTTTCATTCATAAACATATCATTTTCATGGTCTAGCAAATATTGTTCTAAAGGATCGTTAGGAGGCATGGCAATAGAAGCAAGACCAACAATTTCATCCTTACTAGGAAATTCTTTATCATGGGGTTGTCTACAAAATTTATAGAAATTAAAGTCATGAGACATATCCCCTAAACCAACAATAACAATATCTTTCTCGCGGTCTATCTTAGCATTAACAGTATTCAAGAAGGGTCTACCAAATATAATGGGACAAAAGTCATCTTGTGGGGAAGCAAGAACAAGAAAATCAGTAGGGTATTTTATTTTCCCACACAAGACTTCAACATCTCTAACAATCCCAACTGGTGAAATAGTATCTCTATTGGCAAGCTTAATAGTAACATCAGTATCTTCTATCACGGCAGGTGCAATATCATTCATAATTTCTTTATATAAGGTAAAATGTATTGCACTCACACTAGCACCCATATCACATAAGCTATGATAACAATGATCTCCTATTTTAACAGAAACAATAGGCATGCCAACAACAGGTCTATGTTTATCTTTAGTATGGGGTTTAGCAATTCTAGCAGCTTCATCACAGAAATAGATAACATGCCCATCAATATTATCGACCAAGAGATCTTTAATCATAGCAATACTAGGTTCAACTTTAATTTGCTCAGGGGGTGTAGGTGTTCTAGTATTACTCTTACGAACCACAGTTGAAGCTTTAGCATGATCCTTTATTCTAATAGGGAAAGGTGGTTTCTCAATATAAGCAGTAGGAATAATAGGATCAACACTATAAGTAATAGTTTCTTCTTCAACTTTAATAGGTTCTACTACTTTAACTTCAATGGGAGGATGTGTTGGGGAACGTTGCAGAAAATTAAAATTTTTCCTACGGTTTCACCAAGATCCATCTATGAGTTCATCTAAGCAACGAGTCATGGGAGATAGATTGCATCTACATACCACTTGTAGATCGCGTGCGGAAGCGTTCAAGGGAAGGGTGATGATGGAGTCGTACTCGCCGTGATTCAGATCACCGATGACCAAGTGCCGAACGGACAGCACCTCCGCGTTCAACACAGGTACGAGACGGACGACGTCTCCTCCATCTTGATCCAGCAAGGAGGAAGGAGAGGTTGAGGAAGATAGCTCCAACGGCAGCACGACGGCGTGGTGGTGTTGGTGCAGCAGTACTCCGACAGGGCTTCGCCAAGCACGTAACGGAGGAGGAGAGGTGTTGGGGAGGGGAGGGGCTGCGCCTTGGGTTGTGTGCAGCAGCCCTCCCCTCACCCCTCTATTTATAGGGGAAGGGGCAAGGGGGCCGGCCCCTCTAGATGGGATCTAGAGGGGGGCGGCCAGGGAGGGGGGACTTGCCCCCCAAGCAAAGGGGGCGCCCCCACTAGGGTTTCCCCCCCCCCCAACCCTAGGCGCATGGGCCCAAGGGGGGGCGTGCCCAGCCCTCCAGGAGCCGGTTCCCTGCCCCTTGTGGTCCATGAGGCCCTCCGAGAGGGGTGGCCCCTCCCGGTGGACCCCCGGAACCTCTCCGGTGGCCCCGGTACAATACCGATATGCCCCCGAAACTTTCCGGTGTCCGCATGACAACTTCCCATATATAAATCTTCACCTCCGGACCATTCCGGAACTCCTCGTGACGTCCGGGATCTCATCCGGGACTCAGAACAACATTCGGTAATCACATACAAGTCTTCCTAATAACCCTAGCGTCACCGAACCTTAAGTGTGTAGACCCTACAGGTTCGGGAGACATGCAGACATGACCGAGACGACTCTCCGGTCAATAACCAACAGCGGGATCTAGATACCCATGTTGGCTCCCACATGCTCCTCGATGATTTCATCGGATGAACCACGATGTCCAGGATTCGATCAACCCCGTATACAATTCCCTTTGTCAATCGGTACGTTACTTGCCCGAGACTCGATCGTCGGTATCCCAATACCTTGTTCAGTCTCGTTACCGGCAAGTCACTTTACTCGTACCGTAATGCAAGATCCCGTGACCAACCACTTGGTCACTTTGAGCTCATTATGATGATGCGTTACCGAGTGGGCCCAGAGATACCTCTCCGTCATACGGAGTGACAAATCCCAGTCTCTATCCGTGTCAACCCAACAGACACTTTCGGAGATACCTGTAGTGCACCTTTATAGTCACCCAGTTACGTTGTGACGTTTGATACACCCAAAGCACTCCTACGGTATCCGGGAGTTACACGATCTCATGGTCTAAGGAAAAGATACTTGACATTGGAAAAGCTCTAGCAGAACGAACTTCATGATCTTGTGCTATGCTTAGGATTGGGTCTTGTCCATCACATCATTCTCCTAATGATGTGATCCCGTTATCAACCACATCCAATGTCCATAGCCAGGAAACCATGACTATCTGTTGATCAACGAGCTAGTCAACTAGAGGCTTACTAGGGACATATTATGGTCTATGTATTCACACGTGTATTACGATTTCCGGATAATACAGTTATAGCATGAATAAAGACAATTATCATGAACAAGGAAATATAATAATAATACTTTTATTATTGCCTCTAGGGCATATTTCCAACAGTCTCCCACTTGCACTAGAGTCAATAATCTAGTTACATTGTGATGAATCGAACACCCATAGAGTTCTGGTGTTGATCATGTTTTGCTCGCGAGAGAGGTTTAGTCAACGGATCTGCGACATTCAGATCCGTATGTACTTTGCAAATATCTATGTCTCCATCTTGAACATTTTCATGGATGGAGTTGAAACGACGCTTGATGTGCCTGGTCTTCTTGTGAAACCTGGGCTCCTTGGCAAGGGCAATAGCTCCAGTGTTGTCACAGAAGAGTTTGATCGGCCCCGACGCATTGGGTATGACTCCTAGGTCGGTGATGAACTCCTTCACCCAAATTGCTTCATGCGCTGCCTCCAAGGCTGCCATGTACTCCGCTTCACATGTAGATCCTGCCACGATGCTCTACTTGCAGCTGCACCAGCTCACTGCTTCACCATTCAACATATACATGTATCCGGTTTGTGACTTAGAGTCATCCAGATCTGTGTCGAAGCTAGCGTCGATGTAACCCTTTACGACGAGCTCTTTGTCACCTCCATAAACGATAAACATGTCCTTTGTCCTTTTCAGGTACTTCAGGATATTCTTGACCGCTGTCCAGTGTTCCTTGCCGGGATTACTTTTGTACCTTCCTACCAAACTTACGGCAAGGTTTACATCAGGTCTGGTACACAGCATGGCATACATAATAGATCCTATGGCTGAAGCATAGGGGATGACACTCATCTCTTCTTTATCTTTTGCCGTGGTCGGGGACTGAGCCGAGCTCAATCTCACACCTTGCAACACAGGCAAGAACCCTTTCTTGGACTGATCCATTTTGAACTTCTTCAAAATCTTATCAAGGTATGTGCTCTGTGAAAGACCTATGAGGCGTCTCGATCTATCTCTATAGATCTTGATGCCTAATATATAAGCAGCTTCTCCAAGGTCCTTCATTGAAAAACACTTATTCAAGTAGGCCTTAATGCTGTCCAGAAGTTCTATATCATTTCCCATCAAGAGTATGTCATCTACATATAATATGAGAAATGCTACAGAGCTCCCACTCACTTTCTTGTAAACGCAGGCTTCTCCATAAGTCTGCATAAACCCAAACGCTTTGATCATCTCATCAAAGCGAATGTTCCAACTCCGAGATGCTTGCACCAGCCCATAAATGGATCGCTAGAGCTTGCATACTTTGTTAGCGCTATTAGGATCGACAAAACCTTCCGGCTGCATCATATACAGCTCTTCCTTAATATGTCCGTTAAGGAATGTCGTTTTGACGTCCATCTGCCATGTCTCATAATCATAGTATGCGGCAATTGCTAACATGATTCGGATGGACTTCAGCTTCGCTACGGGAGAGAATGTCTCATCGTAGTCAATCCCTTGAACTTGTCGATAACCCTTAGCGACAAGTCGAGCTTTATAGATGGTAACATTTCCATCCGCGCCCGTCTTCTTCTTAAAGATCCATTTGTTTTCTATCGCTCGCCGATCATCGGGCAAGTCTGTCAAAGTCCATACTTTGTTTTCATACATGGATTCTATCTCAGATTTCATGGCTTCAAGCCATTTGTTGGAATCTGGGCCCGCCATCGCTTCTTCATAGTTCGAAGGTTCACCGTTGTCTAACAACATGATTTCCAGGACAGGGTTGCCGTACCACTCTGGTGCGGAACGTGTCCTTGTGGACCTACAAAGTTCAGTAGCAACTTGATCCGAAGTACCTTGATCATCATCATTATTTTCCTCTTCAGTTGGTGTAGGCATCACAGGAACATTTGCCTGAGCTGCACTACTTTCCCGTTCGAGAGGTAGTACTTCATCGAGTTCTACTTTCCTCCCACTTACTTCTTTCGAGAGAAACTCTTTTTCCAGAAAGGATCCGTTCTTGGCAACAAAGATCTTGCCCTCGGATCTTAAGTAGAAGGTATACCCAATGGTTTCCTTATGGTATCCTATGAAGACGCATTTTTCCGACTTGGGTTCGAGCTTTTCAGGTTGAAGTTTCTTGACATAAGCATCGCATCCCCAAACTTTTAGAAACGACAGCTTAGGTTTCTTCCCAAACCATAATTCATACGGTGTCGTCTCGACGGATTTAGACGGTGCCCTATTTAAAGTCAATGTAGCTGTCTCTAGAGCGTATCCCCAAAATGATAGCGGTAAATCGGTAAGAGACATCATAGACCGCACCATATCCAATAGAGTGCGATTACGACGTTCGGACACACCGTTACGCTGAGGTGTTCCAGGCGGCGTGAGTTGTGAAACGATTTCACATTTCCTTAAGTGTGTACCAAATTCGTGACTTAAATATTCTCCTCCACGATCTGATCGTAGGAACTTTATCTTTCGGTCACGTTGATTCTCCACCTCATTCTGAAATTCTTTGAACTTTTCAAAGGTCTCAGACTTGTGTTCCATTAAGTAGACATACCCATATCTACTTAAGTCATTAGTGAGGGTGAGAACATAACGATATCCTCCGCGAGCCTCAACGCTCATTGGACCGCACACATCGGTATGTATGATTTCCAACAAGTTGGTTGCTCGCTCCATTGTTCCGGAGAACAGAGTCTTGGTCATTTTGCCCATGAGGCATGGTTCGCATGTGTCAAATGATTCATAATCGAGAGACTCTAAAAGTCCATCAACATGGAGCTTCTTCATGCGCTTGACACCAATGTGACCAAGGCGGCAGTGCCACAAGTATGTGGTACTATCGTTATCAACTTTACATCTTTTGGTATTCACACTATGAATATGTGTAATATTACGCTCGAGATTCATTAAGAATAAACCATTGACCATAGGGGCATGACCATAAAACATATCTCTCATATAAATAGAACAACCATTATTCTCGGATTTAAATGAGTAGCCATCTCGTATCAAACGAGATCCAGATACAATGTTCATGCTCAAACTTGGCACTAAATAACAATTATTAAGGTTTATAACTAATACCGTAGGTAAATGTAGAGGCAGCGTGCCGACGGCAATCACATCGACCTTGGAACCATTCCCGGCGCGCATCGTCACCTCGTCCTTCGCCAGTCTCCGCTTATTCCGCAGCTCCTGCTGTGAGTTACAAATATGAGCAACGGCACCGGTATCAAATACCCAGGAGTTAGTACGAGTACTGGTAAGGTACACATCAATTACATGTATATCAAATGTACCTTTGGTGTTGCCGGCCTTCTTATTCGCTAAGTATTTGGGGCAGTTTCGCTTCCAGTGACCCTTCCCCTTGCAATAAAAGCACTCAGTCTCAGGCTTGGGTCCATTCTTTGACTTCTTCCCGGTAACTGGCTTACCAGGCGCGGCAACATCCTTGCCATCTTTCTTGAAGTTCTTCTTGCCCTTGCCCTTCTTGAACTTAGTGGTCTTATTGACCATCAGCACTTGATGTTCTTTCTTGATTTCAACCTCTGCTGACTTCAGCATTGAAAATACTTCAGGAATGGTCTTCATCATCCCTTGCATATTGTAGTTCATCACAAAGCTCTTGTAGCTTGGTGGGAGCGACTGAAGGATTCTGTCAATGACCGCCTCGTCCGGGAGGTTAATGTCCAGCTGGGACAGGCGGTTGTGCAACCCAGACATTTTGAGTATGTGCTCACTGACAGAACTATTTTCATCCATCTTACAACTATAGAACTTGTCGGAGACTTCATATCTCTCGACCCGGGCATGAGCTTGGAAAACTAGTTTTAGCTCCTCGAACATCTCATATGCTCCGTGTTGCTCAAAACGCTTTTGGAGCCCCGGTTCTAAGCTGTAAAGCATGCCGCACTGAACGAGGGAGTAATCATCAGCGCGAGACTGCCAAGCGTTCATAACGTCTTGGTTCTCTGGGACGGGAGCATCACCTAGCGGTCCTTCTAGGACATATTGTTTCCTGGCAGCTATGAGGATGATCCTTAGGTTCCGGACCCAGTCCGTATAGTTGCTGCCATCATCTTTCAGCTTGGTTTTCTCTAGGAACGTGTTGAAGTTCATGTTGACATGAGCGTTGGCCATATGATCTACAAGACATATTTGCAAAGGTTTTTAGACTAAGTTCATGATAATTAAGTTCATCTAATCAAATTATTATAATGAACTCCCACTCAGATTAGACATCCTCTAGTCATCTAAGTGTTACACGATCCGAGTCGACTAGGCCATGTCCGATCATCACGTGAGACGGACTAGTCATCGTCGGTGAACATCTTCATGTTGATCGTATCTTCCATACGACTCGTGTTCGACCTTTCGGTCTCTGTGTTCCGAGGCCATGTCTGTACATGCTAGGCTCGTCAAGTTAACCCTAAGTGTTTTGCATGTGTAAAACTGTCTTACACCCGTTGTATGTGAACGTAAGGATCTATCACACCCGATCATCACGTGGTGCTTCGAAATGACGAACTTTAGCAACGGTGCACAGTTAGGGGAGAACACTTCTTGAAATTGTTGTAAGGGATCATCTTATTTACTACCGTCGTTCTAAGTAAACAAGATGCATAAAAATAATAAACATCACATGCAATTATATAGTAGTGACATGATATGGCCAATATCATATAGCTCCATTGATCTCTATCTTCGGGGCTCCATGATCATCTTGTCACCGGCATGACACCATGATCTCCATCATCATGATCTCCATCATCGTGTCTTCATGAAGTTGTCACGCCAACGACTACTTCTACTTCTATGGCTAACGCGTTTAGCAATAAAGTAAAGTAATTTACATGGCGTTCTTCAATGACACGCAGGTCATACAAAAAATAAAGACAACTCCTATGGCTCCTGCCGGTTGTCATACTCATCGACATGCAAGTCGTGATTCCTATTACAAGAACATGATCTCATACATCACAATATATCACTCATCATTCATCACAACTTCTGGCCATATCACATCACATGACAATTGCTGCAAAAACAAGTTAGACGTCCTCTAATTGTTGTTGCATCTTTTACGTGGCTGCAATTGGGTTCTAGCAAGAATGTTTTCTTACCTACGAATAACCACAACGTGATTTTGTCAACTTCTATTTACCCTTCATAAGGACCCTTTTCATCGAATCTGCTCCAACTAAAGTGGGAGAGACAGACACCCGCCAGCCACCTTATGCAACTAGTGCATGTCTGTCGGTGGAACCGGTCTCACGTAAGCGTACGTGTAAGATTGGTCCGGGCCACTTCATCCCACAATACCGCTGAAGCAAGAAAAGACTAGTAGTGGCAAGCAAGTTGACAAGATCCACGCCCACAACAAAATTGTGTTCTACTCGTGCAATAGAGAACTACGCATAAACCTGGCTCTGATACCACTATTGGGGAACGTTGCAGAAAATTAAAATTTTTCCTACGGTTTCACCAAGATCCATCTATGAGTTCATCTAAGCAACGAGTCATGGGAGAGAGATTGCATCTACATACCACTTGTAGATCGCGTGCGGAAGCGTTCAAGGGAAGGGTGATGATGGAGTCGTACTCGCCGTGATTCAGATCACCGATGACCAAGTGCCGAACGGACAGCACCTCCGCGTTCAACACACGTACGGGACGGACGATGTCTCCTCCGTCTTGATCCAGCAAGGAGGAAGGAGAGGTTGAGGAAAATAGCTCCAACGGCAGCACGATGACGTGGTGGTGTTGGTGCAGCAGTACTCCGACAGGGCTTCGCCAAGCACGTAACGGAGGAGGAGAGGTGTTGGGGAGGGGAGGGGTTGCGCCTTCGGTTGTGTGCAGCAGCCCTCCCCTCACCCATCTATTTATAGGGGAAGGGGCAAGGGGGGTCGGCCCCTCTAGATGGGATCTAGAGGGGGGCGGCGGCCAGGGAGGGGGGACTTGCCCCCCAAGCAAAGGGGGGTGCCCCCACTAGGGTTCCCCCCCCCAACCCTAGGCGCATGGGCCCAGGGGGGCGCGCCCAGCCCTCCAGGGGCTGGTTCCCTACCCCTTGCGGCCCATGAGGCTCTCCGAGAGGGGTGGCCCCTCCCGATGGACCCCCGGAACCTCTCAAGTGGCCCCGGTACAATACCGATATGCCCCCGAAACTTTCCGGTGTCCGCATGACAACTTCCCATATATAAATCTTCACCTCCGAACCATTCCGGAACTCCTCGTGACGTCCGGGATCTCATCCGGGACTCCGAACAACATTCGGTAATCACATACAAGTCTTCCTAATAACCCTAGCGTCACCGAACCTTAAGTGTGTAGACCCTACGGGTTCGGGAGACATGCAGACATGACCGAGACGACTCTCTGGTCAATAACCAACAACAGGATCTGGATACCCATGTTGGCTCCCACATGCTCCTCGATGATTTCATCGGATGAACCACGATGTCGAGGATTCGATCAACCCCGTATACAATTCCCTTTGTCAATCGGTACGTTACTTGCCCGAGACTCGATCGTCGGTATCCCAATACCTTGTTCAGTCTCGTTACCGGCAAGTCACTTTACTCGTACCGTAATGCATGATCCCGTGACCAACCACTTGGTCACTTTGAGCTCATTATGATGATGCATTACCGAGTGGGCCCAGAGATACCTCTCCGTCATACGGAGTGACAAATCCCAATCTCGATCCGTGTCAACCCAACAGACACTTTCGGAGATACCTGTAGTGCACCTTTATAGTCACCCAGTTACGTTGTGACGTTTGATACACCCAAAGCACTCCTACGGTATCCGGGAGTTACACGATCTCATGGTCTAAGGAAAAGATACTTGACATTGGAAAAGCTCTAGCAAAACGAACTTCACGATCTTGTGCTATGCTTAGGATTGGGTCTTGTCCATCACATCATTCTCCTAATGATGTGATCCCGTTATCAATGACATCCAATGTCCATAGCCAGGAAACCATGACTATCTGTTGATCAACGAGCTAGTCAACTAGAGGCTTACTAGGGACATATTATGGTCTATGTATTCACACGTGTATTACGATTTCCGGATAATACAGTTATAGCATGAATAAAGACAATTATCATGAACAAGGAAATATAATAATAATACTTTTATTATTGCCTCTAGGGCATATTTCCAACAGGATGATATTCAAACCACTTCTCCTTAGGGAGATCAACATGAGTAGCAAATTATTCCCAGAAAGAAGCTACTATCTCAGAGTCAAGTCCATATTTAGTGCTAAAATCACGAAAAGCATCGGTATCCATAAATGATTTAACACAATCAAATGTAGGAGTTATACCTGACTCCTTACCTTCGTCGAGTTACCAATCTTCAGAGTTGCGTTTAGTTCTTTCCAATAAATCCCATCTGAATTAATAGTATTCATTATAAAAGAACCAGTACAAGAAGTATCGAGCATGGAGCGATCATTATGAGAAAGCCGAGCATAAAAATTCTGAATAATAATTTCTCTTGAGAGCTCATGATTGGGGCATGCATATAACATTGACTTAAGCCTCCCCCAAGCTTGAGCGATACTTTCTCCTTCACGGGGCCAAAATTATATATCTAATTTCGATCACGATGAACCAGATGCATATGATAAAACTTTTGATGAAATTCCAATTTCAGTCGGTTGTAGTTCCATGATCCAATATCATCACATAGCCTATACCATGTGAATGCCTTTCCCTTAAAAGATAAAGGGAAGACCTTCTTATTAACAACATCCTTGGGCATACATGCAAGCTTAAATAATCCACAAACTTCATCCATATAGATTAGGTGCATATCATGATGTAATGTTCCATCTCCTGTATAGGGATTAGCTAGCAGTTTCTCTATCGTACCCAATGGAATTTCAAAGTAAATATTTTCAGTAGGTTCAGTAGGTTGAGGAGAAACTCTTTGCTCTTCTGGTCGAGGTGAAGATACCCCAAACAATCCCCTCAAAGGATTATTTTTCATAGTAACAAGTGACAGTAAATTTCAGCACACTATATAAATGTTTCCTTACCAAATTCCACTTACCAAAGGCGCTTCACTCGCCGGAAATGGTGCCAGAAAAGAGTCTTGATGACCCATAAGTATAGGGGATCTATCGTAGTCCTTTTGATAAGTAAGAGTGTCAAACCCAACGAGGAGCAAAAGGAAATGACAAGCGGTTTTCAGTAAGGTATTCTCTACAAGCACTGAAATTATCGGTAACAGATAGTTTTGTGATAGGCTAATTCGTAACGGGTAACAAGTAACAAAAGTAAACAAGGTGCAGCAAGGTGGCCCAGTCCTTTTTCTAGCAAAGGAAAAGCCTGGACAAACTCTTATATAAAGCAAAGCGCTCCCGAGGACACATGGGAATTACTGTCAAGCTAATTCTAATCATGCTCATATGGTTCGCGTTCGTTACTTTGATAATTTGATATGTGGGTGGACTACTGCTTAGGTGCTGTCCTTACTTGGACAAGCCTCCCACTTATGATTAACCAAATTCACATGATTCCAGAATTCCAGCTGCCGGCATTCTCCCTCTTCATGTAAACCTTATAAAATAAGAGAGAAAGGCATAAGTATTGTGATATAACGTGTAATAACAGCCCATAATGCAATAAATATTGATATAAAAGCATGATGCAAAAGGGGCGTATCAACCAACGGCACCGAAACCCCATCCACATTTTCCTCCGTGTGTCCGCCTAGTAGTCATGCCCTCACGCCGTCGGGTGAGGAGTTAGCCAATTCTAATGCCTGAGTGTCGGCTCGAGCTCCTTGAGCAGATCTGGGCAAGGTGCGAAGCCCGTATCGTCGCGGGGCTACCTCCGAATGCAGTGGATCCGAAGGAGGAGTTGGAGGAGGAAGAGGAGGAGGAGGATGTGAGGGATGCTGGTGATGCAGATCTGCAGGCGGAGCAGCAGGCCATCCTCGATTCCCCCCGCTCATTGTCGGCTTCGAAGGCCAGGCACCGTTGCTGATAGGAGATGGAGGCCCAATAGGCCGTGGAGGAGGCGGAGATGCTCGCCTACATGGATGAGGTCGAGCAGGAGGAGGATGAGTCGGAGCCCTCCTACCCGCCTGTCTAGTGGCGCCCGGCACCGTCATCGTGGACATCTCAGACAACGAAGATTGGCTAGGGTAGTACATAATACGCAGTACGTAGGATTTCTTTTGCATGCTTTGTATGGATCTAGGGGTCGAAATATGAGAGACTCGGATGCGAGTGGCTAATTTGAGGCGTGACCAGTCACTGTCCGCGGACGCGCCCGGTCGTGTCCGCGAGCGTTTGAGGGGCCGGATTTGCAAAGGCCGGTTGTAGATGCTCTTAGAGCCGGATACATCAAATTTGGCCCCGCAAATGCCTGCGAACACTAACCGGTCTATCCTCAAATAATCTGTTCCACTCTATTTAGAAACCTCAAATCCATACAATTACATTCAACGTAAAACCTAATCTAATGTATCCAACGTGATATTGATGATGGATCTGTCCTGGGAGGAGCCGGCATCATCCACCACGACGCGGTTGTGGCCCTTGGACTGGTGCACCAAGCGGGCGCCAGGGAATGTGACTCCTACTGGCCAACGCCCACTGCCATGAGGGCTATTACCGTCTTCTGCGCCCGCTACCTTGCACGGTTGGCATGTCGCGTCATATTTGCTTCGAACGACGCCCATGTGTTCACCTTCATATCGGTGCGCCAACAAAGGGGTTGTGTGTCTTCCATCGTGTTTGGATGCCAGACGGACCGCATTGCCTCCAGTGAGGCAGTGGCGACACACCTTGCAGCATATCCATGCGCCATTTGGGCGGACATGATGGATTCGTGACAGAAGGAGTCCAAGCGCTGTCGTCGAGTGGCCTCCTCCTCAGAGCGGCAAAGCGCAAGCCGGACGGTCATATCCTCCTCGGGGCCGCATGGGATGAGCTCAGGGTCGACAGGTCTGGAGGTGTAGGACTCGGATCCGCTGCCCGCCATGCCGGAAAAGGCCGAAGAATGTCGGACAGGAGCTTGGGTGGTGAAGAGGAGTGAAGTGGAGTGGTTAGGGTTTGGTCTGGGGAGCGGATGTGGACGAATATATGTGGGGTTGGGTGGGTCAGTGCGGGCCAGGTCTGACCTCGCGGATGCGTCTGGTCATGCCCACCGCAAACATGTCAATAGGACATATAAGTGAACCAATAATAATGTTGGCATCCTTGATGATGCCACAAGGTGCTCTATCAGTCTTATCTACAAGCTTAATAACCACATCAGTTGGCTCAAGAGTGTGTGGCCAGATTTCATCATAATTTTCTGCATAAACACTATAGTGAATAATATTAACAGGGGATTCGGGATCACACAATCCAAAGTAAGACTTTCTACTGAATGAACATGACAATGTTTGTTTACCTGTATCTTTTCCTTCGGTGCAACCTTTTAGATAAGCGGTGATATCTCGATCTAGATGGGTTTCTTTATTTACCACAAATACATGTGTAACAAGCTCTTTCACAATATCAACATGAGGTGGAATCCCATACTGTTCAACCTTGACACTCTTCTTATGCTTAGCTGGGAGTGACTCACCCTTTTATCTTGCTTTCTACTGGAAGTAGGCTTCTTTCCGATTGAGAGTCGGAGTGGATTTCTTTGTTATTACTTCCACCATTCGGATTGCTTTGGATTGCATGTTATGCCTAACAAATCCTACATCTCGTAACTGCAAAAACTCTGAAAAGTCCTTCAAAATTTGTAAAGCAAGGTCAATTCCAATATTAAACTCATGATGAAGATTTTTCATCTTCTCGGTCTTAGAGATGAATTTTAACACTATCATAACCAGGATCAATCTTCTTTTTATCTTTCGAGAATAGGAACCAACTTTTAGTGTTTTGGCGCATCCTATCAAGTAACCCCCAAGATTGGGAAATATTAGAATCCATAAAGGATCTGTGCGAAGTAACATCCAACACTTGCTTACTTTGTTGATCGAGTCCCCCATAAAAGAAATCCACAGTCAAGTAAGGAGGGTACTAATGATTAGGACATTCAGAGAGTATACCTCAGTACCTTTTATAAGCATCAACCAAACGCTCACCTGGAAGTTGCCAAAAGCTACCAATTTTTCTTCTTACTTTATAAAGTTTACCTTGAGGACAAAAGCAGGCTAAGAGCACAGATGACAACTCCTTCCAGTCATTTAAGGTACTTGCAGCCTGATCTTTTAGCCACTTGCAGCTTCATTAGCGAGAGTGTAAGGAAATAATTTTAATTTAATTTCTTTTCATGAGTCAAATCATGTAACTAAAATGTACTACATAACTTTTCGAATTCCTTCACGTGTACATAAGGAATTTCAACTCTATCACGTCAAAATCACTTCTTTTTCAACATAGCAAGGAACCGAGGATTTATCTTCAATGTTTTACCAGTTAGGTCAGGGCCAACAGATATAAAGTTCTCTCATCGAGCTGGACCCGCAACCATTTACACACCTACCTGGTAAATTTGTTCTTGTATGACCATTGTTGCCTGCAACCTGCAAAAACTATTAGAACACAAGATAATTCAAAACTCAAAGCAAATCCCAAAAGCACTCAGCTCCCCAACAACGGCGCCAGAAAAATCTTGATGGCCTTCAAGTGCACAAGGTTTGATTGTAACCTTTTCAAAGTAAAAGTATCGATTCCCACGGGGAGTACATGAATTAAGCGTTGCCTCTTGTAGTGAATTATGGATTTCTGCCTGCAAGTAATTGTGGACTCTAGACAAAGTGATGGCAGAAATAAATTATTGTTTTGGTGAAGAGCAGACTAAAAGTAAATAACATAAAAAGTAATAAAAATTGTAGCACAAGTAACAAGTGGAACTCACAAAGGAGTAAGGCGTTCTCAGGGAGTCTAGAATTCCCACTGGTATGTCTCTAACGCAACCTATGCATCCGCATAATATAGTCTATATCTTCAGACACTCTTCATGATTATGATAGGCGGAGCCGGGTACAGAACACGTTCTACTCTAGGTATACTTCGTGTCGCGCACGCCACTACCATAGTCTCCCCCTGCAGGTTACAACTATGGTAACTATGGGTTACCCTGTGGGCGCGACCTTTATAAGGATTCTCCGTAATTCCTCTATCAATTACAAAAGCGAGAGGTGAAGGCTTTTACAGTCACCTTGAATTACCTTCACATCCTAACCTTTACAATGACTATGATACACTTCATGGCCTTTCGGCGATAATACTGAGTGGGTCCCCTTCACAACATTCACAAAGTTTATTAAACTAAGCATTCAACAAAGGACCTCATATCCAATATAACATTCAAATCGTATACGCACCAAGGTTCATCCATATCCCCGAGAACCAAGGGGTCTACTCACACATGGAGAGAACAAGCATCGTGAAAGTGGTAATGGTAAACATGCATGAATCACACACGTAACACACAAGAGGGTCCACTAGGGTATCTGATTTTACAGTGAGATGGAGATGGATGTGGATGATGACAATGGTGATGATGTTGGCGTCCCTTGCACGTGATTATGAAGATGGCGATCTCCTCCTTGCTCATCCCTCCTCCGGATGACTCCGGAGGATAGGGTTCTGCCTTCTGGATGCGTTTATAGTGCGTATGGTCCTCTCCTCCCTGGCCCGACTTCATGAGGTGGAATTAGTGGACTAGGTGACCAATAGTTGTCATCACTCACTCTTATTCATACTTTTAAGGGCCAATAATTGATATATACCATCAATTTGTTAAATGTATTTATAATAGTTTCAAAAAACTAGCCAAAACATAGGCATGACACGCAGAACTTAAGAACTAAAGACTATTATAGCAACTCTAGTAGAGTCGCCATATTGGCAGGCTCAGTAACGCGCTCCACATGCATATGAAGGTTGTTGAAGTGAAGAGGAAACTACTCGTCAATATTGATTGTCCATATAGTGAGACCTACTCATCAACGTGACCTCCTTTTCCTCTAACCTCTCCAACATATCCACTTTGAGGTGGGGGCTACGTGAAGTTTCGTTCACGCCACACACAACCACTAGATGAAGTGAACTCCAAAGTTGATTCCAAGACGCTAAATATGGAGGCTATGAGGTGAAATATGGAGGGCACTCCATAACTTATGATGATTCTGACAGGTATGACGACTCTACTAGAAAGCATTTTTTTGTCAGAATCACCATATTGACAGTTACAATGGCGATTGAGCCAGTTTAACGACTATGCTAAGCCACATCAACATGTGGACATACATTCCATGTTAAGCTGTGCCAACCTCTTGGCACTAAATTCCGCTTTGTTTCGGGTGTTGTGAGTGTTGTAGGATAATACATATGACAATCAATTAGTACACAAGAGCAATGCCTCCATGAAAAAGTTGAGGGCTCATTCGTTCTACATGATTCTTAAATCATGGGAATAGGAAGAATAGAAGATTGGTATGTCATGTCCACTCCAACCTGTCGTGGATTTATCACGGCAGATGTCCTAGTGAAAGGACTTAGTCGTGGAGCCATCGCTACGGGCTTACTTGAAGGGGTTAAAGCAGGCACAAAGACACGAGGGTTTTATACTAGTTCGGCCCCTTCGATGAAGGTAAAAGCCTACGTCTAGTTGTGATGGAATTGATGTGGTCTCGATGGCTAGGGAGCAAACAAGCTTCGCCTAGGCTCGAGTTGATGTTATCTGTCCTTGAACCATCGCCGGGTCGTCCCCTTACATACACGGGTGACGCCCGTCGGTTCATAGAGTCCCAACCGGTTCATACTCGTATCCCGGTTGGTATCTTTCTATTCCTAACTTACAATACAAGTTATACATCAGGCCGGTTTACGGCTACAAGTTCTAAACCGACTGCAGGCCTTGGGCCTTTCTCTGTTTATACCACCTACGGAGTTAACCCGGCCCAGGCTGGCCGGTTTACACCTAGTGGTAATATCCCCAACATTAGGCCCCAGATTGATTTGAACTGGTTCATGTCAATCCTTCACAAAACTTGTATCTTGGACATCTTCCGGTGATTGGTAAACCGCCGTGTCGTCTCCACTTCTGGTTATTGTAAACCGGCATGACGTCATCCTGTAGTTTTATCATTTACAACGCCTTCTTTAAACGGCAGTTCCTGGATTTGCGCGCTTGACCTAGCTTTGTTGCTGTATAAATAGGACCGAAGGGTCATTTCTTTCTTTTCCCTTCGTCCTCTCTTCTTCGTCTTCCTCGCGCCGCTGGTCTTGGAGCTCCGCCACCGTCGTCGACTTCTGCCTCATCCTGGGCTGCTGCATTGACCTGAACGTACCAGAGTATTGCGGCCTTTTTCCGCGTCTTCTCCGTTCCCGTAAACTTCTTTCCCTTCATGACCTAGATCTGTTCTTTAGGGTTCCAGTTTCATGCTATGTTCTTCGCGCGTTCATATCTGTTCCTTTGACTTTGAATGATTCCATGAACCTGTGCTGTATTTTAATAGTGATCCCTGCACATCCGCTGTAGTCTCTCATCAAAGCTCATAGATCTTCCGCATATATATCTGCTCCCTAGTTCATTTCTGTTTTTACCTTACTCCTCAAAATATTTTCTGTTTTCTGTAAGCTCGCGTTTGATCCGCAGCCATAATAGGATGTTGTGAAACTTGTTTCTGCATACTAATTATCCATAGCTTCAATCGAGCCTAGATTAGGCGGTTTAATTTACCACAGGAAAAGACTGCTGAACCGGCACATATATATCATTAGTCCCCTTGTTGAACCGCCAGAATCCACCTGATATCATATCACAGGAAACCGGTTTATAGACACTGCCTCCGGTTTATCATAACTTAGATCAACACCTTGTACCAAGCATGCCCTTGAACCGGATCAATTATTTCTTGTAGATCTTATCATGGCCAAACAAGTGTATGAATGCAACTGGGTTCCTTCTCGCGTCACCGAATCACAGCTGAATGATCTAGTCTCGATTGGCGCTTTAGATGATAAAAATACAGTCCACTGGAGGGTCCCTGGAGAGGAATGTCCTCCCACACCCCAGGAAGGAGAAGTTGTGGTCTTCGCAGATCACCTGGCCCGGGGCTTCAAACCGCCCGGTTCAAAATTTTACCGGGACGTGTTAGCCAATTTTCAGCTCCGTCCCCAGGACATTGGCCCCAACTCCGTCACCAATTTATGCCACTTTCAAGTACTATCTGAAGTATATCTTCAAGAGGAACCTTCTGTTGAACTGTTTAGAGATCTCTTCCATCTAAACCGTCGCACTGAATTCACCGACGGACCCAATACTGAATTGGGTGGCATGGCTATTCAAAAGAGGAAGGAGATCACCTATCCCCACGTCAAACTCCATACTCACCCCAAGGAGTGGAATGTGACTTGGTTTTATTGCAAAGATACTTCTCCTGAAGATGAAAATCCCTTACCTGGCTTTCGTCCAGAGCGGCTAAGCAACACCCATCCGTTTCCACAAAGATTGAGCGCCAAAGATAGAAGCAAATATGCCCCGCAACTGTCCAAGCTCCGAGCTTTTATGGCTAACGGTTTGACGGGAATAGACCTTGCACGCTGCTGGTTATCATGGGGCATACTGCCTCTGAGCCGGCGCTCCGGTTTGATGTGCCAGTATACTGACAGTGTCGACGACCCACTCCGACACACCAAAATTCAACTCTCTGATGATGAAGTTACAGACTCGGTAAAGAAGATGCTGAATGAACCGGAGCACCTCTGTGCTCAAACCGGTCTACCTCCTTACTGCACCACCAACAAACCGCCTGCGGTAAGTTTCTAGTTGTTCCATCATTAAACCTGTTACTGCTTCATGTGTCTAACATTTAATTATTTCTGATCCAGGGTGATAATCCGTTTTGGAGCAAGAAACTTTCACAAGATAAAGCGGAGAAAACAGGCCGGCCAACCCGGCCCAAGACCAAAGTTGTCAAGAAACCAGCTCATAAGAGAAAGACCACTGCTTCATCTGACCCAGCCATTGACGATGATGTGGGTAATCCGGATCTTGAGGTAGAACTTGATTCTCTTGGCTTGCTTTTTACACGCCTTATTGATGATGATGCTTGTCAGGACGACGCTGAGGCCAGCAATGCAGGATTCGCTGAGGTAACCATTTTCTCTTCCGATTCAGAAAATTTGCCTTTGCGAAAATTTCGCCAGGCAAACCGGAAAGTTAATTTTTCTCACCCTCTTGCTTATTTGGATCCCAAATTTCTTATGAAGACGCAGCAACATGAAGCTCGCCGCACAACCCAGCACAGTGGTCAGGTAGTTACCTCTGCCGGTTTACCAAACAGCCCGGTTTGAAAGCGCCGCTCCGAGGTCTCTGACCTTTTTATTGCTTTAAATTCTAAAGCGGGTTTCTTCCGTCAACCTCTTAATTCGTTCGACTCCGATTATCAGGTCACTTCCCATTCATCCTCTGGTGAATCATCGGCCACTCAGCTACCACCATTGAAGATAGTCGCCGGGTAAGCTAAACCGACCATATGCTTCTAATATATTGTGTAATGGTTTATGCTTTTCCCTGACTCTTTGTCTCTTAGAACCAAACCGAAACCCAGCAAGAAGGCCCGTTTGGATAAAACGGCTGAAGAAGATGCCGCCTCAGATCATGAGAGAGCACCAGATCTTGAAATTTTTGCCTCTGAAGACATTCCCAATGATCCTCCGCTACAAGATGCTGTTATTCCCGAAGAGAGGCCTGTTAACACTTCAATCTCTGCCGATCCACCTGCCAGCACCGTCCGGTTTGATAAATCCCACAGTCCTGCTGACAAAACGGCCGTGCCCACACAATCCGTCGAGTCCAAAGATGATGACGTTGTAATTACTGGTATGGGCCGTTCTGAACCGGGGAATCCTGCAACTTTAACCAGGCACACTATAAAAGAAGATTTTTCCGCTTTGAATAAAGGAAAATGGGATGTTGAACTGGAGACATATGCTGCTCTGAGCGCCCAAGACCTTCATTCTGGCTATTTAAACCGGCTTTATACTAGCCGTGACTATAAAGCTGGCCTGGTCAAGTTAATGAGGGACAAGTTTGAGGTAACCCACTCCTTTACTTACTGCCATTATATCAGTCCTTCTAGCCCCCAAGGGCCGGTTTGTAATCTTGATCAAACCGGGACTTGAATATATTCCTTAACAACTTTGAAATCCACCTGCATAGCCCCCAAGGGCCGGTTTAACTTTGCATACTTAAACCGGGGCTTCAATAAAAACTGCCTTTGGAAACATACGTAGATCAAATAGCCATTAGCCCCCAAGTGCCAAGTTGAATACTTGTATTGAGCTTGGGACTTTGCCATCTAGCAGTAATATAAAAATCGAAGGTGCATTAGCCCCCAAGTGTCAAGCATATAACTTTGTTGTGTGGTTGAGACTTTGACTTTCTTGAACTGCTTGTTGAAAATACTATCTATATGCAGGCTGAGGTGAAAATCAAGGAGGACCGGATTGCCGATTTACAAGAGGCGTTGAAAACCCAGCAGGCCGAAACAGAGAAGGCCAAGAAAGAATTAACCAGTGCCTTGAACGCCACTGAACAATTGAAGGAAGGCTTCAAGAAAGAACAGGCTGATTGGGCCACTGAGAAGGCCAATTTAATCAAACGAGCAGAAAATGCTGGAGTTGCCCTTAAACCGGTGGTAGATGATCTGACAGCCGTAAAGCGGCAAGTACACTCCATGACTGCGGCAATCTTTGGTAAGCTCCTTCGAACAGTTGTGATGTTTTGAACCTGCTATAGTATAAATCCGGTTTGAGACTAACTCTTTATTGTTGTAGGCACACGCATTGGGCACTTAGGAAACGATGTGCGGAAGAAACTGAAGGCTGTCTACACCTTAGTAGAACAGCTATATACCGGAGCCCAGCGTATTATCACCACAGCCTCGCACAATAACCCGGCACCTTCCTTAATCCAAGATACTCTGAACAGGTTGTCCATGCTTCCTGCCCGGATTGAGGAGGTGAAAAAATCTGCTGCCCGAACCGGAGCTATTAATGCTTTGATCCGAGCCAAGGCATGGGTACCAGATTTTGACCCTGTGGAAGCAGCTCAAGGCTACCCCAGTGTGAAGGAAGATGGTTCTGATTTTAATGAAGAGGATTTACGGGCAATAAACCGTGCAGTGCGCCCTCTGGCTTGTCAACTGGCCGAAGAAGCAGATTTGGAGCATTATCAAGCACAATACAATGACCAGAACAAGCGAGTGCCTGCCCCAACTTTTGAAGCGGAAAATCTGATCCCTCCAATCCGTAAGCATACTTACGCTCCTGATATTGAACCGTCTTCCTTGATCCATGAAGAGGTTGTTTTCCAAGCGTTAATGGGAATCGACTGGACCACTGTTGATTTCCAGCCAATGGGTAGAGACGAGGAAACTGAAGCGGCGGAGGATGAAGAGCAGGCTTGAACCGGATGCCGGTTTAAATAGCTGTCATTGACGGCTGTCCCAAAAGAACAATGATCTTATTTGGGCACCGTGTTGCCTTGTAATAGCTTAGTTAATACTTTTATCTTGAATATGCCTTCGTGCATAAGTACTAAAGCTTTTGCTCGATTCGTACCTCCTGCAACCAGAAAAAGTTTGAACTTCGGTGGCGGTTATACCGCCAGCCGGTTTATGATGTTGAATATATGTATCAGTAATACAACAAATATGTGATACAAATACCTGCCATGTCTGGGCATGAAGCTGGCGTAGCCAAGCTTTAAAGCGGAGGCCTTTAGAAACCAGTACCGTCGGTAAATCGGGGAGAGAACAACTCCCATATAAACCGTGTTGAATCAGCACAAGCCCCCTTGTTATTCAATGATGATAACAAGAAAAAGGTAAACCGGGTAGATAACCTCTGGAGTAAGATTTAACCGTGTTCAGTCAATTTGTAATTGATAGTTGAACCGGATGAAAACGTTGTCGGTTTAAAAAACACAACAAAAAACCGAATACCAATTATGAAAAAATATGGAAACAGAGGCAATAACTTTTTGCAAAAGAAAAGCTTTACTGAGCTGGTCAGATGGCATTACCATGGTCAGACGCAACCAAGCTCCCCGAAGGCGTAGCGATGGTGCCAGTCGGCCAGGTCCCCAAAAGACTCGTGGCATTACGCCGGCCAAGTGGCATGACATTAGTTCGGGTTCGACCAAGCCCCCAAATGACTCGAAGGCCTGTAGGCCGACCAAGAGGCGTGACCGGTTCAGACTTGACCGTGTCCCCAAGTGATCTGGTGGCTTTCGCCTATCAAGAGGTGTTGCATTGGTTCGGACACGACCAAGCCCCCAAGTGATATGTAAAAACAAATGTCAAGGGGTAAACCGGAGGCCGTTTTTAAAAACAGAGTCACTCCATGTAACCACGCATGATGAGAAAGACAGAGACCCCGCTTTAGCTGAGGCTCCGGTTTTATTATATCGAAGATAATATATACATTGTCATGATATGTACATAAATAGAGCCGATGGCTCAAGTGTAGTAAGGCCGAAGATGAGCTATGTTCCACGGCCTGTTGGTCTCCTCCTCTGATGTGCGTGAGTCTTGATGCTCTCGAATATCAATCAGATAGTATGATCCGTTATGTAGATTCTTGCTAACCACAAAAGGTCCTTCCCAAGGCGGGGATAACTTGTGCATATCTGTCTGGTCTTGGATGAGCCGAAGCACCAAATCTCCTTCTTGAAAGGTTCTGGTTTTAACCCGGCGACTGTGATAACGCCGAAGATCTTGCTGGTAAATCGCCGAACGGGCAGCCGCCATATCACGCTCTTCATCCAACAGGTCCAAAGCGTCTTGCCGTGCCGTCTCGTTGTCCGCTTCAACATAAGCCGCCACACGAGGCGAGTCGTGCCGGATATCGCTGGGGAGAACTGCCTCTGCTCCATAGACCATAAAGAACGGTGTATATCCAGTGGACCGGTTTGGCGTAGTATTGATACTCCATAGCACAGATGGCAGCTCTTCAACCCAGCATCCCGGTGTCCTCTGCAACGGGACCATAAGCCGGGGTTTGATGCCTCGTAAAATCTCTTGATTAGCTCGTTCTGCCTGTCCGTTGGACTGGGGGTGAGCCACGGACGACACGTCAAGCCGGATGTGCTCTCGTTCACAGAATTCTTTCATAGCACCCTTGGATAAATTAGTACCATTGTCAGTAATGATACTGTGTGGAAACCCAAACCGGAAGATCACCTTTTTGATGAACTGCACTGCTGTTGCTGCATCACACTTGCTGACAGGCTCCGCTTCAACCCACTTGGTAAATTTGTCTACTGCCACCAAAAGGTGGGTCTTCTTATCCTTGGATCGTTTAAAGGGTCCAACCATATCCAGCCCCCAAGTTGCAAACGGCCACGTTATTGGGATCATCCTCAACTCTTGTGCCGGTACATGAGCACGCCTTGAAAATTTCTGACATCCATCACATCGTTTAACCAAGTCCTCCACATCAGCGTGTGCTGTCAACCAGTAAAATCCGTGACGAAACGCCTTTGCCACCAGAGACTTTGAACCGGCGTGATGTCCACAGTCCCCTTCATGGATTTCTCTTAAGATTTCACAGCCTTCCTCAGGAGAAACACAATGTTGAAATGCCCCTGATACACTGCAATGATGCAATTCACCATTAAGAATCGTCATAGACTTGGAGCGCCGGATTATCTGTCTGGCCAGAATCTCATCCTCTGGCAATTCCCCTCGAGTCATATACGCAAGAAAAGGAACCGTCCAATCCGGAATAGCATGTAGTGCTGCCACCAATTGGGCCTCCGGATCAGGAATAGCCAAATCCGCTTCGCCTGGGAGCCGGACTGACGGGTTGTGCAATACGTCCAGAAAGACATTAGGCGGGACCGGTTTACGCTGAGAACCCAACCGGCTTAAAGCGTCCGCCGCTTCATTCTTCCGGCGATCCACATGATCCACTTGATAACCCTTGAAGCAACCCGCAATATTATCCACTTCCCGACGATATGCGGCCATGAGCGGGTCCTTAGAATCCCAAGTGCCAGACACTTGCTGAGCCACCAGGTCCGAGTCACCAAAGCACTTAACCCGGCTTAAGTTCATCTCTTTAGCCATCCGGAGACCATGGAGCAAGGCTTCGTACTCAGCTGCATTATTAGTACAAGGGAACATTAAGCGGAGAACAAAACAAAACTTATCACCTCGCGGGGAAGTTAAAACGACTCCAGCCCCCGAGCCTTCCAACTACCTGGATCCATCGAAATGAATAGTCCAATACGTGTGATCCGGCTTCTCCTCTGGTGCTTGTAACTCCGTCCAATCATTAATGAAATCAACAAGTGCTTGAGACTTCACCGCTGTCCGTGGTATATACTTTAGTCCATGCGGCCCAAGCTCTATGGCCCATTTTGCAATCCGGCCAGTCGCCTCCCGGTTCTGTATGATATCACCCAAAGGAGCTGAACTGACCACTGTGATAGGTTGCCCTTGGAAATACTGCTTCAATTTCCGACTGGCCATGAAAACACCATAGACTAGCTTCTGCCAATGCGGATACCTTTGCTTGGACTCAATAAGCACCTCACTGATATAATAAACCGGCCGCTGAACCGGATATTCCTTGCCTGCCTCCTTGCGTTCCACCACAATAGCCACGCTAACTGCTCGCGCATTGGCTGCAACATATAACAACAACGGCTCCTTGTCAACCGGAGCCGCAAGAACAGGCAGATTGGCCAATTGCCGCTTTAAGTCCTCAAATGCTTCATCAGCAACCGGACTCCAGACGAAATTATCTGTCTTCCTCAGCATCTGGTACAAAGGGATGGCCTTTTCTCCGAGGCGGCTGATAAACCGGCTCAGCGCAGCGATTCTGCCCGCCAAACGCTGAACATCATTGATATACTTCGGTTTAGCCAAGGAAGTAATAGCTTTAATTTTCTCCGGATTAGCCTCAATTCCTCTGTTAGATACCAGGAACGCCAATAACTTGCCTGCCGGAACACCAAAGACGCACTTGGCCAGATTAAGCATCATCTTGTAAATGCGCAAGTTGTCAAAGGTTTCCTTCAAATCATCCACCAGTGACTCCTTTTGTCTTGATTTCACTACAATATCATCCACATAAGCATGCACATTGCGGCCGATCTGTGTATGCAGGCAATTCTGTACACACCGCTGATAAGTAGCCTGGGCGCTCTTGAGCCCGAAAGGCATAGATACATAGCAGAAGGCTCCAAAGGGAGTGATAAACGCTGTTTTCTCCTGGTCCTTAACCGCCATTTTGATCTGATGATATCCAGAGTACGCATCCAAAAAACTTAAACGCTCACAGCCTGCTGTGGCATCAATAATCTGATCAATGCGGGGGAGGGCAAAAGGATCCGCTGGACAGGCTTTGTTAAGGTCTGTGTAATCCACACACATATGCCAAGTGCCGTTTTTCTTAAGGACCAGCACCGGATTAGCAAGCCACTCCGGATGAAATACTTCAATGATAAAGCCAGCTGCCAAAAGCCTGGCCACTTCCTCTCCAATGGCTTTGCGCCTTTCTTCGTTAAACCGGCGGAGGAACTGTTTCACCGGTTTATACTTAGGATCCACATTAAGTGTGTGCTCAGCGAGTTCCCTCGGTACACCTGGCATGTCAGATGGCTTCCATGCAAAGATATCCCGATTCTCACGGATGAACTCGATGAGCGCGCTTTCCTATTTAGGATCCAGATTGGCACTGACAGTGAACTGCTTGGACGAATCGCCTGGCACGAAGTCAACAAGTTTGGTCTCAGCTGCCGATTTAAACTTCAGATCCGATTCATGCTCTGTAGTTGGTTTCTTTAAAGGGGTCATATCTGCCGGATCAACGTTGTCCTTATAGAACTTCAACTCCTCCGTGGCACAGACCGCCTCTGCATAAGCTGCATCACCTTCCTCACATTCCAAAGCGACCCGGCGGCTTCCATGCACCGTTATCGTTCCCTTGTAACCCGGCATTTTGAGCTGCAAGTAGATATAACAAGGTCGTGCCATGAACTTAGCATAAGCCGGCCGCCCAAACAAGGCGTGATATGGACTCTGGATCTTCACTACCTCAAAGGTTAGTTTTTCAGACCGGGAATCGTGCTCGTCTCCAAAAGCCACATCCAGGGCTATCTTACCAACAGGATATGCAGATTTGCCTGGTACTACACCGTGGAACACTGTATTGGACGGTCTGAGATCCTTGTCGGTCAGACCCATGCGGCGGAAAGTTTCATAATATAGTATATTAATACTGCTTCCTCCGTCCATAAGTACCTTGGTGAACTTATAACCCCCCACCTGAGGGTCTACCACCAATGCAAGCTGGCCCGGATTATCAACCCGGGGAGGATGGTCCTCTCTGCTCCATACGATAGGCTGCTCTGACCAGCGTAAATAACGCGGCAAGGCCGGTTCAACAGAGTTCACTGCGCGCTTGTGAAGTTTCCGGTCGCGCTTATCCAAACTAGTCGTGAAAACATGATATTGCCCATTGTTCAACTGCTTCGGTTGGCTCTGATAACCCGACTGCTGTTGCTGCTGCTGGCCGTTCTGATTATTCTGATTATTGTGACCGCCCTGATTAAGACCTGAACCGGAAGCTCCATCGTGACCCAGCCCGTGGAAACCGGATCCTGAACCGCCACCTGACCCCTGGTCGTACCGGAAGGCATTAGAATTTTTGAACTCCTGCATAATATAACAATCTTTCCAGAGATGGGTAGCTGGCGACTCCTTCGTCCCGTGCTTGGGGCAAGGCTGATCCAACAAGTAATTCAAACGGCTCGCATTAGGATTGGGACCCCCATTACAATTCGCTTTGCCTCTGCGCCGCTGCCCCCTGTCCTGTGCATTAGTATTGGCCACGAAATCCATGTTGCCATCCGCTTTGCGCTTGCCTGCGTTTCCATGACCCGCCGGTTTGTACTGTTGCCCCTTGGAGTTGCCATTCTTCTTTCCCTTCCCTGCTTCATCATCATCAGCCTCGGGATCCTTGGTACTGTCCGAATCAGCATACTTCACCAATGCGGCCATGAGGGTTCCCATGTCGTTACAGAACCGCTTCATGCGCCCCAATTTCAATTTTAAAGGCTCAAACCGGCAGTTGCCTTCTAGGGTTAAAATTGCAGAGTCAGCGTTAATCCTGTCAGATGAGTGCAAAATCTCCGAAACACGGCGTACCCAACGGGTTGTTGATTCTCCTTCCTCCTGGACACAAGCCGCCAGGTCTACTATGGACTTGGGCTGCTTACATGTATCCTTGAAATTCTGTATAAACCGGGCCCGCAACTGGGCCCATGAGCTGATAGAGTTGGGCGGTAGGCTCTTTAACCAAGTACGAGCCGTGCCCTCAAGCATCATGGTGAAGTATTTTGCACACGCAGTCTCATCCACGTCTAGCATCTCCATGGCCATCTCATAACTTTCTACCCATGCTTCAGGGGACAAATCGGCGGTGTAATTCTGCACCTTGCGCGGACCCTTGAAGTCCTTAGGCAGGCGTACATTGCGTAAAGCGGGGATCAAACAGGGCACCCCTAAAGCGGATGCAACTCCTGGTCCGGCGAAGGTGGTAGGGCAGACCGGCGTAAGTTGGCCTGCGTCATCCTGGGCTGCCAATTCGGCCTCCCTTCGTGCCCGGGCCCGGTCCACCACCTCCTGAGCATCGCGAACGCCTCCTGTCGGGTTATTGCCACGGGCCGCTTCACGGTCCCGCGCATTGCTTGATATGGCCGGCTCATCCATGCGCCTGCTATAGCTCCTGCTTGGACGGGGTGTAGAATGAATCCGATCACGGCTGTATGAATACGCTTCCTGCTGAATCAGTGCGGTCCGGAGAAGCTCCTTAACCCGACGCGTCTCGACCGCTTGTGGTGAGTCCCCTTCGACTGGGATAGCCTCCAATCGTGCGGCGGCTGCGACAAGATTGTCCATAGGATTAGAGTAATGGCCTGGGGGTGTCTGAACCGGAGGAGGAAACACGATATTCTGCTGAGGGGGCTCCATCAGGCGAGGTTGGACCGTCGCCCCTGGCCCTGGCGCCTCAATCCGGTTTGCCTCCCGGTGCTGGGGCGGATTACTGGGTCCAACTCCTGGGCTCTGAAAGAGATTTCTGGGATCAAACCCTAATGGTAGGCGTGATCTATACTTCCGCTTCAACACCTCCTGCGACGCACTCTGGTCAAGCATGAGTTTGTAGGCCTGGGCGTCCAGAGCGGCCCGTTCTGCAGCCATCCGCTCCTTTTCCGCCGCTAGATCCGCTTTGGCTTGCGTGATCTGCTCCTTCACCTTCGCAATTTCTGCATTATGGGCCTCCTGATCCGCCGGGTTGTCCTCTGCCATGAGCGCAGCTAGTGCGTCAAACAGTTCTGATAGAACTTGAACCGGCGGGCGCTCCGGGCCTCCTGCCCCTGCTGCCACTCCTGCTGCTGATCCGGAAAGCATCGCTGCAGCGGTTGAAGAGTGATTCGCTGCCTGCGTACCGGCCATGAATATTCCAACCCGGTTGATCTGGCTTGGGGGGTCCGGAATACTGTCGCCATCGGAACAGCCCCTGAACATATCGTCCTGTAACTGGTACAATGACTCAGTTTCTCCTATTGAAGATTCGTCGCCGGAGTAAACGACGGTCTCACTACCGTGTTCTGAACCGGAGTCATGTTCTCCTCCGTGGATGACCCCAACGAAGACACGCTTCACAGCCGGTTTAGCCTGGGTAGGTCTCGCACGCTGAGCCGTCTTGACGAGGTCTGTGCAGATGTCCGGCTCAGGCCCAGGCTCCCCGATCTTGCCGATGAAGACGTGTATGCCACCAAAGGGGACCCGGTACCCGTACTCAATTGAATCGGCCTCGGGACCCCATCCTGCGTCGTCGATGTAGATCCGGCCGCGACGACTCTTGGTCATCCGGCCCACGACGTAGCCTTCGAGTCCTTTGAGCTTGCCCTCCAAGATCGTCAAACCATCGTGCGATTGCGCGACGGTGGGCGCCAACTGTCGTGGATTTGTCACGGCAGATGTCCTAGTGAAAGGACTTAGTCGTGGAGCCATCGCTACGGGCTTACTTGAAGGGGTTAAAGCGGGCACAAAGACACGAGGGTTTTATACTAGTTCGGCCCCTTCGATGAAGGTAAAAGCCTACGTCTAGTTGTGATGGAATTGATGTGGTCTCGATGGCTAGGGAGCAAACAAGCTTCGCCTAGGCTCGAGTTGATGTTGTCTGTCCTTGAACCATCGCCGGGTCGTCCCCTTATATACACGGGTGATGCCCGTCGGTTCATAGAGTCCCAACCGGTTCATACTCGTATCCCGGTTGGTATCTCTCTATTCCTAACTTACAATACAAGTTATACATCAGGCCGGTTTACGGCTACAAGTTCTAAACCGACTACAGGCCTTGGGCCTTTCTCTGTTTATACCACCTACAGAGTTAACCCGGCCCAGGCTGGCCGGTTTACACCTAGTGGTAATATCCCCAACACAACCCTTACAATTTTTTTGTAAAGTCTCACCTAGTGCTAAGAATCCTTAGGAATTAGACAATATGGACACACTCCTTAGAACTTTAGCACATTCATTCCTATGAAACGAATGCTCGACATAGGAAAAAATCCAACGAAAAAATCCCATAGGAATCCTTCAAAATTCCTCCAAAATGAATAAGCCTTTTTTCTTATTATTATCAAAAATTAACATAACCACACGAAACAAAACATCACCACAACAAACCACTGTCCATGCTAGTCCATTAGCAAAACTCCAATTTGGATCACCAAAGAGACCTCACTAAATATCCGCAGAAACGTCCGGATGTGTCTATGGACAACAATGTGGGTGGAGGACATCCAACCATAGACACCAAATGTTTAATTCCATTTTTTTCTATTTTCGGAGTACTCAACATAATCAAAGATAAATAACACAATTCTTAATCAATTGAAAGATACATGTTCCTAAAGGAAATATGCCCTAGAGGCAATAATAAAGTTGTTCTTTTATATTTCCTTATTCATGATAAATGTTTATTATTCATGCTAGAATTGTATTAACCGAAAACTTGATACATGTGTGAATACATAGACAAAACATCATGTCCCTAGTATGCCTCTACTAGACTAGCTCGTTGATCAAAGATGGTTAAGTTTCCTAGCCATAGACATGAGTTTTCATTTGATAAACGGGATAACATCATTAGTGGAATGATGTGATGGACAAGACCCATCCGTTAGCTTAGCATTATGATTGTTCAACTTTATTGCTACTGCTTTCTTCGTGTCAAATATATATTCCTACGACTATAAGATTATGCAACTCCCAGACACCGTAGGAATGCCTTGTGTGCTATCAAAAGTCACAACGTAACTAGGTGATTATAAAGATGCTCTACAGGTATCTCCGAAGGTGTTTGTTGGGTTGGCATAGATCGAGATTAGGATTTGTCACTCTGAATATCAGAGAGGTATCTCTGGGTCCTCTCGGTAATGCACATCATATGAAGCCTTGCAAGAAATGTGACTAATGAGTTAGTTGTGGGATGATGCACTACGAAATGAGTAAAGAGACTTTCCAGTAACAAGATTGAACTAGGTATGAAGATACCGACGATCGAATCTCGGGCAAGTAACATACCGATGACAAAGGGAATAACATATGTTGACATTGCGGTTCGACCGATAAAGATCTTCATAGAATATGTGGGAACCAATATGAGCATCCAGGTTCTACTATTGGTTATTGACCGGAGAGGTGTCTCGGTCATGTCTACATAGTTCTCGAACTCGTAGGGCCCGCACGCTTAACGTTCGATGACGATATGTATTATATGAGTTATGTGTTTTGGTGACCAAAGATTGTTCGGAGTCCTGGATGAGAACATGGACATGAAGAGGAGTCTCAAAATGGTCGAGAGGTAAAGATTGATATATTGGAAGGTTATGTACGGACACTGGAATGGTTCCGAAGAGGTTTGGGGATTTTTTGGAGTACCGGGAGGTTACAGGAACCCCCCGGGAAAGTTAATGGGCTTCATGGGCCATAGTGGAGAGGAGGAGGCAGGCCACAAGAGGTGGCGCCCCCCATGGCAGTCCGAATTGGACAAGGGGTGGGGGTGCCCCCCCCCCTTTCCTTCTCCCTCTGCCCCTCTTTCCCCTTTGCCCCTCTCCGTTGGAAGGAAGGGGGGAGCCGACTAGGACTGGGAGTCCTAGTGGGACTCCCCCCACTTGGCGCGCCCCTAGGGCCGGCCGACCTCCCCTCTCCTCCTTTATGTACGGGGGCAGGGGGCACCCCAAAGCACAACAGTTGTCTCTTAGCCGTGTGTGGTGCCCCCTCCACCGTTTACTCCTCCGGTCATATTGTCGAAGTGCTTAGGCGAAGCCCTACGCGGATCACTTCACCAACACCGTCATCACGCCGTCGTGCTGACGGAACTCATCGACTCCTTCGTGCCTCTACTGGATCAAGAGTTCGAAGGATGTCATCGAGTTGAACGTTTGCAGAACTCGGAGGTGTCGTACGTTTGGTACTTGATCGGTTGATTCGAGAAGACGTTCGACTACATCAACCGTGTTAAGTTAACGCTTCCGCTTTCATTTTATGAGGGTACGTGGACATACTCTCCCCTCTCGTTGCTATGCATCTCCTAGATAGATCTTGCGTGAGCGTAGGAAATTTTCTGAAATTGCATGCTACGTTTCCCAATAGTGGCATCCGAGCCAGGTCTATGCATAGATGATATGCACGAGTAGAACACAAAGAGTTGTGGGCGGTGATCTTCATACTGCTTACCACCAATGTCTTATTTTGATTCGGCAGTATTGTTGGATGAAGCGGCCCGGACCAACCTTACATGACCGCGTTCATGAGACCGGTTCCACCGACAGACATACAACTAGTTTTGCATAAAGGTGGATGGTGGGTGTCTGTTTCTCCAACTTTAGTTGAATCGTATTTGACTATTGCCAGTCCTTGTGAAGGTTAAAATAGCAAACTTGATAAATCACCTTTGTGGTTTTTGTGCCGTAGGTATGTACAGTTCATGCTAGAAGCCCGTAGCAGCCACGTAAAACTTGAAACAAACAAAGTAGAGGACGTCTAACTTGTTTTTGCAGGGCGTGTTGTGATGTGATATTTTCAAGGCATGATGTGATATAAATTGTTGTATGAGATGATCATGTTTTGTAACAACTTATCGGCAACTGGCAGGAGCCATATGGTTGTCGCTTTATTGTATGAAATACAAGTGCTATGTAATTGCTTTACTTTATCACTAAGCGGTAGCGATAGTCATAGAAGCAATGGTTGGTGAGACGACCACGACGCTACGATGGAGATCAAGGTGTCAAGCCGGTGACGATGGAGATCATGACGTTGCTTTATGATGGAGATCAAAAGCACAAGATGATGATGGCCATATCATGTCACATATTTTGATTGCATGTGATGTTTATCTTTTATGCATCTTATTTTGCTTAGTACTGCGGTAGCATTATAAGATGATCCCTCACTAAAATTTAAAGGTATAAGCCCGAGTACGCACCGTTGCGAAAGTTCTTCGTGCTGAGACACCACGTGATGATCGGGTGTGATAGGCTCTACGTTCAAATACAATGGGTGCAAGCCAGATTTGCACACGCAGAATACTCGAGTTAAACTTGACGAGCCTAGCATATACAGATATGGCCTCGGAACACTGGAGACCAAAAGGTCAAACGTGAATCATATAGTAGATATGATCAGCATAGTGATGTTCACTATTGAAGACTACTCCATCTCACGTGATGATCGGACATGGTTTAGTTGATTTGGATCACGTATCATTTAGATGACTAGAGGGATGTCTATCTAAGTGGGAGTTCTTAAGTAATATGATTAATTGAACTTAGTACTGATAGTTTTTTGCATATTTATGTTGTAGATCAATGGCCCGTGCTACCGTTCCTTTGAATTTTAATGCGTTCCTAGAGAAAGCTAAGTTGAAAGATGATGGTAGCAACTACACGGACTGGGTCCGTAACTTGAGGATTATCCTCATTGCTGCAAAAAAGAATTATGTCCTTGATGCACCGCTAGGTGTACCACCTACCCCAGCAACTGCAGACATTGTGAATGCCTGGTAGTCGCGTGTTGATGACTACTCATTAGTTCAGTGTGCCATGCTTTATGGTTTAGAATCAGGACTTCAAAGACGTTTTGAACGTCATGGACCATATGAGATGTTCCAGGAGTTGAAGTTAATATTTCAAGCAAATGCCCGAGTTGAGAGATATCTCTAACAAGTTCTACAGTTGCAAGATGGAGGAGAACAGTTCTGTTAGTGAGCACATACTCAGAATGTCTGGGTACATAATCACTTGACTCAGCTGGGAGTTAATCTTCCAGATGATTGTGTCATTGACAGAGTTCTTCAATCACTACCACCAAGCCACAAAGGCTTTATGATGAACTAAAATATGCAAGGGATGGAAAAGACTATTCCCGAGCTCTTCGCTATGCTAAAGGCCGCGGAGGTAGAAATAAAAAAGGAGCATCAAGTGTTGATGGTTAACAAGACCACTAGTTTCAAGAAAAAGGGCAAGGGTAAAAAGAAGGGGAACTTCAAGAAGAATGACAAGCAAGTTGTCACTCCTGGGAAGAAACCTAAAAATGGACCCAAGCCTAAAACCGAGTGCTTCTACTACAAAGGGACTGGTCACTGGAAGCGGAACTGCCCCAAGTATTTGGCGTATAAGAAGGATGGCAAAGTGAGCAAAGGTATATTTGATATACATGTTATTGATGTGTTTCTTACTAATTCTCGTGGTAGTGCCTAGGTATTTGATACTGGTTCGGTTGCTCATATTTGTAACTCGAAGCAGGGACTACAGATTAAACAAAGATTAGCTAAGGACGAGGTGACGATGTGCGTCGGAAATGGTTCCAAGGTCGATGTGATCGCCGTCGGCATGCTACCCATATACCTTCAGGATTAGTATTAGACCTGAATAATTGTTATTTGATGCCAGCTTTGACCATGAACATTATATCTGGATCTTGTTTAGTGTGAGACGTTTATCCATTTAAATCAGAGAATAATGGTTGTTCTATTTATACGAGTAATATCTTTTATGATCATGCACCCTTGAAGAGTGGTGTATTTCTATTGAATCTTGATCGTGATGATACACATATTCATAATATTGATACCAAAAGATGCAAAGTTGATAATGATAGTGCAACTTATTTGTGGCACTGCCGTTTGGGTCATATCAGTGTAAAGCGCATGAAGAAACTCCATAAGGATGGACTTTTGGAATCACTTGATTGTGAATCATTTGATACTTGCGAGCCATGCTTTATGGGCAAGATGACTAAAACTCCGTTTTCTGGAACAATGGAACGAGCTAGTGACTTATTGGAAATAATGCATACTGATGTATGTGATCCAAGGAGTGTTGATGCTCGTGGCGGGTATTGTTATTTTCTGACCTTCACAGATTATTTCAGCAGATATGGGTATATCTACTTAATGAAACACAAGTCTGAAACATTTGAAAAGTTCAAAGAATTTCAAAGTGAAGTGGAGAATCATCGTAACAAGAAAATAAAGTTTCTACGATCTGATCGTGGAGGAAAATATTTGAGTTACGAATTCGGCCTTCATTTAAAACAATGTGGAATAGTTTCACAGCTCACGCCACCTGGAACACCACAGCGTAATGGTGTGTCCGAACGTCGCAACCGCACTTTATTAGATATGGTGCGATCTATGATGTCTCTTACCGATTTACCACTATCATTTTCAGGTTATGCATTAGAGATAGCTGCATTCACTTTAAAAAGGGCACCGTCAAAGTCCGTTGAGACGACATCGTATGAACTGTGGTTTGGCAACAAACCCTAAGCTCTCGTTTCATAAAGTTTAGGGATGCGATGCTTATGTCAAAAGGCTTCGACCCGATAAGCTCGAACCCAAATTGGAGAAATGTGTATTCATAGGATACCCTAAGGAAACAATTGGGTACACCTTCTACCACAAGTCCGAAGGCAAGATTTTTGTTGCTAAGAATGGAACCTTTCTAGAGAAGGAGTTTCTCTCGAAAGAAGTGAGTGGGAGGAAAGTAGAACTTGATGAGGTAATTGTACCTGCTCTCAATTTGGAAAGTAGCTCATCCGAGGAATCTGTTCCCGTGATGTCTACACCAACTAGAGAGGAAGCTAATGATAAATATCATGAAACTACATATCAAGTTGCTACAGAACCTCGTAGGTCTGGCAGAGCATGATCCGCACCCGAGTGGTACGGTAATCCTGTTCTGGAGGTCATGTTACTTGACCATGACGAACCTATGAACTATTAAGAAGCTATGATGAGCCTAGATTCTGATAAATGGCTTGAGGCCATGAAATCTGAGATAGGATCCATGTATGAGAACAAAGTGTGGACTTTGGTGGATCTGCCTGATGATCGGCGACCCATATAGAATAAATGGATCTTCAAGAAGAAGACTGACTCTGACGGTAATGTTACTGTCTATAAAGCTTGACTTGTCACAAAAGGTTTTAGACAAGTTCAAGGAGTTGACTGCGATGAGACGTTCTCACCCATAGCAATGCTTAAGTCTGTCCGAATCATGTTAGCAATTGCCGCATTTTATGATTATGAAATCTGGCAAATGGATGCCAAAACTGCATTCCTTAATGGATTTCTTAAAGAAGAGTTGTATATGATTCAACCAGAAGGTTTTGTCGATCCTAATGGCGCTAACAAAGTGTGCAAGCTCCTGCGATCCATTTATGGACTAGTGCAAGCATCTCGGAGTTGGAATATACGCTTTGAAGAGGTGGTCAAAGCATATGGTTTTATACAGACTCTTGGAGAAGCCTGTATTTACAAGAGAGTGAGTGGCAGCTCTATAACATTTCTAATATTATATGTGGGTGACATATTGTTGATTGTAAATGATGTAGAATTTCTGAATAGCATAAAAGGATACTTGAACAAGAGTTTTTCAGTGAAAGACCTCGATGAGGCTGCTTATATATTGGGCATCAAGATCTGTAGAGATAGATCAAGACGGTTGATAGCACTTTCACAAAGCACATACCTTGATAAAGTTTTGAAGAAGTTCAAAATGGATCAGTCAAAGAAGGGACAATTGCATTTTTACCCCTAGTTGGTTCCTACCCACAGGTTTTGCCCTTACTTTTCGAGCTTGCTCAGTTTTGCCCTTACTTTTTCCATCAAAGTCCCTCAAATGCCCTTTGACCGTTTGACCAAAACTTTGAAAATTCATAACTAATTCATACGAACTCAGAAAAATGCAAATAAGATATCAAAATGTTCAGATAAACATTACCTTTATGTGCATATCATTTGCATTCAGGACAAAAGCACCCTTTAAACTACCTGAGGTAATTAATATTATTAACATTATTAGAAATAAAAAGGTATAAACAATATTTTTTTTCATGAATAAAAATTACATGCAAATGTAGGTGATGTTTTCTGAACATCCTGATATCTTATTTGCATTTTTCTGAGTTCGTATCAACTTGTTATGAACTTTCCACATAATGGTCAAAGTCGTTAGAACATTCTTAACAAGATGATATGAACTCAGAAAATGCAAATAAGATATCTGGATGTTTAGAAGACATCACCTACATTTGCATGTAATTTTTATTCATGAAAAAATATTGTTTATACCTTTTTATTTTTAATAATGTTAATAACATTAATTACCTCAGGTAGTTTAAGGGGTGCTTTTGTCCTGGATGCAAATGATATGCACATAAAGGTAATGTTTATCTGAACATTTTGATATCTTATTTTTATTTTTCTGAGTTCATATGAATTAGTTATGAATTTTCAAAGTTTTGGTCAAACGGTCAAAGGGCATTCAGGGACCACGACGAAAAAAGTAAGGGCAAAACTAAGCAAGCTCGAAAAGTAAGGGCAAACCCCGTGGGTAGGAACCAACTAGGGGTAAAAATGCAATTGTCCCGTCAAAGAAAGGGTTCTTGCCTATGTTACAAGGAGTGAAGTTGAGTCAGACTCAATGCTCGACCACTGTAGAAGATAGAGAGAAAATGAAAATCATTCCCTATGCTTCAGCCATAGGTTCTATCATGTATGCTATGCTGTGTACCAGACCTGATGTGTTCCTTGCTATAAGTTTAGCAGGGAGGTACCTAAGTAATTCAGGAGTGGATCACTGGACAGAGCTCAAGAACATCCTGAAGTACCTGAAAAGGACTTGGGATATGTTTCTCCTTTATGGAGGTGACAAAGAGCTTGTCGAAAGTGGTTACGTTGATGCTAGCTTTGACATTGATCCGGATGACTAAGTCGCAATCCGGATACATATTTTTATTGAATGGTGGAGTTGTCAGTTGGTGCAATTCCAAGCAGAGCGTCGTGGCGGGATCTACGTATGAAGCGGAGTTCATAGCTGCTTGATATGTCTCCAACGTATCTATAATTTTTGATTGTTCCATGCTATTATATTATCTATTTTGGATGTTTAATGGGCTTTATTATGCACTTTTATATTATTTTTGGGACTAACCTATTAACCGGAGGCCTAGTGCAAAGTGTTGTTTTTTTGCCTATTTCAGTGTTCCACAGAAAAGGAATATCAAACGGAGGCCAAACGGAATGAAACCTTCAGGAGAATCGTTTTTGGAACAAACGCAATCCAGAAGACTTGGAGTGGACATCAAGGAAGCAACGAGGCGGCCATGAGGTAGGAGGGTGCGCCCAGGGGGGTAGGTGCGCCCCCGACCCTCGTCGGCCCCTCGTGGCTCCACCGACCTACTTCTTTCGCCTATATATACTCATATACCCCGAAAACATCCAGGAGCACCACAAAACCCTATTTCCACTGTTGCAACCTTCTGTACCTGTGCGATCCCATCTTGGGGCCTTTTTTGGTGCTCCGTCGGAGGGGGAATCGATCACGGAGGGCTTCTACATCAACACCATAGCCTCTCCAATGATGTGTGAGTAGTTTACCACAGACCTTCGGGTCCATAATTATTAGCTAGATGGCTCCTTCTCTCTCTTTGATTCTCAATACAAAGTTCTCCTCGATCTTTTGGAGATCTATTCGATGTAATACTTTTGTCGGTGTGTTCGTCAAGATCCGATGAATTGTGGGTTTATGATCAAGATTATCTATGAACAATATTTGATTCTTCTCTGAATTCTTATATGTATGATTTGATATCTTTGCAAGTCTCTTTGAATTATCAGTTCGGTTTGGCCTACTAGATTGATCTTTCTTGCAATAGGAGAAGTGCTTAGCTTTGGGTTCAATCTTGTGGTGTCCTTTCCCAGTGACAGCAGGGGCAGCAAGGCTCGTATTGTATTGTTGCCATCGAGGATAAAAAGATGGGGTTTATATCATATTGCTTGAGTTTATCCCTCTACATCATGTCATCTTACTTAATGCGTTACTCTGTTCTTATGAACTTAATACTCTAGATGCATGCTGGATAGCGGTCGATATGTGGAGTAATAGTAGTAGATGCAGAATCGTTTCGATCTACTTGTCACGGACGTGATGCCTATATACATGATCATGCCTAGATATTCTCATAACTATGCGCTTCTCTACCAGTTGCTCGACAGTAATTTGTTCACCCACCGTAAGATATGCTATCTTGAGAGAAGCCACTAGTGAAACCTATGGCCCCCGGGTCTCTTTTCCATCGTATTATATCTCTTTTGTTTACATTGCATCTCGTTTACTATTTTGCAATCTTTACTTTTCAATATATACAGCAAAAATACCAAAAATATTTATCTTATTATCTCTATCAGATCTCACTTTTGCAAGTGGCCGTGAAGGGATTGACAACCCCTTTAGTGCGTTGGTTGCAACGTTCTTATTTGCTTGTGCAGGTACAAGGCGCCTTGCGTGTAACCTCCTACTGGATTGATACCTTGGTTCTCAAAAACTAAGGGAAATACTTACGCTACTTTGTTGCATCACCCTTTCCTCTTCAAGGGAAAACCAACGCATGCTCAAGAGGTAGCAAGAAGGATTTCTAGCGCCATCGCTGGGGAGGCTTACGCCAAGTCAAGTCAAGATTTGATCTCTCGACAACTCGTTGATTTCTGGCATCGTTGCCGGAAGATCTACGCACAAGTCAAGACATACCAAGTACCCATCGCAAACTCTTATCCCTTGCATTACATTATTTGCCATTTGCCTCTCATTTTCCTCTCCCCCACTTCACCCTTGCCGTTTTATTCGCCCTTTTTCCGTTTGTCTCTTTTTGCTTGCTTCTTGTGTACTTGTGTGTTGGATTGTTTGTCGCTATGGCTCAAGACACTACTAAATTGTGTGGTTTTTCCAATACCAACAAAAATGATTTTCTTAGCACTCCGATTGCTCCTATTATCGATGCTGAAACTTGCGAAATTAATGCTGCTTTACTGAATCTTGTCATGAAAGATCAATTCTCTGGACTTCTTAGTGAAGATGCCGCTACACATCTAAACAACTTTGTCGATTTGTGCGATATGCAAAATAAGAGAGATGTGGATAATGATATTTTGGAGTTAATTCCGTTTTCGCTTAGAGATCGTGCTAAAACTTGGTTCTCTTCTTTGCCTAAAAATAGTATCAATTCATGGAATAAGTGAAAAGATGCTTTTATCTCTAAGTATTTTCCTCCCGCTAAGATCATCTCTCTTAGAAATGATATTATGAATTTTAAGCAACTTGATGATGAGCATGTTGCACAAGTTTGGGAGAGGATGAAACTAATGATACGTAATTGCCCTACACATGGTTTGAATTTATGGATGATTATACAAAAAATTTATGCCGGATTGAATTTTGCTTCTAGAAATCTTTTAGATTCGGCCGCGGGAGGCACTTTTATGGAAATCACTTTAGGAGAAGCTACTAAACTCCTAGATAATATTATGGTTAATTATTCTCAATGGCACACCGAAAGATCTACTAGTAAAAAGGTTCATGCAATTGAAGAGATCAATGTTTTGAGTGGAAAGATGGATGAACTTATGAAATTGTTTGCTAATAAGAGTGTTTCTTCTGATCCTAATGATATGCCCTTATCCACTTTGATTGAGAATAATAATGAATCTATGTATGTGAATTTTGTTGGTAGGAACAATTTTGGTAACAACGTGTATAGAGGAAACTTTAATTCTAGGCCGTTCCCTAGTAATTCCTCTAATAATTATGGTAATTCCTACAACAATTCTTATGGAAATTTCAATAAGATTCCCTCTGATTTTGAGACTAGTGTTAAAGAATTTATGATTTCGCAAAAGAATTTCAATGCTTTGCTTGAAGAAAAATTGCCTAAGATTGATGAGTTGGCTAGGAACGTGGATAGAATTTCTCTTGAAGTTGATTCTTTGAAACTTAGATCTATTCCACCTAAGCATGATATAAATGAGTCTCTCAAAGCCATGAGAATTTCCATTGATGAGTGCAAAGAAAGAACCGCTAGGATGCGTGCTAAAAAGGATTGCTTTGTGAAAGTGTGTTCTTCTAGTTTTCTTGATAATAAGGATCAAAATTTGAAAGTGATTGATGTGTCTCCTATTAAATCTTTGTTTTGAAATATGAATCTTGATAAAGATGGGACTGGAGATGAGTCAACTTTAGCTAAAAGGCGTCCCAATGATTCGAAGTTTTTAGATCTTGATGCAAAAATTGGTAAAAGTGGGATTGAAGAGGTCAAAACTTTACATAGCAATGAATCCACTATTTTGGATTTCAAGGAATTTAATTATGATAATTGCTCTTTGATAGGTTGTATTTCCTTGTTGCAATCCGTGCTAAATTCTCCTCATGCTTATAGTCAAAATAAAGCTTTTACCAAACATATCGTTGGTGCTTTAATGCAATCTTATGAAGAAAAACTTGAATTAGAAGTTTCTATCCCTAGAAAACTTTATGACGAGTGGGAACCTATTATTAAAATTAAGATTAAAAATCATGAATACTATGCTTTGTGTGATTTGGGTGCTAGTGTTTCCACGATTCCTAAAACTTTGTGTGATATGCTAGGCTTCCATGAATTTGATGATTGATTTTTAAATTTGCATCTTGCGGATTCCACTATTAAGAAACATATGGGAAGGATTAATGATGTTCTTATTGTTGCAAATAGGAATTATGTGCCCATAGATTTCATTGTCCTTGATATAGATTGTAATCCTTCATGTCCTATTATTATTGGTAGACCTTTCCTTAGAATGATTGGTGCAATTATTGATATGAAAGAAGGAAATATTAGATTCCAATTTCCATTAAGGAAAGGCATGGACCACTTTCCTCGGAAGAAAATTAAAGTACCTTATGAATCTATTATGAGAGCCACTTATGAATTGAATACCAAAGATGGTAATACCTAGATCTATTCTTGTTTTTATGCCTAGCTAGGGGCGTTAAACGATAGCGCTTGTTGGGAGGCAACCCAATTTTATTTTTGTTCTTTACTTTTTGTTCCTGTTTAGTGATAAATAATTCATATAGCCTCTGGTTAGATGTGGTTTTGTGTTTTAATTAATGTTTGTGCCAACTAAAACGTTTAGGATAACCTACGGTGATAGTTAATTTGATCTTGCTGAAAAATAGAAACTTTTATGCGCACGAGATTAGTTTTCATAAATCACAGAAACGTGTTTTCAGTTGATTCTTTTTGCATAAGATTTATAAAAAAATTACCTAGGACTTACTAATTTGGTAGAATTTTTGGGGTTCCATAAGTATTCGAGAGTTACAGATTTCTACAGACTGTTCTGTTTTTGACAGATTCTGTTTTTCGTGTGTTGTTTGCTTATTTTGATGAATATATGGCTAGTATCGGTGGGTATGAACCAGAGAGAAGTTGAAATACAGTAGGTTTAACACCAATATAAATAAAGAATGAGTTCATTACATTACCTTAGAGTGGTGGTTTGTTTTCTTGCACTAATGGAGCTCATGAGATTTTCTGTTGAGTTTTGTGTTATGAAGTTTTCAAGTTTTGGGTAAAGATTTGATGGATTTTGGAATAAGGAGTGGCAAGGGCCTAAGCTTGGGGATGCCCAAGGCACCCCAAGGTAAAATTCAAGGACAACAAAAAGCCTAAGCTTGGGGATGCCCCGGAAGGCATCCCCTCTTTCGTCTTCGTCTATCGGTAACTTTACTTGAGGCTATATTTTTATTCACCATATGATATGTGTTTTGCTTGGAGCGTCTTGTATGATTTGACTCTTTGATTTTTAGTTTATCACAATCATCCTTGCTGTACACACCTTTTGGGACAGACACACATGAATCAGAATTTATTAGAATACTCTATGTGCTTCATTTATATCTTTTGAGCTAGATAATTTTGCTCTAGTGCTTCACTTATACCTTTTTAGAGCACGGTGGTGGTTTTATTTTGTAGAAATTATTGATCTCTCATGCTTCACTTATATTATTTTGAGAGTCTTTTAGAACAGCATGGTAATTTGCTTTGGTTATAAAATTAGTCCTAATATGATGGGCATCCAAGTTGGGTAAAATAAAAACTTCCATATGGAGTGCATTAAACACTATGATAAATTTGATACTTGATAATTGTTTTGAGATATAAAGGTGGTAATGTTAGAGTCATGCTAGTTGGGTAATTATGAAATTGAGAAATACTTGTGTTAAAGTTGGCAAGTCTCGTAGCATGCACGTATGGTGAAGGTTCTGTGACAAATTTGAAGCATGGGGTGTTCTTTGATTGCCTTCCTTATGAATGGAGGTCGGGATTGCGCGATGGTTAACTCCTACCAACCCTTCCCCTAGGAGCATGCGTAGTAGTACTTTGCTTCGAGGGCTAATAAAAAATTTCAATAGGTATATGAGTTCTTTATGACTAATGTGAGTCCATGGATTATACACACTCTTACCCTTCCGCAATTTGCTAGCCTCTATGGTACCATGCATTGCCCTTTCTCACCTTGAGAGTTGGTGCAAACTTCGCCGGTGCATCCAAACCCCGTGATATGATACACTCTATCACACATAAACCTCCTTATATCTTCCTCAAAACAGCCACCATACCTACCTATTATGGCATTTCCATAGCCATTCTGAGATATATTGCCATGCAACTTTCCACCGTTCCGTTTATTATGACACGCTCCATCATTTTCATATTGCTTTGCATGATCATGTAGCTGACATCGTATTTGTGGCAAAGCCACCTTTATATTTCTTTCATACATGTCGCTCTTGATTCATTGCATATCTCAGTACACCGCCGGAGGCATTCACATAGAGTCATATTTGTCCTAAGTATTGAGTTGTAATTCTTGAGTTGTAAATAAATAGAAGTGTGATGATTTCCAGAGCATTGTCCCATGTGAGGAAAGGATGATGGAGACTATGATTCCTCCACAAGTCGGGATGAGACTCTGGACGAAATAAAAAAAGGGAGAGAAAAGAAAGAAAAAAAAATAGGCCAAAGAAGCCCAAATAAAAAAATGAGTGAAAAAGAGAGAAGGGACAATGTTACTATCCTTTTTCCACACTTGTGCTTCAAAATAGCACCATGATCTTCATGATAGAGAGTTTCTTATTTTGTCACTTTCATATACTAGTGGGAATTTTTCATTATAGAACTTGGCTTGTATATTCCAATGATGGGCTTCCTCAAAATGCCCTAGGTCTTCGTGAGCAGGCAAGTTGGATGCACACCCACTTAGTTTCTTTTTGATGAGCTTTCATACATTTATAGCTCTAGTGCATCCGTTGCATGGCAATCCCTACTCCTCGTATTGACATCAATTTATGAGCATCTCCATAGCCCGTTGATTAGCCGCGTCAATGTGAGACTTTCTCCTTTTTTGTTTTCTCACATAATCCCTATCATCATACTCTACTCCACCCATAGTGCTATGTCCATGGCTTACGCTCATGTATTGCGTGAGGGTTGAAAAGGCTGAAGCGCGTTAAAAAGTATGAACCAATTGCTTGGCTGAAACTGGGGTTGTGTATGATGGGAGCATTTTGTGTGACGAAAATGAAGCATGGCCAAACTATATGATTTTGTAGGGATAAGCTTTCTTTGGCTATGTTATTTTGATAAGACATAAACTGCTTGGTTAGCATGCTTGAAGTATTACTATTTTTATATCAATATTAAACTTTTATCTTGAATCTCTTGAATCTGAACATTCATGCCACAATAAAGAGAATTACATTGAAAATTATGTTAGGTAGCATTCCACATCAAAAATTCTGTTTTTATCATTTACCTACTCGAGGACGAGCCGGAATTAAGCTTGGGGATGCTTGATACGTCTCCAACATATCTATAATTTTTTATTGTTCCATGCACTTTTATATGATTTTTGGGACTAACCTATTAACCGAAGGCCCAGTGCAAATTGCTATTTTTTGCCTATTTCAGTGTTTCGCAGAAAAGGAATATCAAACGGAGTCCAAACGGAATGAAACCTTCGGGAGAATCATTTTTGGAACAAACGCAATCCAGGAGACTTGGAGTGGACGTCAAGGAAGCAACGAGGCGGCCACGAGGTAGGAGGGCACGCCCGGGGGGTAGGCGCGCCCCCCACCCTCGTGGGCCCCTCGTGGCTCCACCGACCTACTTCTTTCGCCTATATATACTCATATACCCCGAAAACATCCAGGAGCACCACAAAACCCTATTTCCACCGCCGCAACCTTCTGTAACCGTGAGATCCCATCTTGGGGCCTTTTTCGGCGCTCCACCGAAGGGGGAATCGATCATGGAGGGCTTCTACATCAACACCATAGCCTCTCCGATGATGTGTGAGTAGTTACCACAGACCTTTGGGGTCCATAGTTATTAGCTAGATGGCTTCTTCTCTCTCTCTCTCTTTGATTCTCAATACAAAGTTCTCCTCGATCTTCTTGGAGATCTCATCGATGTAATACTTTTTGCGGTGTGTTTGTAGAGATCCGATGAGTTGTGGGTTTATGATCAAGATTATCTATGAACAATATTTGACTCTTCTCTGAATTCTTATATGTATGATTTGATATCTTTGCAAGTCTCTTCGAATTATCAGTTTGGTTTGGCCTACTAGATTGATCTTTCTTGCAATAGGAGAAGTGCTTAGCTTTGGGTTCAATCTTGCGGTGTCCTTTCCTAGTGACAGCAGGGGCATCAAGGCACGTATTGTATTATTGCCATCGAGGATAAAAAGATGGGATTTATATCATTTTGCTTGAGTTTATCCCTCTACATCATGTCATCTTGCTTAATGAGTTACTCTGTTCTTATGAACTTAATACTTTAGATGCATGCTGAATAGCGGTCGATGTGTGGAGTAATAGTAGTAGATGCAGAATCGTTTCGATCTACTTGTCACGGATGTGATGCCTATATACACGATCATGCCTAGATATTCTCATAACTATGCGCTTCTCTATCAATTGCTCGACAGTAATTTGTTCACCCACCATAAGATATGCTATCTTGAGAGAAGCTACTAGTGAAACCTATGGCCCCCGGGTCTCTTTTCCATCGTATTATATCTTTTATTTACATTGCATCTCGTTTACTTTTTTGCAATCTTTACTTTTCAATCTATACAACAAAAATACCAAAAATATTTATCTTATTATCTCTATCCGATCTCACTTTTGCAAGTGGCCGTGAAGGGATTGACAACCCCTTTATCGCATTGGTTGCAAGGTTCTTATTTGTTTGTGCAGGTACAAGGCGACTTGCGTGTAACCTCCTACTGGATTGATACCTTGGTTCTCAAAAACTGAGGGAAATACTTATGCTACTTTGCTGCATCACCCTTTCCTCTTTAAGGGAAAACCAACGCATGCTCAACAGGTAGCACTGCTTCAGAAGCAACAAATGAAAGATTCTAAATGAAGGAGTTCATATCCGATCTAGGTGTAATACCTAGTGCATCGGGTCCAATGAAAATCTTTTGTGACAATACTGGACAATTGCCTTGGCAAAGGAATCCAGATTTCACAAAAAGACCAAACACATCAAGAGATTCTTCAACTCCATCAGAGATTTGGTCAAGGAGGGAGACACAGAGATTTGCAAAATACATACGGATCTGAATGTTGCAGACCTGTTGACTAAGCCTCTTCCATGAGCAAAACATGATCAACACCAGGACTCCATGGGTGTTAGATTCATTACAATGTAATCAAGATTATTAACTCTAGTGCAAGTGGGAGACTGAAGGAAATATGCCCTAGAGGCAATAATAAAGTTGTTATTTTATATTTCCTTATTCATGATAAATGTTTATTATTCATGCTAGAATTGTATTAACCGGAAACTTGATACATATGTGGATACATAGACAAAACATCATGTCCCTAGTATGCCTCTACTAGACTAGCTCGTTGATCAAAGATGGTTAAGTTTCCTAGCTATAGACATGAGTTGTAATTTGACAAACGGGATCACATCATTATTGGAATGATGTGATGGACAAGACCCATCCGTTAGCTTAGCATTATGATCGTTCAGTTTTATTGCTACTGCTTTCTTCATGTCAAATATATATTCCTCCGACTATGAGATTATGCAACTCCCGGACACCGTAGGAATGCCTTATGTGTTACCAAACGTCACAACGTAACTGGGTGATTATAAAGATGCTCTATAAGTATCTCCGAAGGTGTTTGTTGGGTTGGCATAGATCGAGATTAGGATTTATCACTCCGAATATCGGAGAGGTATCTCTAGGCCCTCTCGGTAATGCACATCATATGAAGCCTTGCAAGCAATGTGACTAATGAGTTAGTTGTGGGATGATGCACTACGGAACGAGTAAAGAGACTTGCCGGTAACGAGATTTAACTAGGTATGAAGATATCGACGATCGAATCTCGGGCAAGTAACATACCAATGACAAAGGGAATAACGTATGTTGACATTGCGGTTCGACCAATAAAGATCTTCGTAGAATATGTGGGAACCAATATGAGCATCCAGGTTCCGCTATTGGTTATTGACCGGAGAGGTGTCTCGATCATGTCTACATAGTTTCGAACCCGTAGGGCCCACACGCTTAACGTTCGATGACGATATGTATTATATGAGTTATGTGTTTTGGTGACAGAAGATTGTTCGGAGTCTCGGATGATATCACAGACATGACGAGGAGCCTCGATATGGTCGAGAGGTAAAGATTGATATATTGGAAAGTTATGTACGGACACCGGAATGGTTCCGAAGAGGTTCGGGGATTTTTTGAAGTACCGGGAGGTTACCGAAACCCCACAGGAAAGTTAATGGGCCTCATGGGCCATAGTGGAGAGGAGGAGGCAGGCCACAAGAGGTGGCGCGTGCCCCCCCCATGGTAGTCATAATTGGACAAGGGGTGGGGGCGCGACCCACCTTTCCTTCTCCCTGACGCCCTCTTTCCCCTTTCCCCCTCTCCATTAGAAGGAACGGGGGAGCCGACTAGGACTGGGAGTCCTAGTGGGACTCTTCCCCTTGGCGCGCCCCTAGGGACGCCCGGCCTCCCCTCTCTTTCTTTATATACGGGGGCAGGGGGCACCCCAAAGCACAACAGTTGTCTCTTAGCCGTGTGCGGTGCCCCCCTCCACCGTTTACTCCTCCGGTCATATTGTCGTAGTGCTTAGGCGAAGCCCTGCGCGGATCACTTCACCAACACCGTCATCACGCCATTGTGCTAACGGAACTCATCGACTCCTTTGTGCCTCTACTGGATCAAGAGTTCAAAGGACGTCATCGAGCTGAACATGTGCAGAACTCGGAAGTGTCATACATTCGGTACTTGATCGGTTGATTCGAGAAGACGTTCGACTACATCAACCACGTTAAGTTAATGTTTCCTATTTCGGTCTAGGAGGGTACATGGACACACTCTCCCCTCTCGTTGCTATGCATCTCCTAGATAGATCTTGCGTGAGCATAGGAATTTTTTTGAAATTGCATGCTACGTTTCCCAACAATTCCAATACAAAATAATTCAATAAAAATATTACAATTCAAACATAAAGTTCTAAAAATTAGTTTAAGTTTTTATTCAACTTAGTTAAACACATGTTCTAAATGTCCATATGAAACACCCAAAGATGCTCAACTAGATCATTCCGAAGTTCCTCATGAGTTTCTCAATTGTGAATCTGATGATGTATTCTGGATTTTGCTCTGGAAGCTGCATAGGATCACTGCTACTTCTTGAGCTTGCGTTGTTTTTCCCTTGAAGAGGAAAGGGTGATGCAGCAAAGTAGAGATAAGTATTTCCCTCAGTTAAGAACCAAGGTATCAATCCAGTAGGAGGTACAAGCAAGTCCCCAATAGATGCACCTGCACAAACTAACAAACACTTGCACAAAACGAGAAAAAGGGGTTGTCAATCCCTTCACGGTCACTTGCAAGGGTGAGATATAATAGAGATAGACATAAAAGATAAATAAAAGGCAAAATGAAGTAAGGTAAATAAATTGCAGCAAGGTATTTTTGGGGTTTTGATTTTATAGATCTGAAAATAATATGATGGAAAATAGACCCGGGGGCCATAGGTTTCACTAGAGGCTTCTCTCTTGAAAGAAAACATACTGTGGGTGAACAAATTACTGTTGAGCAATTGATAGAAAAGCGCATAGTTATGACGATATCTAAGGCAATGATCATGAATATAGGCATCACGTTCGTGACAAGTAGATTGAAACAATTCTGTATCTACTACTATTACTCCACACATCGACCGACTCCTGCCTGCATCTAGAGTATTAAGTTCATAAGAACAGAGTAACGCCTTAAGCAAGATGACATGATGTAGAGGGATAACTCAAGCAATATGATATAAACCCCATCTTTTTATCCTTAATGGCACCAATACAATAGGTGTCTCGCTACCCCTGCTGTCACTGGGTGAGGACACCATAAGATTGAACCCATCACAAAGCACCTCTCCCATTGCAAGATAGATCAATCTAGTTGGCCAAACCAAATCAATAGATCAGAGAGAAATACAAAGCTATCTTAAGCATGCATAAAGGAGTTCAGATAAGACTCCAGTAATACTCATAGATAATCTGATTATAAATCCACAATTCATCGGATTTCAACAAACGCACCACAAAAGAAGATTACATCGAATAGAACTCCAAGAACATCAAAGAGAACATTGTATTGAAGATCAAAGAGAGAGAATAAGCCATCTAGCTACTAGCTATGGACCCGTGGGTCTGTGGTAAACTACTCACACATCATCGGAAGGGCGGCAAGGTTGGTGTAGAGGCCCTCCGTGATCGAATCCCCCTCCGACAGAGTGCCAGGAAAGGCCCCAAGATGGGATCTCACGAGAATAGAAGCTTGCGGCGGCGGAAAAGTATTTTTTGTGGACGCTTCTGATGTAGATGGAATATTTGGGTATTTATGGAGCAAGATTTAGGGTTAGGGGAGTCCCGAGGGGCCCACAAGCCTGCCCCCCTAGGGCGTGCCCTCAGGGCTTGTGGCCCTCTCGTGGATCCTCTGGCCTCCTCTCCAAGTCTCCTGGGTTTCTTCTGGTCCAAGAAAAATCGTCGTAAAGTTTTATTCTGTTTGGACTCTGTTTGATATTGATTTTCTGTAAAATACAAAAACAAGGGGAGAAACAGCAACTCGCACCGGGCACCAGGTTAATAGGTTAGTCCAAAAAAATGATATAAAATAGCAAGATTGATAATATAATAGCATGGAGCAATAAAAAATTATAGATACGTTGGAGACGTATCAATCACCCTTTCAAAATCATGACCATGAAAAACTCCATCACCCTCACCCTCCACAATAAGGTTGTGCATGATCACACAAGTTGTCATCATCCCGCCAATATCTTATGTTCCAATAGTTTAGTAGGTTCGTGAACAAGTGCAAGACAGGCTTGGAACACTCCAAATGCCCTCTCGACATCCTTTCTAGCAGTTTCTTGTCTTTGGGTGAAGTAACATTTTTTTTACCCCTTGGTTCAGAGATGGTCTTCATGAAAGTCGGCCACGGTTGATAAATACTATCATAAAGATAGCACCCCGTGTTGTAGTCATGAACATTGATGGTATATTTGCACTCAGAAGCTTTGCCCACACACAACATCTCAAACAATGGAGATCTCTACTTCTTCAAGAATGATGGTGGACTTTTTGCAATGGCCTTGGTATTGCTTTTGTTGAACACATGTGCAGTTCTTCCATGTTCCAATGCATGCAACCCAAGGATCCGAGCATACATGGGGACCCTCTTGATTCTCCAATTGCCACGAGCCTTGTTGTGTCTGCAGGAGTTGGTTCTCTCAAGTACTCATGTCTAACAAACCTTCACCACTAAATTAGCAAATTTCACCATCGCTTCTAGGCATGCGCTTTCAAACATCCAAAGGTACTCGTCTCGTGAATATGCGGCCGTGCCATAGGCAAGCATCCTAATTGCATCCGTACTCTTCTAGTCACAAGAGAAGAACCCAATGGTTCCAACAACATCCTTCTTCAGGATAAAGTAATCATCATAAACCTAGGCACCATGGTAGATGCGGTCAAACTGCATCAGAAATCATTGGCGAAAATAGTACACGAATAATACATCGGAGGCAAAGTAGTCATTGACTAACATCAGATAGCCCCCGCGCCCTATTCCAATTCAACACTGGATGTTCCTTTACTGATCTCTTGTAAATGATAACATGCTCCTCTGCATGCAACACGTATGCAAGAACCGTCTTCATCATTTCATCCTCATATTTTCTCCTCATCTGACAAAGACGAGTCCATGAACTCGTTGGAGAAGTACTCCTCTTCTGATTTATCATGTTTGCTTCAAGGTAAACAAAGAGAACCCCAAAAAAATTGTTAACGACATTTGACCGAACACTTGCCGCCTTGCCGGTTATGGTGTCTGTCATGGACAATGTTAGCATACGGCACATGATAGCTGGGCTGCGGACGGATCTGGAGTGGAACGACTGTGTTGTCCAAGACGAAAAGGCGATGAAGCGGTGGAGGTTCGACAAGGCCTGGTTGGCGGTCGGGATGGTACAACGACATCGTCGATCGCAAAGGATGCCGATATAGAGCACAAGGGATGGGCTGATTGGGGAAGAACGGCTTCGGGGTAGAATTTTTAGATGGGCCGGTGGTGTCGGAGTCCGACGTGGCAGACGTGTGGTTGTCCGCAGACCTTGCTTCGTTTGGTGCCAGTTTGCGAGATTTCGAACGTCCGGTCCGTTCCGAACAATCTTGACGACTGCGGTTGAATTGAGAAAAAAACGTTTGAAATATCTGGTGTGAACATTTGCGAGCGTCGAGCGAATCGGTCATCCTCGTTAGAGTTGCCCTCAGACAGAGTAACATCTGTTGCAGCTTTGTGGACGATTCCAGCGCCGATGCTCTGTGCGTGTTGTAAACAGCTTGGTCGTGTCACGTCATGATGTGAGACATGGAGGCCGAAACGATTAGTTATCCTCGCGTGATTAATTAAAGAAAACACGAATTGAAACCTGCACGAAAGAGATGCCATTGCCATCCATCCATCCATGAAGAGGCGAAAGCATCAAGCCGCCACTTCATATTTTGACTCACGGGCTGGCGCCCCGCATCGTTATCCGACCCAGCGGCGCCCGTGACGTGTTCGTCCCTATCCATACTCCGCGCCGCACCGCAGCTCCCTCCCTCTGACGAGAGCACCGCCGCACGTACGTCGGGTGTGCACTGCACGAGTCTACGAGCACGCGGGGCCGGCCACGGCGAGAGAGCGACACGCCACGGGTGACGCGAGCTGACAGCCGAGTTTACTACTGCATTTTTTCACGGAGACCCAGCACGGACTCCGGGGCCTTCACGTGGGTGGCTACCGGCACTATTTATTCCCCATCGTATCGTTTAGAGCATCTCCGCTAGGCTTCCAAAGGCCCTTTTTTCTAACTTTGAGAGCGCCCGCAGTGAAAAAAAAGCCTCCACTCACGTTTCCACGATCGTTTTTTCCGCCGGTTTCGTGCAAATTTAGCGCCGGCAGTATCACCCGAAACCCAGCCCCAGGAAGCCATCTGAGAGCGCCGGCAGTTTGTTTATGCATGCAAAGGCCCACCTACAGCCACATCTCCCCCTCCCCGTCGCTTTCAGCCCGGCCCCCACCTTCTCTCTCCCTAGCACCACCTACTACACACACAGCCGGAGCGGGGCTCGCGCGGCCGTGGCGGCGCACGCATGGCCGGGCGCGGGGCTCGAGCTCGCGCGGACGGAGCGGAGCATGGCCGGGGAGGGGCTCGCGGAGCGGAGCGGAGCGCGCATGCCCAGGGCGGGGAGGGGCTCGTCTTTGCCTTGTAGTGGTCGTCTCCGCCGTCTCCGCGCATGGCCAGGACCAGGGCCGGCTCCAGTCCAGGGGGGCGCCGAGGCCGCCGTTGGGAAGCGTGGTCGGCACCGTAGTGCACCGGCGAGCAGCACCAGCGTCCCCTCTCGAAGGAGCTTGTCGACCACGGCCTCTGCCTCCGACGATTCAAGCGCGGGGCGCGCAAGGGGGCGCGCGGCCACGACGCGGCGTAGGCCGAGCCCCGCGCCGCGGCCACGTCCTCTTCCTCCGGCGGGGCAGAGCCAACGCCCATCCGCAGGCTGGCTCTCGTGGTGATCTGCAACGTGGGGCGCCTACTCGGAGGGCCGGGCCTCGCTGATGGACGCGGGCGCCGTCGCGGCCGTGTCCGGCATCCTCCCCTCCGCCCACAACGATGCTACCCGCGTCACCCTCGTGCTGAGCCGCAGCAGCCTCCGGTTCCATGGCCTGGGCGAGCATGCGAGCATGCGGGCGCAACTAGGACAGCGCGGGCTGGGACCGCTGAGGTGGCCTCCTCTGTTCGAGACGGCGCGGCGTGGGCGCAGGACGGGGTGGCACTGGAACACCGGGCACACCGGGCAGCTCGGAGGCCGCGGCGGTGAGCGAGCTCCTCCTGGCATCGCTGGCCGCGGCGGGGCACTGGGCGTCGGTGCGCTTCCTCGCTGCGCGCCACGCGCTCGTGAACCTTCGAGCTGCCGCCACGCGTCCTGCTCGTCCAGGCTTGGGGTGGAGACGACTAGAAAGATTTGCCACCCAGGCTTCAAATTTGCGCCGGCGCAGTCCCAGCCGGACGAAAAAACGTCCCTGGGAAGGCACAACGGCTGAAGATGCTCTTACTTTCTCTCCTGTTTGGTTCTTGCAAGTACGGTTCACGGCCACCTTTCGCCCTGGCCAGCTGTTTCGTTGGAGACGAAACGGAAAAGGGCGATGCACCGGCCCAACTAAAGAATGCTCCCGTTTTTTAGGGAACCGCCTGTGCTGGAGGACTTGCAAGTGGCGGCCAAAAGTGTGGTAGTAAAATTTTGATGACCACTTTTGGCTTGAGATGAGGTGTTTGCTCGGAAGAATATGTGCGAGGGGGACAATGGATCGAAGGAAAAGGCTGGATCACCCGAGCGCGCCACGTTGCTGCCCACCTGGACAACGAAAGATGCGATGCGAGCGAGCAGAGCCCAACAACCGCTGGCTGCTTCCGGAGTTCCGACTTCCAGGCAAGACTCGCCGAGAGTCTTATCAGTACGCGGTGTGAGCCTCGCCAGCTTGCAATCAGCGCCTTTTCTTTTTTAGAGTACAAATCGGGCAGGTAGTTTCTTCGATACCCATTTCCCCCTTTACATCCAACACCCCTTGGTTAAAAAAATGTACTCACTCTAAAAACTAGTATAAGGTCGTTTGGATCACTAAATTAGTGATCTAGACGACTTTATATTAACTAGAATAACACCCGTGCGTTGCAACGGGATATAAATGTTCTGGTACATTAGCTTTGTGATTTACCTGCCCATAATATGTGATTGTGTAAATAATTGTTTGTTAAGTGTTGTTTGTGAATTTTCTTATGTTTTGATTAGAAGTGATTTACCTGTCCATAGTATGCGATTGTGTAAATAAATGTTCATCAGATCTGTCCATGATTTATCTTATATTTTGATGAGAAGTTTGCTAAGTAAATTAAAGTGGGATTAGTTCAGAAGACAAGTAAATTAAAGTGATTGATTATTATACCGGGAAGGTTGGACGAAGAGGTGGTGGAAAAAAAGGTGAAACGGAAACCTTACGTTCTTTTTAAGTATATAATAGAGATGCGATTGTGGAAATAAATGTTCATCAGGTCTGCCCATGATTTACCTTATATTTTGATGAAATGTTTACTAAGTAATTAAAATGGGATTAGTTCATAAGGCAGGTAAATTAAAGTGATTGATTATTATACGGGGAAGGTTGTACGAAAAGATGGTGGGAAGAAAGGTGAAACGGGAACCTTACATTCTTTTTAAGTAGTAGAGATTTACTGAGGGAGTACATTGGTCTTTTTAGTATAATGGTCCAGGTCGGCGTAAGCCCGTCGTAACACCGTCAAAAAATCGGCATATAATTCATTTTCCTTTCCTCCCCTCTCACGGAAGAGGCGGCAACGGCGGCAAGATTCCTTCGTATTTCGTCAGTTAACTCGTGGATTCTCCTTTCCTTTTGCCCGATGCTCCAGCAGTCGTTGATGAAGCGGGGAATCATGGTGACGTGGCTCTGGCTAGTAGTTTATATTAGTTTTTTTTCTTGAAGAGACAATGTTGACCATGTTTATTCTTTGAGCTTGTCTTCTGGGATTCGATCCTCCTCGAGTTTGGCTATCAGGGTGGAATCAACGAAGCTTCGTCGTAGATTCTTGTCATCTTCTTCGGACGACGAGGTTAGGGTTTCTCGCCTTGTGTTTGCAATGACGATATATGGTGTGAGGCGCTTCAGATCGATCTAAGGGTAAAATGGCAACACATGCGGCTTCAGGACGCTAGTTCTTAGGGTATGTGCACGAAGACTTTTTGACTTCATCGACAAAAGGTCAGACCGATTTCGGTAGGGAAGAGGCGATAGTGGCACGTCGGCGGTTCATTCTGACAATGATAATGGTCATTCGGTGGTTCAGGAATGTCGACGTAATTTTTATTAGATTTAAAACCTTTACATTCTCTATGAACTTTTATAGGAGATCCAGACCTTTTTGCCAAAGAAAAAACAAACTAGGACTTTGGTGTTAGCCAGGAGACCCCTTAGACCGGTGTCGTACGATGACGTGCAACAGGTGGTTCGTTCGGTGATCTTCTGCAACGCCATCCGTGTTTAGTTCTTCGTCAGAGTTGGAGTTGCGTTGTTTGGTCGCAGGTGACTGAGATTTTGGCATGAATCTTCTTGTCGCTCCACACGACCTCTACATCATCGGTTGCGTCGACGATTGCATTAGCAAAGCCAGAATCGTTTGCTCAAGGTTTAGGGATGGAGATGACGCCTTTAGGTAAGGAGTGATGACGTTGCGTGCTGTATCCGTTGTTTGGTCGCAGGTGACTGAGATTTTGGCATGTATCTTCTTATCGCTCCACATGGCCTCTATAGTGTGGGTTGTGTCGATGATCACATTCGCAAAGCCAGAGTCATTTGCTCAAGGTTTAGGGATGGAGGTGACGCCTTTAGGGTGTGTTTGGTTCAGGAACCAACTGTAATGGAATGGAATGGTTCCATTCCAGAGGAACGGGTCGGTTCCGGCCCTATGTTCGGTATGAGCAAAAAGTAGAATGGAACGGTTCCGTTCATGTGTTCGGTTCGGAAGCATGGAATCAAGAACAGAATAACAAAAATACAAAATTTCAGCAGCATTTTTGTTTATATTTGCAAGGAAAACAACATCCTTTTAAAAAACAATGGCTCCACTAATTATTACAAAGATGTAGGAGTAGCAGACAATAGCAATTTGAGTGTGCCTATTTTGTTTCAGAGAAACTAACAATCCTTGCAAAGGATATGGCACTAATTTGAACAGCTTAGAACACCAAACTTTAATCAAAAAGCAACCACGAGTGTCATCTCAATATCCTCTCCATCTCTCTCGTAGCTACATGCAGTAAAATCTGTAGAGCCAAAGCATATTCAAGGAGGAAGATCGCAATCGCTGATGTAGGCCAACTGCAACAGCAGCCACGCATCTGCTCGCCGTCCGCACGTGCTCCTCTTCTTCCTAGCACCCCATTTTCCTCCCTTTTTGTGCTGCAGATCGACAGAGAGAGATGGTGAGTCGACGGCAGCGCAGATCGAGTGGTTGTGCAGATCTAAGGGAGGAAGAGAGATGAGGGACAGGCAGCGCACCGGAGAGGGAAGGGGGACGAGGGAGTGACGGCGCACCGGAGAGGGAGGGGCTAAGAGGGAGCGGCGGCGCACCTGAGAGCGAGGGGCGAGACGAGAAAGCGGCGGCGCACAGAGAGGGAGGGGATAGGGCCGGGTTACGGGAGAGGAAAGGGAGAGAACGACCGGTTCCTTGTAATTCCTTCGATTCGGAGGTACCACTCGGTTCAGGATCTCAGCCGAATATTCGGCCGCAGGGAACGAGTGGGTTCCATCCCAGTTACGAACTAAACGCTGGAACGAGGCCCAGGAGCGGGTCCATCCCATGACATTCCGGTTGGTGACAGGAAGCAAACACACCCTTAGGGAAGAAGTGATGACGATGACGCTTGCGTGCTGTATCGGTTAGGCCCTCGAAGTGGCGTGTGCGGTGTATCTCATGTGTGTCGCTCAGCGGTCGTGCGGGTTTTCGCTCGGTTTTTCATAATTAGCTGGGTAATTGGTCTTCGCTCGCTTTTCCCTAATTAATCGATCAACTATTTTCCTCTTAATGAATACCTGGGTTCTGTCATTTTGGAAAAAAAAAAGAACAGACGCTGGTCAACTTCACCTCTGGTTTAAACCGGCAGACCCTGCTTTGACTAACGTGACTGACCTGACCAGGGTTAGGCTGGTCGTAATGGTAGTATCATAGCTAGTATCATGCATGCCAACTAGGCAATTTTGATGAGGTGGCATAGCATTAAATGAAGAAAGAGATGATGTAGTATCATATCATGATACCGTATCATATTAAATGCTATGCTACTTTGTGTCATGCATGACAATAAATAGAGTATAACATGATACTAATATATGATACTATGCATTAGGGAGGTAGTATCATACACTAGTATCATATGCATGATACTAGTATATGATACTCCCCATTACAACCAGCCTTAACCCACCCTGAAGCAACCGGCCAGTCGTACCATGATTAGTCTTCCACGTGCCGCGTGTACTGTTCCAGTCTACGGGGCACGGAGTTGTACTCCTACTTGAGCAGCTCCATTCTCGCCGTCTCCTCTCCTCTGCAGCTGACCAGCTCCACCTTTCCCACTCCCGCTGAAGCCGACCTGCCTGCAATCACGGAGGAGAGGAGAAAAACACAAAGAAACAACAGCGCGCCGCTCCAGCTCCAGCTCCCGAGGCAGCTCACCGGCGGCCAGCGTCCGACCCCTCCCCCGCCCATTCCCGCGGCGCCCCCCTCCGCCCTCCCCGCCCGCTCGCCGCCGCCTGGTGATGCTACGGGCCCCCGGCCCCGCCGCGGCGATACCGGCTCGCAGCTAGATCTGGCCCGCAGGAGGTTCCCGGGCGGCATCGGCATGGGGCGGCTCGCGGGGCTGCGGTGGCTCCTCGTCCTCGCGTGGGCGGCGGCGGGGGCGCTGGCCGCGGATGAGGACAGCAAGGCGGCCGTCGCGGCGCCCGGGCCGCGCCGGCACGCGTACGCGGCGATGATGTACATGGGCACGCCCCGCGACTACGAGTTCTACGTGGCCACGCGCGTCATGATGCGCTCGCTCCGCGGCTTCGGCGCCGACGCCGACCGCGTCGTGATCGCCTCGCTCGACGTCCCGCCGCGCTGGGTCCAGGCGCTGTAAGCCCTCCCCCCACTCCCCCCTGTCGTCTTTCTTGCCTTGGATCGTTGGGCGGTGCCAAAAATTTCACCCCCTGTTGACTATTGAGTAGATATTCGATGCCCAGCTCGGTTGCTCGAGTGTTTCTCTTTCTTGAAAACCCCCTATTTGCTTCACTGGTTGACTTCGTGCTTGGTTCGTTGCTTGCTGCATATTTATAGCTACATCTATGTTCTGTTAGTAGCAACTTGGGTAGTTCCATGCCATATTTGATTCGACCCCCTTCGTCTGAACTTTGGTTGGTCAGTGGAACGCCTTCGTTTCTACCCAACGCCGATTAATGATTATTTGATTTTTCGCAAAGAAGATCAGGGATTATTTGATTGGTTTGATGTTACAGTCTATGCCATATATATTCATCTGTTTTCTTCTTCTTCTTTGGTTCAAATTTGATTTTCTTTCTGTACAACTCTCTGAACATATTGGGTATCCGGTCTTAAAGGTGGCGCTACTCTGTTTCTGAAATATGTATAGTTCTTACAGTTTCATCTTGAATTTCTGTGAACAGTTTTGGCGCGCGGATCATTTAGTGCACTTTTCGCATTGTCCTGTTAGTTATTGTTTCTTCCAGTACTTCCGGATGCATAGACGATATATATGTTACATGCTTGCTTCTTGGAAATGGTCGTTTCTAATGGCACAACGTCATTGGAGTTTGTTAAGAATAGTACCTCATCTGCGTTTGAAATATTTGTTGATAAATTGCGAGACCTGAGCTGCGAATTTCCACCACCAATTTCACACATTTTACCTACCTTATTGTTAACCAGTATTTCTTCACTGTAGAACAGTTCGTGTTAGACCACTGACTTGGTATTTTTGTTAGATATTTGCTGAAAGTCACAAGGTTTGACCAGTCAACGCTCTAGAACTTATAGAGTCCTTGTTAGGTGATTAACTGACTGTGACCGCATATAGCTGTATAAGGTAATTTCAGTTGGGCATATATGTCGTGCTGTTTAAGTGACCACATCCGGATGTCAGACTAGGTTGATTTATCTCTGTTATGGCTTGTTAGTTGGGCCTACGAGATTATGGTTTCAGAAAATTCTAGCTTTGTTTTGTGGAATGGGCGAGACTTTTCTGTATCTTGGTAGCCAAAACTTTCTCCCCTGTTCCAGAGAATGTCAGCCTGTCAAGTGTTGTCGAGCTTGGGCATCTTAGTAAGTGGGCTTCAATATGTGGACAACTGATTGAATCTGATATGAAAAGCACAAGTACTTCAAATTGGTAGTTGTTTAGGGTTTGAAGCTTACTACATCTGAGCTAAAATGTAGGTCCTTATAGCATTTACCAGTCAAACATTTTTAAGTATGACAATCTATAACAAAAGAGATAATGCATTCAAAACATCAAACTGTATTACTAGATTTATCATGATATATACTTCTGTAATACATATAATTATTGTTATGTGAGGCGACATGTTCGCATGGGAATTGGCAGTTGAAGTACCACCTTAAAGACTCTGCCAATGTCCTAAAAGACTTGCGTTTTGGATCAGAGGAGATAGTTACTCTCGAGCTGTATATTTAACCTTTTTTATATGAGAACTATAACCAATCAGGAACGAAAAATAGTGACAGTACAAAAGAAAACTAAGGCGTTCAGGTTGCAACAAAAAATGAAGCCGGGCGGGGTGACTGCCTATTTCCAAGAAGAGAGGAACTATGGAGTTTGTAATTTTGCTTAATCCTTGTATCTTCTACTGCATGGCCAAATAAAAAAAAATCTCCAAATTTTTGTGTGACAATAGTTATGTAGCTGTGCGTGAAGCATTATGTTTCTCATTTTATCTTTTAAGGTAACACACATTCTTGTCATGCGGCTCATGCCTCATGCTACTGCTAGAGTTCACATGTATTATGAAGCAAAGCATGCAACATACATTCTTTACTGCTAACGCGTAACCTAGAATGTGCCTTTTTTGGCATGCAGAGTATTGATTCTGTTATTTATTTATGCATCTCCAACTGTTTCTGTAGGAAAGATGATGGTGTGAAGGTGGTCTCTGTGGATAATTTGAAGAATCCTTACGAAAAACAAGATAACTTCAACTCACGATTCAAGTTGACCTTAAATAAGCTGTATGCTTGGAGCTTAGTTTCCTATGACCGAGTTGTTATGCTAGACTCTGACAACATGTTTCTCCAGAACACTGATGAATTATTTCAGTGTGGCCACTTCTGTGCAGTCTTCATCAACCCTTGCATCTTCCATACAGGCCTCTTTGTACTGAAGGTAGGATTACTTAATCAGCACACATCTCCTTTCTTCTCTAAACATTATTATCTTTTTGCAGATCTAAGACTAAAGTTGTGTTATTGCTTTGTTATTTGCAATGGTTATGAATGGAACTTTTTAGATCATTTTTGGATGCTTTGTTTGTTGTTCAGTATTTCATTTTACGAGTGATCTAGCTGTCACTTGATGCTTCGTACTACTTTATTTGTTGTGTTGGGTTAAAAATAGATCTTTCTGGTTTTGTTGTCAACTTGTTTAGTACAGATTGTTTGTTTCTCTAAATGTATTTTTTGACATAAATGTATTTATCTAAGACGCGTGATGCATAAGTTTTAAAAATATGTATTGTGCAGACTAACTTACGTAGAAAATTTGAACCCATCTTTGTGCTGTAGGAGGACTGGCCATGGTTCTAAAACATTGAAATCCCTTTGTTATGCGCCAAAATAATTATTGTTGACATTCTCACAGTTATTAACCAACCATTTTTCTTTCCGTTTTTTTACGAAAAGCATGACTGTTCTTATGATCTCTTTCTTTTGTTTCTAGCCTTCTATGGATGTTTTTAAGAACATGCTACATGAGCTAGCTGTTGGGCGTGAAAACCCAGATGGTGCAGATCAGGGCTTCCTTGCTAGCTATTTCCCAGACTTGCTTGATCAGCCAATGTTCCATCCACCAGCTAATGGCACCAAACTTGATGGAAATTATCGCCTTCCTCTAGGCTATCAGATGGATGCATCTTATTATTGTGAGTATGACTACCGGTATATCATTATTCCATATGCATTTTCTTGGCTAAGACTGATGAACTGCACTTCTTTCAGATTTGAAGCTCCGGTGGAGTATTCCATGTGGACCGAATAGTGTGGTTACATTTCCAAGTGCTCCATGGATGAAGCCATGGTACTGGTGGTCTTGGCCAGTTTTACCTCTGGGACTTTCTTGGCATGAACAACGTCGTGAAAACCTGGGGTGGGTAGTTTCTCTAGAAACTTTTTTGTCATCCATATCTCTATTACATTCTCAAACTGTGATACTAATAGTACCTTGCACGAAATGTAGTCCCAGTCTCCCAGATAAGAAAAAGGCTATTTTGTTAAATGATAGTAGCACACTAGCACTCGTGTGTATTGATGTGATTGGTGGCATGTCTTTCTGGAATCACCATCTATCTTGTTTAGAATAAAGATACACAAGACAGCGGGTTATGATGCTTCTTTAATCTTTAGGTAGAATTCCATAAAGTAGGGGTTGTGAACTTGTGATGCCCTTAAAAATTCGCATGGGTAAAGGAGCATCATTAATTGCTATGTAGAATGATGTCGCACAAAATTTTAGTTCGGAAACACATCATCAGTTACCTTTTCTGACAATGTTTGAACTTGGTGCAAAACAGGTATTCATCAGAGATACCGATGGCATTATTCCAGGCTCTACTGTACATTGGAGTCATCGCAGTGAACCGACTAGCACGGCCTAGTTTGTCGAAGCTCTGCTACAACAGAAGAATGGAGAAAAGCACCATGTTCTTACTCACCACGCTCAGAGTAGTGGCGGCATGGTCCATTCTTGCAGCCTACACCATTCCCTTCTTCCTCGTCCCACGGACCGTCCATCCGCTGCTAGGCTGGCCACTATACCTGCTCGGCTCTTTCTCCCTCTCTTTGATCGTCATCAACTTCTTCCTCCTCCACCCCCTTGCCGTCCTCACGACATGGTTCGGGATCATCGGCACGCTCTTTGTGATGGCATGCCCATGGTACATGAACGGCGTCGTCAGGGCGTTGGCGGTGTTCGCGTACGCGTTTTTCTGCGCGCCGGTGGTCTGGGCGTCCTTGGTCAAGATAATGAGCTCCTTGCAGGTCCTGATTGAGAGGGACGCCTTCAGGCTTGGGGAGCCTAACCAGACGGCCGAGTTCACCAAGCTTTACTGAGGTGGGCAGGACAGATACATATATGGTGACTCGTAGCGTCGTTCGATTTGATCAGCTAATCCCAGTTCATGTTGGCAATTCTGATGGCCATTTCAGCTGTACAAGTAAAACCGCCGAGTTTGGGAGCTACAGTTGTTGAACCTATGTAACACGAACTGGAACCATTGGGACCCATGATTGTCCTCTTGGACGTGTAGATGATATATATATGGTGCCGAGGAAAGGGGGAAATTGATGCTTGTGCGCATGTGTTGATTCTGCTTCTGCTGAGGAACATACTCCTGCTAGAGTAAATGCTTTTTGGTTTCTTGATTTGCTGTTGTCGAGGAAAAATGGCCAACACATTCCTAGCTTTCCTCTAATTGATCTGATCTCTTCAGTTCCACTATCATGAGAAATGGCCAGATCTTTTGTCACTGTTGCTGTACATGATTTTGCCTCTCCATATGTCCTGGAAGCCTGAAGTTTTTTTTTTTTTTTTGCTGTTTCTATTATTACCTCGGTCCTGAATTACTTGTCTTAGATTTGCCCCCAATTACTTGTCAGTAATTTGGGACAGAGGGAGTGCATTTTATGTGTTTAAACTTGGGAGTTCAAAATCCGTGACTGGCAGCATGTTTCTTAACACCCAGTTATGGCTTTTCTTCTTCTGTTCCTCTGTTTTTTTCAAGGAGGGCCCTAAGGCCTTGTTTGGTAGAAGTGGATTGGGGAGGGTTTGAGTGGATTTTCATCGCGTGGCCTAGAACCCCCTGCGATCCTCTTCGGTCCATTTGGTGCACGAGGTTTCGCTGGCCCAGTCCACCCGATTCCCCTCCAATTCACCCCGACCCATGTGGCTCAGAAGGCACGCCTAGGCCCTCGCGGAACTGGATCCACGCCGAAGACCGCAGCCTCCTCCTCGCGCGGCCGCCTCCTCGATGCGCCGGCGCCGGCGCCGGCCACAGCTCTCTCCTCGCGCTGCCGCCCGTAGCCTCCTCGCGACTCCGTCTGCAGCCTCCTCGCGACGCCGTCTGAAGCCTCCTCGACGTGTCGCCACCGGCCGCAGCCTCTTGACGCGTAGCCGCCGCCTGAAAAGCTGGATTTAACCCCGGCAGGTACCTCTGCGTTGCGCTACCCGTTCCCCTCCGCATCGGCCCCTCACGTTCCCATCCGCGCTTCGATTCTAGGAGCTCGGCCATGGAGTGCTCCTCCTCCATGGATGGATGTAGTGGATGATGTTTTGCCCTTGATAATATTTTGTTGTTCTAGAACTTTAAATATATCGTATCTTGAATTCCTTGTTGAAATAATAAGTTTGATTGCCATGGTCTGCTCAGGATCGACTAATTTCAATGTTTGATGTGCACTTGTTGGCAAGAGCAGATGATTCTGTGCTTTTGGGTGCATTTGTGTATATTAGTATGTGTTAATTCATTGAGAGAACTGGAGTACTATAACATAGGTTGGCCTATGTAGGTTTATTAGTCACATGAAAATAATCCGACTCCAAAGCTCCACCATCCTACAGCATACTTTACTTTTTAGTATGTGAGCATGGCCTTATAATCCTGGACGATTGTTACATATTTAACAGTCAAAGAAACTATTGGTATGAAATTCGACAGAGACTTCTGATGAGTTATATAGTAGCAATCATGAGCTCAGTGTTTTTTCGTTCATCAATTTTTGAAATTGGAATTCTGTAGCAAGCAAACTGATTGTATGCGATGATAGATAGGTTACGTAGTATGTGGACACGGTCACACGGAAGTGTCGGGACCTAGCCAACCCAGTCAAGATAGACTTTTACCTAGATCTTCAGTGTATGGATAATCAATCTGAATTGCACTGCATGTCTGTAACGTACAATGCTGTTTATTAGTTATCATGTCTTATTGGAGACTGAGGGGAAGCATGCTCTTGATATGCTCGTGTGCTGCGGCATCTTCTCTCATTGCTGAGGTTATAAACTTGATTTGTACCAAATGAATCCAGAAACTATTTCATTTTTTGCTTCACGACACTTCTTGGAGCATATGCTTTTATTACAGATTGCAGGCCAAATGTTAAGGAAAAAGTTTGATATAGGAGCGAAATGGAATAGTTGCCTCGAGGTATCCAAGGTAAGCTTTCTTGTACCGAACTAGCTATACTCATCTTTTGATCTTGTGTGCCACTTGAAGGTACTCATTTGTGCTAGATGCATCTTTTTAGCAAATGTACTATTATGTGCCGGTTTATTTTATTTTATTTCATTTCTGCTTGGTTTCTAGGTTATAAATCCAACATGACTTCACTGATGCTATATTAGTCGCTATTTCCCCTGGAGTGTTCATATCATTCATACTTTCTCCAATCAAGTTGATACATACTGGCCGTGCATTAAGATAACAACTAATTCCCTACCTGAACCACTCATGTGTCATGTCTGCATAGTGGAGTTCTAGGTAATAAAAGTGCTTCTTCTGACCATCAGGTCTTTTGGTCGTAATGCGACTACAGGCATCTTTCCCATCTTTCAAAAGCAACTCCTTTGCAAATTCATGGAACTTCTATTGTTATATCACCTTGTTTTCTTCAGTATCATCATCTTTTTTTGGTCTCACTGAATCAGGTTAAGAAGTGGAACGAGCAGAGGGAGAATGGGAGATTTACAGGGCCCCTCTAAATCATCCATTTGAGAGTCTCCTCAATTGCTTTTGTGTCAGCGCTATTGCTGTCTTATGGTTCGAATTTGTGCTCCTGTCATGTACTCTTTTCCAGCAATCGTTGCAGAACAGATGTGATGTTTTTCTGTTGCGCAAATAACTCGGCATGCTTATGTATTTTGTTATCCAGTATACTTAAATGTACGCTTTCCTGGGACTTGCGAATGCACAATTATGTTTGTTGTGATGTGACTGCACAATCATGTGATGATATATTGATTCCAAGTCAAGGAAATTATGTTGTTGATGTGAAGAATTGTTGCAAGATTTGATTTTTAACTGTTCTATACCATTTTATTGCAATATGACAATCCCTCCCTATCAAACAATGTTCTGCATGGAGGGGATGTGTGGCTAGAGGGGGATTTGAGATTTCAAAGGGATCGGGTGGAAGAGGGGGATTCACCAAATCCCCTGAAATCCCCTCTTTCCAAAACCTCCACAATCCCTTCCTATCAAACGAGGCCTAAGGGGTATTGCATTTTGGGTGTAAAACTGCAAATCAAGCCAAAGTAGAGTAAAGTTGGTCTGGAAATGTGCAAGAGACTCCGTTGGATAAGTAAGCATGTTTGACAAAGATATTACCCATCGTTCAAATACAAGGCGTGTTTAAGAATTTCAGGTCCAAGCATTAGCCAACGATATCTATCACCATGTTAGCTTGAAATACGATCTTGGCCTCTTTGACTGCAATTTTGCAATATTTTCCAACTATTAATGTGCAAAAAAAAATGATGGAAGTTCAAATTGTTCAGTCATACATTATTATTGTTGCCTCGTTGTCGATAAGAACGTGTTTTCTGTGCTGTGTGACCACTTACAAATATTACACATGCTGTGCGCGATTTGACTTTTTTTTGGCGGGTCGCATGATGACTTATCTTGAGATTGATCAGATCCATTTTTCTTCTCGAGACAAACTAGCCACGCCTGACGCCTGATATATTGATTAGCGATCTAATATCGCTGTCATTAAAGAGATTAGTGTGCAGATCATGCGCACTAGTATTATACTCTACACAATAGAAGAAGACATCATTTGAAAAAGTCGCATGCAGATCAGGCCCACGGTTGTCCTTGTGCTGGCATCTACACAAGGCGGTGCCTTGTTGTCTCAGCCTCTTGCACAGAGCAACAAAACAGAGCAAAAGGAAGCGGTTCGGCACTACCCATCTCCGAGAATGAAAGGGCGGGGGCGGCTGCTGCTCTGCCTCTTCCTCTCGGCCGCACTGACCCCGCCGCGGCAGCTCGCCGTCGCCGGCGCAGTCTCCAGTTCCAAGGTGGTGACCAGCCTCCCCGGCTTCCAAGGCCGCCTCCCCTTCCACCTCGAGACCGGGTACCCATTTCTCGCTTTCTTCTTCAGCTAAGTTTTGTACGCACCAAGGCGGATCACCTTGATCGATTCCATTAATTGGCTTCTCGACTAAAGGTACGTGGAGGTGGACGAGGAGAACGGCACGGAGCTGTTCTACTACTTCGTGGAGTCCGAGGCTGGCGCAGAGAAGGCCCCTTTCCTCCTCTGGCTCACCGGCGGCGACCGCTGCTCCGTGCTCAGCGGCCTCGCCTTGGAGATCGGTACACCATGTTTGCATCCTTCAGGAGTTGACTGCTGGGCGATGCCATTACTCTTTGACATCATATTATTCCATGCATGTGCACGGCAACTGCAGGTCCATTCCAGTTCGTCGCAGAGCCCTACAACGGCACCATACCGCGCCTGCAAATCAACCCCTACTCATGGACCAAGGTCGGTCCTGTTTCTTGCATACATATCATATGCAAATGCAATGCCGCTGTGTTGACGGCGTCCATCTGCATGCAGGTGGCAAATGTCCTTTTCGTCGATACACCGGTCGGGGCAGGATTTTCGTTCTCCAGGCGACCCCAAGGCTACGATGTCGGGGAAGTATCTACCTCGTTGCAGCTCCATGAACTCCTCATCAAGGTACAGTGGCTACTCATCCACATCCGTTTATTCCAAATTTCCTTCGAGGGATTGAATACTAATAATTAGTCCAATCCACGTGACAACGTCTAGTGGTTCACTGACCATCCCGAGTTCCTCGCAAGCCCTCTCTACATCGGGGGAGACTCTCTTGCTGGACAACTTGTACCGTTTATCGCTCAAAAGATCTCAGAAGGTAGGTATTTAGATTCTCAAATGTATAACTGACTAAATTTCAACCTCGATTTTTCAATTAAGCTCACCTAGTTCAACTATATGTCCATGATTTGTATTCTGCAGGCATCGGAGCTGGAAGGAACCCCATCCTTAATCTCAAGGTAACCATCATAATTTTGGCCAAAGAGTTTGCATATACATCGATATATCGCATGTCATAATTACGTTAATTTCCTCGCTCCCAGGGCTATCTGGTAGGCAACCCGGGTACCGGCGAAAACATTGATATTAGCTCTAGAGTGCCATATGCTCATGGACTTGGTATAATATCAGATCAGTTATATGAGGTAATTAAACGCATCCACATCCGTTTATTCCAAATTTCCAATATATCCGCATGCGCCAAAAACTTCTGCACTCTTAAATGATATGCCTGTTACTCATTTTCTTTCTTTCTTTCTGTAGACAATATTGGGGCATTGCCAAGGAGAAGACTACATGAATCCCAGAAATACACTGTGTGCTCAATCTCTAGGCACTTTCAACAATGTAAGGACAAGATATCCTACAAATACTTTCACGCTGCAATTCAAATTACTTTGACTGAAGGTTGTGTATGTACTGTATGCAACTCAAATTGCAGCTCCTCTACGAAGTTATGACCGCCCAAATTTTGTTGGACAATTGCGTTTATGCATCTCCTAGGCCAGGCACCGAGACGGACAAGTCAGCTGGTGCTGGCCGGAAGATCCTAAGCGAGGAAGCAGTAATCGTCCCGGGGAAACGAGTGAAACACCCGCCACCTCGTGTGCCATTGGGCTGCATTGTAAGTCAGCATAGTAGAGCCACAGACCTCTAGCCATTGAAGAATGGGTGCCCTTGAAGAATATGTTTCCATTCCCTTGAGTTGACTTGATCCTACATACGCTGGGTGCAGAGCTACACGGCTTACCTGTCGTATTTCTGGGCAAACGACGCGCTCACCCGAGACGCCCTGGGGATCAAGGACGGCACCGTGGACGAGTGGGTGAGGTGCCACGACGGCGACCTGCCGTACGCCGTGGACATCGGGAGCAGCATCAAGTACCACCGGAACGTCACCGTCAACGGTTACCGTGCGCTGGTGTACAGGTAATAACAGAGACTCGGATACCGTATCGCCTCTAGGTGGTTTGTTCGTTCGTTGCTACTGAAACAAACGGGGCAATTGATCGGCTGAAAGCTGGAACCTGACTGAGTTTCTTGATTGGTGTCGGCAGCGGCGACCACGACGCGATTGTGCCGCACCTGGGCACGCAGGCGTGGGTGAGGTCGCTCGGCTTCCCCGTCGTCGACGACTGGAGGGCCTGGCATCTCGACGGCCAGTCTGCCGGGTTCGTCATCCTTCCATTTTGATTGCCTTGCCTGCTCTGTTTTCCTCACTCGCTAACAGTTAGCCTCTGCTTGATTTCCGTTTCACGGGTGCGCAGATTCACCATAACTTACTCCAACAACATGACATTCGCGACCGTCAAGGTAGTGACATTTTCCGATCGCGTATGTGGCGCGCGTGGTTATTGGTGGATTACCAGTTTTGAGTTGTTGTGGGTTGGTTTTGCAGGGAGCCGGGCACACGGCGCCCCAGTACGAGCCCGAGAGGTGCTACGCCATGTTCAACCGTTGGATACTGGACCAGCCACTCTAGTCCACCTGTATGTAGCATCATCTAGTAGGTCTAGGATGTATATGCTCGTCTACACATACCTTATTTGGTGAAGTTTGTTTGGATTAGCAGTGTGGCCTAAACTTGTTTCTTACTTATAGTGGGAATTGAATAATTTTGTGTCTGTTTAACTGCAAGCCCCCACCGCCCGCGCCCCCCCCCCCCCCCCCCCCAATCCTATTTTCATACTTCTGTCGCTCCATCCCCGTATGGGTGGACAACCTGTCACTGTCTCGGTTGTGATACCACAGGCTCTAGGAAAGTCCGAAGGAGAGAGCACTCATCTTGGGGTGGGCTTACTACTTATATGCTTTCAGTTATCCCCTCCGCACTTGGCCACGCAGCGTTTACCGTACGCACGATAACTGGTACACCAGAGGTGCATTTTTTTTTACAGAAAGGCCTTCATGGCTAGCTTTATTAATCAAATAACGGAACATAGTCCAGTAAAAATTTAAGAATAAAACTAGGTGGTGTACACCAGAGGTGCATCTTGCATTTCACTCTTTTCGTAAAATTGTGTGAGATATATCTGGACCATAATTTTACAATAGCCAAATGACTGAGATATATATGTGGGTCAGGTTTCCTGTAAGGGCTTTATTAATTTAAAGCCACTAGCCTTTAAAAAAAATAGCTACTGAGGTTTAGAAGTTGGCTGGATGTGGATTTGCAAGGTGAATGCAATACCTTAGAGGCATGTTACATGGAATTGCCACGGGAGAGGGCTTAGGTGTTCCCGGGTGGAAATTATGGTCCACATATATGTGCAAACCAAATCAAGAATGTTTTCATTGTGAAAACTATGTATGGGCAGCTACCTTGAGTTGGTTTGCACATATCCTTTAAGCATACTAGATGTCCCGCTACGCCCTTCATGCAAAAAACAACTTGTGGCCAAGAGAAGTGAAGCGAACTATTGGAAGGACCGTCATGAGAACATGTAACGTGGATGTATACCTGCCAATACCCAGGACCAGTGGCGGTGTCAGCCCCACAAAATCTTCATGAACCATTTGAAAACATGAGGCAGATTGAAAAGTGCTCGGTCTATTTTTCAAAAATGTTGATAAATTCACATTTGTGCATAAACATCACAAATTTTTCCACGTAAGGTAATACAAATAGCAATGCTTAGGGTTGTCCTGTGTTAAACAATACAATGAACACACCAACTCAATACAAATACAATAAGAATTAGTCCTTGAAACTAAACAAACATACCAATTCAACATAGACATCGAAGTAATGGACGTGAATGACTTTTTTCTTTGCTTGCCAGTGCTCGATGATCCCTCGTTCGTTGTGAATCACACGCAGAGCTCTTCCCTCAGGACTGGTCGGACACCGACCCCGTTGTTCAGATTGCGATTGTGACGTGTCCATCTTTCATGGTTAGGAATCCTCCAGTATATTCGTAGCTCATGTAGATGTCCTTTGCTACATAAGTCAGGTGTAATGAAGTAGTAAATGGTTTCCACTCCTAGTAGTCATGGTATCCTGACAGGAATTCTGCCTTCATGCCACTATAGGACCTGTCTATGATAGTCGCGGTAAGGTCCGCCATGGAGTCCATTCCGCATCCTCCTTTAATCTTGGACCCCTTTTGGATGTCGATGTGGTGCTCCGTGCTCCTATGGAATTACAACAAGAGACTGCAGAAGGACTTTCGTGTCTCCGTTGGTGGCCATGCTAGCAAAAGTTATCCTCTTGCATTCCAGAAAATCATCGAGTGCTTGACACTGCGCCTTCGCCCTGCAAAAATTGTTGAAGAGTACGTGTTTTGGCATTGATAGTTGCAGGACGGCGACCATTTGTTGCTCGAGAAGATGCTTACAGGTGTACTCATTGACCACCCTACGAACTTGTACTTTTCTTACTGCAACCATTGCTCATACAAGGCAATGGTGTCCTTCACTGTGTGATTCTCGTTGGTGTACAACACATGCAACTCAGTGGTATCACGAGCAGTGATCTTGTGGTGTTGAACGGTCATTTCATGGTCGTCCATGTTAGCAAGGAGGGATGTGGCCATGGTACTCTCTCTATCTGTGGTGTTCGTCAGTAAAATATTGCAGGCAATGGGGGCTGGGGATGTGCGTAGGGGTGAGTTGAAATGAGTGAGAAGCCTCAAAGAGTTTGAGTTTAATGCAAGCGGGTTCAGTTACGTATCCGTTGATTGGAATTAGAACCACCATGAAGAAGGTGTTCTTTTCCCGCATTTGTTTATGAATTGCCATTAAAAAAAGTAAAAAATGGGAGACGCCTGTGAGCAGTTGGAGGAGGCATACAAGAGTTGGTTTCTAACGTGAGTGTGGGTGCGAGCGGTTATACCATGGTTTTCTAGTATAGTATGCCCGGACCTCCCTCCACCAGTCTGAGTATGATGTAAACGGGTTCAGTTGCCTTTCTATCAATTGGAACGGAAACCGCCATGAAGAAAATTTTCTTTTCATGCGTTTGTTTGTGAAACACCGCCAGGAAAAAAGTGGAATATGAGAGACACCTTTGAGTGGTTGGAGGAGCTAGACGAAGCAGGTGGCTTCAAAAATGGTTGGGGTGTGAGGGGCTAGGCAATCTTTCTCTAGGGTCATCTGCCTAGACCTCTTTTTATCTACTCAGCTGGTCGAGACTCACTGGCTACCGCCCTGCCTCGTCTTGAGTGTTTGGGTGCATCGGTGGCGCTGTGAGTGTTTCAGAGACGGGGAATAGTCGCAAATGCCGAACACAGAAACCACAAAGTTAGCTAAATTATATCAAACACATTTTACAACAATATGTAAACATGGCCGGAGTCTATCGCGCATCGATCCGGATAATGCTGTTTGCATTACGTAGATGCATACATGTTATATAGACCAATATTAGAATGCGTATTTCTCTGAATTTATTTAGCTGCATGAGTTGCAAGGAAATGTGAAGCTAAATGTTTTGCAAATGAAGTCATGTGATAATCTTGGTTATTTTTCACAAAGTTTTTACCAAGCTCTTCATTCCAGAAATAATTTAGTGAAATTGGTATGAGATGAATTTGTTATTTGCAAGGTTCAGGCGGAGTGCACTCTTGAACGGTAAACTATTGAGATCTCAGGATCCTTCATATTGCACTATTTTCCTTCATGAGTGTTTTCTATATAGTTTCTCATAGAAGGTTTTTAATGAGGCAATAGTAATACAAGCATTGTGATATGATAATTTTCTACTTATTTTCCCATTGGGTTTTTGTGAGGAGATTTTCATGGCATATTATTTATATTTCCTCGTATTTTTTTGAAAGGGTTTTTGTAGATACATTTTTTTCAAGAATGACGAAGGTACATGGATAAGCGTAGATTAGGAGGAGTGTTGAGATTTAATTAGCACACACTAATTAAGAGATAATCCACACTTATAACCGACCTGCGATTTCCCTATGAGACGCGCACGCACCCCCCTATTCTCTAGGAACCGACGCATCGCTTCGTTGCTTCCCTGTGAAATGTCGCGCCTATACGATGCATCCCCTCATGGGTAAATATTTGTATTCCATCATTATCAATGAGAAAGGTTGTTACTGATCATTCGCACTGTTTCACTACAATAGTTATGTTTGTTTCCTAGCTTCCAAGACTATCTAGTAGGCGACCTGACGACAAGTGAAAGCCTTGATGAAAGCTCTAAAGTGCTATATGCTCATGAATTTGGCATTATATCAGATCAATTATATGAGGCAATTAAACACATCTAGATCCAGTATGCCCATATATCTATATGGACCAGAAATTTCAGCACTCAGAGTGGTATGCATGTTATTCTCTCTTTCTGGATACATTCAACTAGTTTGGGTGGCGATTTAATAATAGGTTATTATGTTTGTAGTCATGTAATCTTATTATCTTCTGGTGATGCCCTTTTCTTTCTTTCTTTCTTTCTTCCTTTGTGTTTACACAATTGCATTACATGTATTTGGGTACTTTAATAATTATGGATGTATGCCTCACAATGATGCAACAGTCGAGCAAACTTTGTGTCTTTTGTGGTCAGAATGAAAGTATTGATCACATGTTTCTTTTTTACATTGTTCGATTGCTACGCTTACCTAGAGTTTTTTAAAATGTGCCTTTGATCTTAATTCAATTATGTTAATTTGTGTGACTGCTTTGGAAGCTGGCTTAGAGGCTTCTCGAAGGATAGTAGAAAATTATTTTTAGTTCGCATTGTTGCGATATTTTGGACTATTTGGAGATCAATGTAGAAATGATATAATTTTTGAAAGGAAAATAATCAATGATCCTATGATATTAATTAAGCTGATGTGCTCGTGGATTATGGGATGGTCCATTCTGTGGATAAAGGAGGCATGGCAAAAGGTGTTGATGCCAGGGGAAAAGCTCGTCAAGCGCATAGCAAGTGAGGTCTACCGTGCTTTGTATGGTTGAAGGCTGGGGGTCATGCAAATGTGTGGCTGATGTTGCTGTACTTTCCCTGAAGACCTCTATTGGGGTAGTGAGGTGCCTTATCATTGCTGACCTCCTTTCTAGTCCACATCTATAATGAACTTGGTCTACTGTTGTAGCATTTCCTTCCATTGCCACTTGAATTTCGGGGTTCCAGCATTTGTTAGATCGAACCCTATGCTGATCATGCATGGTCGTTTTGCGCTGTGGATGTTAGCATCCTAAGGATGTAAATAGCTAGTCTATTGAGTCGCTAGTAGTTGTAGATCTACATTCTGCTGTACAAACCAGATGATTTCTCTATTGGAAACACTTCGGCTCACCTGGCTGATAGGCTGATAACAACACTCACGTCGATTGCCTCCACAACCATCCGATTCTCTTTTGAACAAACAACCCACAATAACTCATACCATAGGCTAGCTTTGCAAAACATGGCCTTTGTTGCAATCCCTTCAGCGAACAAGAGGTGTGCTTTGCCGCGGCGTTGGCGCAGGGGCGGCTACGGTTCGCCCGCGAGCTAGGCTAGAGGTGCCCAAGCTGAGGCAGGTGGACGAGGTGGCCCTAAGCCGAGGCAGGTGGAGGAGGCAGCCTGGTGGGGGTGGCTTTTTGGATCTGGCCACGACGAGTGGAGGCGAGGTGGCAGAGCGGACGTTGAGGGGCCGGCGGTGCTGCACACTAGAGGCAATATAGCTGAGGCAATGCATGGCATCGTCGTCGCCGTAAAACACGATCCCGACAACGGGTTCTTCGGGAAGCAGCGGGTCAAGCTGGCGGCACTCATGATGGAAGGCACGAAGGTTAGGGAAGGATCTTGTTGCAATTCCAAAGGCTTTGTTGCAATGGCAATATTGATGTCCGCGGACAGGAGATGCTCTACGACAAGGGTCCTATTGCAACCGCCACAAGGACCTTGTTGCCATGGAGGAAACAGAGAAGAGGAAACGTATGGTGATCATCATTGACGGACGGCTCGCGACCCGGCTGATCTTTAAAGAAGATCAGCAGACCGACGTGTAGCACACTCCTTTATTTATATGAAATCAAAATATATAAATTAGACCTTTTTTGGTAATGACATCCAACGAATGTTCCTTGGGAAGGATGACATTTGTGACTATTTTTCACGGCAATTTATGTTCCGGGAGCATGACAACTCTTTCATTGAACACGCTAATTTTCATAGCAAAAAAACTCTTTTTTGCAGAAGTTGCCATGTATTCCTAAAGAAATTGTCACGAAAGTTCGCAAAATGCCATGTTTCCCAGGGAAGGTTTCTTTTAAGGAAAAAAATATATTAACCAAGACAGTACGGATCACATTATTTTTTTGAACCCAAAACCATAGAACAATAGCTCTACGGCAATTTCATTAAAAACATACATACAAGGTTTTTTTTTGCGAGAAAATTTCCGATCTATTCATCTTCAATCATGGCAGTACAACGAATACCAGAAATAATAAAAATTACATCCAGATCCATAGACCACCTAGCGACGACTACCAGCACTGAAGCGAGCTGAAGGCGCGCCGCCGTCATCGCCCCTCCATCGCCGGAGTCGGGCACAACTTGTTGTAGTAGACAGTCGGGAAGTCGTCGTGCTAAGGCCCCGTAGAACCAACGCACCAGAACAGCAACCGCCGCAGATGAAGAATAACGTAGATCAGAAAGATCTAATCCGAAGACACGCGAACGTAGACGAACAACGACGAGATCCGAGCAAATCCACCAAAGATAGATCCACCGGAGACACACCTCCACACGCCCACCAACGGTGCTAGACGCGCCGCCGGAACGGGGACTAGGCGGGGAGACTTTTATTCCATCTTCAAGGAGCCGCCGCCGTCTCGTCTTCCTGAGCAGGACACAAACCCTAGCAAAACTGAAAGAAACGACTAAAAACGGAGCCCTCCCGCCGGCCCTTGCCGAGATCCACCGCGCCCCCATGGCCCTAGGGCCACCGGAGAGGAGGCGGACCTGCGGCGGAGACGGCGGGAAGCAGAAACCCTAACTTTTTTGTGGAGGAAGGAGGAGGTCTTGTCCTTTAGGGATACATTACGCGTACATACAAGGTTACAAAATACAAAAGAGAGAAACTAACAGACTAACCAATCCCAGTTCTAGGAAAATCCATGACAAATGTATTAACTCAAATGTACTTCAGTCCACTGACTAAAAGCTTCTCTGTGCTTAACTCTCACCCTGCCTGCGGTGGGCGTTGTGTTGGTGTGTGGTGTGTTCAGTTGTTACCTTGATACTTTGTACCTGGTGGTTGCTTTATTTATAGAGCGGGGCGAAAGCCTTATTCGGTAATTGTAAATCCCTGGCAAGAGCAGTTTCCCAAGACTGCATGGAAGGAGCTTTTGCTTGAAAAATCTTTGCATTTCTCTGAATCGGTATGTGCCAGCATGCCATGATGGTGATATCTGTTGCAGAATCAGCAGGGAATACCTGAACCATGTTCATAAGTTCATCAATAGGATCGCATTATTGATGGACCGCCACGGCAGGTGGTGTATATGGGCCATGCCTTGTCGCCTATCCACCACCACAGGTGACAGGTCTCGATGCCGTGGCCTAGCGCCCTGTCATCAACCTATACCAGCCTCTCGCAGAGAACAACCAAAATATCGCAGAAGGAAGTAGGATGGACGGGCGGCTGCTGCTGCTGCTCTGCTTCTTCCTCTGGACCGTGGTTAGCACACGACAGTTCGCCGTCGCCGGCGCAGCCTCCAGCTCCAAGGTGGTGACCAGCCTCCCCGGGTTGCCGGGTCGCCTCCCCTTCCATCTCGAGACCGGGTACCCCTGCCTCGCTTTCTTCTTCCACTTCAGCTTATTTTTCACGTACCAAGGCGGTAGGAGGTACGATCTCCTTGATCGACTGCATCGGGTAAGTTATATAACCTGCTAATGCTCCTCAATCACAAGGTACGTCGAGGTGGACGAGGACAACGGCACCGAGCTGTTCTACTACTTCGTGGAGTCCGAGGCCGGCGCGGAGGACGCCCCTTTCCTCCTCTGGCTCACCGGCGGCGACCGCTGCTCGGTGCTCAGCGGCCTCGCCTTAGAGATCGGTACTTCATCTTTTCTCTGCATTCTCAAGCGTCGAATCTCATGTGTTGCTCTCCGACACCATATCATATTATTCCATACATGTGCACGGCAACTGCAGGTCCATTCCAGTTCGTCCCAGAGCCTTACAATGGCACCGTACCGCGTCTGAGAATCAATCCGTACTCATGGACTAAGGTCGGTCTTGTTCTGCACATCAAAGCTTACTACTAGTGGCTATCGAACATGCATATGCAGGTTCATTTCTTTGTTGACAGTGTCCATCTGCAGGTGGCAAATATCCTCTTCGTTGATACACCGGTTGGGGCAGGGTTTTCCTTTTCAAGACGACCCAAAGGCTACGATGTCGGGGAAGTATCCACCTCGTTGCAGCTCCATGAACTCCTCCTCAAGGTACCGTAGCGACCTCGACCACTAATTAGTCTACTTCGATTGAGTACTGGTTAGTTCTTTTTCCTTTGAGAGATTGAGTACTAATTAGTTCAATCCATGTGACAACGTTTAGTGGTTCAGTGACCATCCCAAGTTCCTCACTAATCCTCTCTACCTCGGGGGAGACTCCCTTGCTGGACATCTTGTACCATTTATCGCTCAAAAGATCTCGGAAGGTATGTATGGACGCTGTCTATATATTCATGCTGTATATTTTTTCAGAATATGATCCGGAACTATTATAACAAAATTTCAAGCACAAAGCACCCCTAAACATTCTTGCCAAAGAGATGGCGGTTAATTGCGCAATTGCAACTTGCAACCCATAAAAACATGGCTTACTATTTTAGATTCTTAAATGTATAATTGATTAGATTTACCTAGTTTGACTCTATATCCATGCTTTATATTCTACAGGTATCGAAGCTGGAAGGAGCCCCATCCTTAATCTCAAGGTAACCACAATAATTTTCACAAAAAAATTCCATGGAGTATATATCTATCAGTAGGAGTTTGGATATAACAAGACACTTTTGGTTATAAGGGTTCCAATGTACCACTATCATGTTTTTTTGCGTGGGTGGAAATTATAATCTTAGAAGCCGGAGGTTAAAACCACCGCCCGACTCCAAGTGGTAGGGGCTCATATTTTTTCAATAATAAGCAATATATCAACATGACAATATTAAGCTCAATGCACACAAGAACATAATGTAAAGTGTTGGATGGGGCATGAAGACGAAAACAACCGAATTGTTATAAAAATGAAAAACAAAGGCATGACCCTCAAATGTCATGGCGATGTGATCACCGGCGGCACACAACAACAACATCAACATGAACCACCACCGCGCGAAACATCCAACGTGTCGAGGTTGGAGAAGATGGTGAAAAAACCCAGGAGAGGGGATCAACAACATGATGTATGATAGTGGTGAAAGCGCGATCGAGGTTTGAGAAGACGGTGAAACTCTAATATTGTGCTTAGAGCTTCAAACAGATGCAAGTGAATTCGTTACCATGTCTGGGCGACTTCTATGGATGTCCTACAGACAAAATTGTCTACCACGTCATCAAACTATTATCCAAAAACCCTACGTGAGTAGAGTGATGCAAAAATAAAAGGAGTTCAGTGTGTGAAAAATCTATTTAGATGGAAGAAAGTGATCCAAAGAGGGCAGGGCCTATGAGTTTTTTCCCGGAGCAGACGAATTATAAGACAAGTCAAACATGATTGTTTTATCAACTAGAAGTAGTGGGGATCACTTGCTTGTGTATACTAGATGATGCCCCGCGCGTTGCTACGGGAATCTTTCTAAAACAATACATAAGTAGTTGCTACCAAAACATCTAAAACTAATGGAAAGTAAATGTAAGCTTAAAAACAATATAAAAAATGAAGCCATAAACAATGAAAAATGAATTGCAGTTAAAAGAATGTCAGTTCTAACAAAGAGTGAAGGATGAACTCTAACACAAAAAATAACTTATGACTAACATTCATGAATTGATGATGTGGCGGCACTGCATGCATATAGTAATGCAAAAAATGTAATGTATGACTTGCATGCATGACTTACTTATATGGCATGTTGCATGGCTAGAAAAAAAATAGGTAGTGGGTTGTAACTATTTAGGAATAGAAGATACTAGATGATACCCCGCTCGTTGCCACGGGATTAGATATTTGATTTTTAAATATTGCACACAATATAAACTCACGTTAAGATATAAACTCACTGCCGCCCACACGGACCGACCCGCTGCCGCCGCCTACAAGCAGCCACGCGTACCGCCGCACCTTCTTCTACCTCTCATTCCGCCGACGCGTTGAGCACTACGGCCTCGGGTGCGCGCCAACCGCCTCATCCCCATGTTCTTAGGGGTACCATATCAGGTTGTCTACACAGTCTTACACGCCAAATCCGACGAGTTTCAGCGCCATGCCTCCACCGCCTGTTCACCACCGTTGGGATCCGCCTTTCCCCAGTCTCTGGTTCGTGGGGTGCCTTAGGTGTCGCCCCCTGCATCTCCAGCAAAGATGCAATCGGCAGCGACACGCTTGCAGTCTGCCCGAGGCATCGTCGGGTGGGGACTCGCCGCCGGCGGTGGCGGGCGGGGGGTTCGGGCAGGGGGCAGAGGTGGGCGGTGGGTCTGGGGAGGGTGGAGGGCTGGGGCAGAGGCGGGCGGGTGCCAAATTTTTTCCTTCGGACCGTTTCGCTCTAGTATATTTGCTCTTTGGATGCGGGTTTGAGGAATATTTTTTCTCCTCTATACGTTTTAGTGGATCGTTTATGTATGGCGTAAGGGAGCAAAACCGTATTTACCCCCCCTTACGGCCGGATAGAGGATCAGTTAGAGTTGCCCTTAGCACCTCATCTAAATAATTGTGCATTGGTAAAGGTGTAATCAAGGAGAACATAATAATTACTCTATTTGAACACGTATTAGTGTTTGAAATATAGAATGCTGGACTAATACGTGTTCCATATTTCAAGGGGCTACTACGTGTTCCATATTTCAACTAGTGTTTGAAGTAGGGGCTTCCATAATAATTACTCTATTTGAACACGTATGCCTTGTCGCCCCTACTTCAAACACTAGTTGATTCCATATTTAAAAACAAAATAAGAATCAAAATTAATATGACTGCAATTAATGTTTTGGTTTCCTTCCAAAGTGAAAATTCTGGTCTTTTGAGTATGCCTACAAAACCAAAATGGATGGGGTGTTGTGGACGCTAAATGTTATATTTCCAAATTGAATGGTAGTACTTCGTGTTATAAGTGTGCACATAAAAGAACTCCATTGTTGCCTTCCTCTGTTTCTTTTTACTTCACAAATAAAATTTGTATTAAGTCAAACTCGTACATTTGACCAAATTTATATTAAAAAATATCAACATGTACAATACTGAGGATAACAATATAATCTTTTTTTCTATGATGCATCTAATGATATTGATTTAATATTGTGAATGTTGATATTTTTTTTGACAATCGTGGTGAAACTTGATAAAGTTTGATTAAGACAAAACTTATATACCGAGTAGAAAGAAACGGAGGGAGTACATGAAAATAACGGGTCATTATGCTATAAATGAGCACAGCGGTGTTGTAGACCAACTACAATTGTAGCTGAACTTAATAGTCCTTTGTTGTACACAACACATTTGTCTATACATTAGTACTCCATTTCTTCCTTGGAATATTAGTTTTGTTTAAAGTCAACCTTTTAACAGTTTAACCAGTTTTATAAAAATATATATTATTATTCACAATATCAAATTAGCATCATCAGATTCATCATGAAATATCATTTATATTATACTCCCTCCGTCCGGAAATACTTGTCGGAGGAATGGATGTATCTAGACGTATTTTAGTTCTAGATACGTCCATTTTTATGCATTTCTTCGACAAGTATTTCCGGACGGAGGGAGTATTTATTTGGTAATGTGTATGTTGATGTTTTTAAATAATTTGATTAAATTTTATAAATTTGATTTAAGATAAACTAATATACAAAAAAAGAGTTTGTTGCATATGCATGTCATATTTATGCAAGTTTCTTCACTCTCCCAGGGATATTTGGTAGGCAACCCGGCGACGGGTGAAATCATTGATGAAAGCTCTAAAGTGTCATATGCACATGGAGTTGGTATAATACCAGATCAATTATATGAGGTAACTAAGCTCATCTTGTCCGTTATGATGCACACAGAAATTCTGCACTCCGAGTGATATGCATGCTACTCTATGTCTGTCTGTCTGTCTCTCTCTTCATCATGGAAGACGATACTGGAGCATTGCCAAGGAGAAGACTACAGGAAACCTACAAATACACCGTGTGCCCAAGGGCACTTTCAATGATGTAAGAACGAGATATCCTACAAATACACTCCCTCCGTTCCTAAATATAAGTGTTTTTTTTAGAGATTTCAATATAAACTATATATGGAGCAAAATGAGTGAATGTACAGTCTAAACTATGTGTATATACACCCGTATATAGTCCATATTGAAATCTCTAGAAAGATTTAAGAACGGAGGGAGTACATTCAAGCTGTGTACCAAGTCCCAGTTATTACTGGACTCAAGGTTATGTGCTGTTTCCCAATTCAAATTGCAGCTACGCTCCGAAGTTATGACGGCACAAATTTTGTTAGACAATTGCTATCTTGCGTCCCCTGGACCAGGCACCCAGACAGACAAGTCAGCTAGTGCTAGTCGGAAGACCCTCATCGAGGAAGCAGTGATCGTGACGGGGAGACGAGTGAAACATCCGCCACCTCGTGTACCACTTGGCTGTTATGTAAGTCAGCATACCATGCATATACAGACCTCTACAATTGCAGGTGTTACGCCATTGACCTCCACGCTGTGGATTCAGAGCTACACGGCTTACCTGTCGTATTTCTGGGCAAACGACGCGCTCACCCGAGTTGCCCTGGGGATCAAGGACGGCACCGTGGACGAGTGGGTGAAGTGCCACAGCGGCGACCTGCCGTACGCCGTAGACATCGGGAGCAGCATCAAGTACCACCGGAATGTCACCACCAATGGTTACCGTGCGCTGGTGTACAGGTAATAAGTTGCTACTGCAACCGGGATATTTGATCGGCTGAGAGCCGGAACCTGACTGAGTTTTTTGATTGGTGTCGGCAGCGGCGACCACGATGCGATTGTGCCGCACCTTGGGACGCAGGCGTGGGTGAGGTCGCTCGGCTTCCCCATCGTCGACGACTGGAGGGCGTGGCATCTCGACGGCCAGTCTGCCGGGTTCGTCCTCGTTTCCTTCTCGTTGCGTTGCATGCTCTGTCTTTTTTCTTTCTCCAGCTGACAGTGATTCCTTTGCTTTCTCTTACCTGGGTTGGGTTTGCGTGCAGATTCACCATAACTTACTCTAACAACATGACCTTCGCGACCGTAAAGGTAGGAACATTTTCTGTGTGCGTATGTGGCGCGCGTGGTCACTGGTGGATTACCCAGTTTTAAGCTGCTGTTGCGGATTGGCGTTTGCAGGGAGGCGGGCACACGGCGCCTCAGTATGAGCCCGAGAGGTGCTACGCCATGTTCAGCCGTTGGGTACTCCACCGTGCTTATCTTTTTCCAATACTGCGAGCCAAAGGCACACTCCTATTTAGTCATAGTCACATGCCAGTAGCTTGGACTAGCGAGTATAGTTTTCTGGCGTCAGGACCTCAATAAAGTTCATTGTGGCCATATCCCATGGTTTCTATTTCTTAATGCTGACCCCAATGTTGATTGACCGTGCTTATTATGATATTTTATATTCAACTCATACCACTCAAAGCCCAGGCCATTGGCTTCACCGCTTTCTGCATCTGGTAGTCACACAACCTTATTAATCTAAGTGATTTCTTGTCAACGGGTCGATATCGCTTACAAGAATGGATGCAGAATGGGACACCAGAATGTGACAACATCTAGTAGGTGTAGGATATGCATATGGTCTACTTCATATTAACTATATATTTCGTGAAGTTTGTTTGAACTAGCCGTGTGGCCTAAACTTGTTTCTAATTTATAATGGTAATTGGATAAATTTTTTTCCGTTTCACTCACTGTAAGAGTTTTTCTGGTTTCATGCTCATAATAGAATTATTATTTCAATAATATTCTCGCATTTCACTCTTTTGTAAAACATTATAAGATATGTGTGGATTAGAATTGTACAATAGCTAAAAGGGCCGAGTCGATGAGGACTACTGGTCGCCAAGCTGGTACGAATCGGTGATTCGTGCTTTCCTCTGGGTCGGTTGCAAAGACTGTAGAAGTATGCCTAAACGTGGACCGAAAGTGGGCTGCAATTTAATTGTGACAGCCGGGTCTTGAACTCAAGACCTCTTGGCTCCAATACCATGTAGAAGTGCATGCTCTAGCCAATGCAACCAAAAGACCGATCGAATGGAAGAGACTAGGCAGCACATTATACGTCAATAAAAACGCCAGCTCCAGCCAATGCAAGGTGAAGTGGGCTGTCGTGTGTCATCCTCTCCAACTTGGGGGCCTCGGTGGTTATCACCTGCACCTCTCCGATCTCACTCTTCGAGCACATCGGATCTGGCTGCAACACACCGACTCACAGCGGTCGTGGAGCCACTTCCCCCTACCCTCGCGACCCTAATGTACATGTCATCATGCGCGCATCCACCTCCTGGCGACTTGGCGATGGTAAAACTTGCCTCTTTTCGACCGATCATTGGATAGATGGTCGCTGCATCGCCGACCTGGCTCCCTAATCTACTATCTGGTCCCTAGATGGCTTCGCAAGACACAGACTATTTGCGACGGCCTCCACCTTCGTTCCTGGGTGAAAGACACCCACGGGGCCCTTGGCCCTGCGGCTTTAGTGCAATATGCTGAGCTCTATCCGGCCATCTAGATATTAACACATACTTGTAATTAAGCAGTTAATATGAACTAGCACTATCCGGCCATCTAGATATTAAACAGTTCTACAAACCATACATAGTCCAAACATAAAACATGCATAAAGTTAAACTTGCGCGCTAAGCTAGTGGCCAGAGGGACCGGCCTCGTGGTCGTGCCTAGTGGACTACGGCGATACCCATGCTGACCCTCCTCCTCACGCTCCAAGGCATCCCAGTCTATGGGATCCTCCTCCGCGCTCCTCCTGGCTGCATACTGGAGTAATATCATCTTGTTGGTCTCCACGAGTTTGTCATCTCTCGCAAGATCTCTCACCAATGGGTCGAAGAACTGCATCTCGGCCTGTTTGTTCTCCTTCTCCTCAGCCCTAGTGCATACCCTCATGCCGCCCGACGCGAGGAACTTCGCGTACTCACGACACTCAGGGAAGTTCAGTGTCGCCCCTTCCTTAAAGAACTCTACCGCCATGGCATCATAGGCACACGCCACTAACTCCGGGGTGTCCCAATGACCAAGCTCGTGGACGAATTGTCCTTCCTAATGGTGGCATAGTACTTATTTTCCTTTGGTCGCACGCCACGAAACTTTGTACCCATCTGTAACGGTGCATATATAAATAACAAGTTAGTAAAAATTGGGCATATTAACGAGTACCTGCAAAATTTGCAATCTACAATGTAATAAAACAGACACTACAACTACACTAACATCATAGTCTACAACTACACTAAATTTTGTCACAACAAGTACACTACATAGAACTACAATAAAAGTACAGTAGCTAATATCATATACTATAATCTTACAAAAAAAATTGCACAGTACTCTTACACATAAATTCTACAGTATTCTTACAGTACAACTACACAAAAATCTACACGATGAATTCTACAGTACTACTATTACACTAAGAATTCTACACTACAACTATACAAAAATCTACACTGCCAATTCTACACTACAACTATACAAAAATCTACACTGCCAATTCTACACTACAACTATACAAAATGTACACTGCGAATTCTACACTACTTTACAATAAGAATTCTATACTACAACTACATAAATATATACACTATGAATTCTACACTGCTACTATTATACTAAGAATTCTAAACTAATATGACTATTATACTACAATACACTATGTAGAACTCACAGGCGACATCAGGAGATGGTGAGGGCGTTGTGGGGTGGAGATGACGGGGGCGACCGGGCGGAGATGGAGGCGACGGAGATAGGGGCGGGGCCGGCGGAGTGGAGGCGGAGGCGACGGTAATGGGGACGGCGACGGTTGAGGTAGAGACGACGGGGACATCATGGTGGAGGCGGAGGCGACGACGACAGGGCCGGCGGGGTGGAGGCAGAGGCGACAGCGACGGGGACGACACGGTGGAGGCGGAGGCGACGGTAATAGGGGCAGTGGCGGTGGAGGCGGCGATTTGGGGAGGGTGGGGATAGAACGAGGGAGAGGTGTGGGGCGTTAATTTTAATCCTGGGACGGCAGGGTAATTGCTGGCGTTGGCCTACGTTGCCAATGCCATTGCTATTATTTTTAAATTTTTTTTACGTTTATGCTTTACACACATTGTTTTTTATATTCATATAGATGTTTTGTTTACCATTTTATTGTTTTATTTTCCTACTATTTATTATATTATTAGTTTTATATTATATTATATTAATTATTTTGTGTAAATATGTAAATAGACAAGACCAATAATTAGAACACAACATCGATCTCATTAATCCGGCCTACATACATAATAGTTGAAGGATGAAAATAATAACAAATATATATAACTTCTACTATATATACTACTCTTGATCCAGATTAAGAACATTATCAGTGAAAGGACTCAAACGAGAAAAAAAACCGATCCAGTTGGGAGAACAAGGCAAAGCATGACACTAGCTAAAAGCGCATATCGAAGCATCTTGAATTTTTGAATTTGACCGCGCATCACATCAGTCTTGAGCTGCATCTCCTCTATTTGTTGTCTTAGTCGTCCAATGGAGTATTCGAGTAACTCAGTTACATACTTCTGCACGAGATCAACCCATATACATGTGTAGCAATATTTCGACCCTAACGCCTGTGGATCACAATATGCACACACATATCATGTGAGCGACACTAACTAGACAATATATAGAGTTGAATTATGCAAATTAGCAGAAATAAATCAAGAGGTATTTTCTGTGTTATTACCTTTCCATGGTTAGCGCAGATGTAGAACTCTCACTCTGGGTTCCATTCCGTGTGCGAAATATGCTTATCAGTAGGGCGTCGACAGCCGCAAAGCAACACAGGTGCCCTCGGTCGATTCCCAGCAGCTTCGACGCCGGTGGCACAACTGAACAGACGTCGCACTGTAGTGGAATGATTCACCGGACAGGGCCGCCTGCATTGGCCGTAGCGAGCTCATGTCGTAGCCCACGGGCCAGTAGAGAGCTTGACCAAGGGGGTGGAGTCCCAAACCTTTGACACGCCCCACCGACGAGGGCTCACACGAGGGGCTCGTGCCGATTCAACAAGCTCCGGTGGGACCATTGTCACCAAAGCAGCTAACTAAGAGGGAGTAGAATTTTGTGGAGAATGGAAGTGAATGTATTTGAGAAATAAGGGCTGCCAACACTTCTATATATAGGCAAAACTTAGTGCTTGCGCTCCAAACGGTGGCACGACAACACTACGGTAAGTATCTATGGCGTTTTTATAAATTGCACGCCAACACTATTTTGTAACTGGTCATGATAGCTGGGCCCACATATTACTGGTGTTACAATAAATAGCCACACTAGCGCTACCAAGTTATAGTTGACGTGCCAATTTGGCCTATCTATTTTAATTTTATAGTTGACGTGCCAATTTGTCCTACAAAGTTATAGTTGACGTGCCAATTTGGCCAACGAAAGCCCTGGCTAGCCGTTTTTCCACTAGTGATGTGTCTAGTATGGAAGATATTGGGAATTCTCAGTCGTAGCATTGACAGGAAAAGCAGGCCTCTCAAAATAATTTTATATCTCTAATTTAAGCTTTGAGCTCTGGCACCTCTGCAAATCTCTGCTTCTCTCTGCGAAGGGCCTATCTATTTTACTTTTATGCAATTTATTATTTTTAATTTGAGTCTCCATCTTCTTTTATAAAGCACCAATTGGAGAGCATTATTGTCATGCTTGTGCATTGGTATGGCTAATATTGAGTGTGTTTCATGAATGAATCAATGATTGAGCATAATGTGTATAGGGATAACTTTCTTTAGCGTTGTTGTTATGGAAGACATGGTTGCTTGTTGACATGCTTGAGTATTTATGTCTTCATGTGAAATTATAGATTATTGCTTTGAATCATTCAAGTCCAAATATCCATGCAACAAAAGAAAAGATTATACGATGAATATGATAGGTAGCATTCCACATAAAAAATTCTGTTTTTATCATTTACCTACTCGAGGACGAGCAGGAACTAAGCTTGGGGATGCTTGATACGTCTCCAATCTTGGATGCTATTATAGTATCAATCTTGGTTGTTTAATATACACTCGCAAGCAATTATCTATCATTTTTTGGGACTAACCTATTAACTTAGTGCCCAATGCTAGTTGCTGTTTTTGCTTGTTTTGGGTTTTCCAGATTATCAGTACCAAACCAAGTCCAAATGCCATGAAACCCTTTGGAGATTTTTTTTCTGGACATAAGAGACCCTAGAAGTTTCGGGAGAGCAGCAGAAGATGGAGTAGTGCCCCATGAGGCACTAGGGTGCGTCCTACGGGGGTGGGTGCGCCCTGGTGGCTCGTGGGACACACGTAACTCAGTTTGACCTAACTCCGCCTCTATAAATTCTCTAAAATCGGGAAACAAACAGAGAAATCCACGAAATACTTTTTCCATCGCTGTAAGTCTCTGTTCTCGTGAGATCCCATCTGGAAGCCTTTTCCGACACTTTGCCAGAGGGGGATGAATCATGGAGGGGATCTACATCAACCTTGCTGCCCTTACTTTGATGTGTGAGTAGTTTACCACAGACCTACGAGTCCATAGTTAGTAGCTAGATGATTTCATCTCTCTCTTTGATCTTCAATATAATGTTCTCCTTGATGTTCTTGGAGTTCTATTCGATGTAATCACTCTTTGTGTTGTGTTTGTTGGGATCATATGAATTGTGAGTTTATGATCAGATTATCTATGAATATTATTTGAGTCTTCTCTGAACTCTTTTATGCATGATTGTTATAGCTTGTTAATTTTTCTCTGATCTATTGATTTGGTTTGGCGAACTAGATTGATTTTTGGGCCATTTGCATTTCTGTCCCTAATTCGAACCACCTAATCAGATATACCCCTAATTCCAAAGCCTGCTCAAAAATGCCCCTCCGCCGTCATGTGCCCTTATAGAAATGCCCTTCCGTGCCGTTTCCGTCCAGTCAAGGCTGTTTGACCGCTAACGTGCCGTTTATTTGACATTTTTGCCCCTCCTTCCTTACATCTGGGCCCAACTAACCGGTTCACTCTCTCTCCCCTCTTTCTTCTTCCTCGCGACGACAGGGGCATTTTTGAGCAAGAACTGCATCGGGCATTTCTGCCGCGGTCAAAGAGAGAGGGGCAGGTCGGGCACGGCGTGGTGAGCGATGGGTACGTCGGGCACGGCGAGCATGTCTTCTACGACCTCGTCGGTGGGCGCCAATGTAAGTTTCAGGGTCGATTTGGGTGATATTGCGGAATTAGGGTTCATAAATTTGGGTTGCCCTTTGCTGATAGGTTGATGGCGTCGGGATAGTTCAGTTTCAATCGGAGTTCTACATCCACGATCTGACATTCTGTGGCCTTGAGGTTCGGTAGTCGCGGCGGTGCCCTGGCCACGGGCTTATTCCTGCTCGTCGTGTCGCCTGGGGAGGACCAAGCTCCGGCAGAAGGTTTCTTGGCTGCCCCCTTGATGTAAGTGTTTTTGCTTTTGAATGGTTGACTTGATTCTGCTCTTTCTCCTCTTTCTAATTCGATCATTGATTTTGCAGCTTCCTGATGAATGTGATTGGGTTGTCTGGATTGACCCGCCATCGACCGAATGTGTTGGTCGTGCATTTGAGGAGCTTCATGCAGGATTGGAGAAGAGCTGGCTAAAAGCTCATTATTTAGAGAGGAGGGTGATGTATCTAACCGAGAAGAACAAGAAACTGAAGCTAAAGATGAAGAAGAGGAACGAGGTTATGCAAGCCTGGGGATTTATCATAGTTCTTGGTTTTAGCATGTTGGCCACATTTGTTTCTGGGTGGTCTAATAATCCATACTAAATGGATTTCTGTTTGTAGTGTATGCTTTGATGGAGCTAAGTTTGGGAATGTATTATCCCAGAATAATGTTGTGATTTGGGAATGATGTGATATTTCTATTTGGAAATGAATGACTAAAGATCTTGCTTGGCATTTTGAAAGTAGCAGCTCAAATGAAACTAGCAGCTGACCAAATGATCTGTTGTGTTAAAACTAGCAGCTCACAAAATATTTAAAAGTAGCAGCTCAGAAGATAGCATCTCACAAATAGCATAAGTTCATAATAGCATTGCACATTCAAGATAGCATCTCACAAGTTTCAACAGCACACTTGCCCCTTAAGATAACAGCTAACAAGTTCACAAATAGTTCTTAAACAACAAAAACAACACACTTAACATAGCAGCCAACAAGTTCACAGATCTTTCATCTTCTTGCTCATGGTGTTGCAAGCAGGGTTAGTTAAGAGCCTTGAAATCCTCCTTGTGGTGACAGTTTTGCTCACTACTTTGCTTAGCTGCTTGCTTCCAGTTACAGATCCTATTGTAGGATCTGGTGCATACTTGAGCCTCTTCTTGGCTGGTGACATCCCTCCGTCAGCTGCCTTTTTGTAGTTCTTTCTTGGGCTACAACTGAAATGAAGCAAAAAAGGAAATTAGAACATTAAATGAAGCAAAAAAGGAAATTAGAACATTAAATGATGCAAAAATTGAAATGAGAACATCTGTAGCATTTTCACCTTACAGCTGATGACACTGTTGGTGCATCTGTAGCAATGACAGCATCAGGTTCAACCTCTTTAGCATTTTCAGCATCAGTTTCCACCTCAATAGCATTTTCAGCATCAGTTTCCACCTCTGTAGCATTTTCAGCATCAGTTTTAGCATCTACAGGTTCATCTGTTGCATTTTCAGCCCCCCAGTGCTCTTCTTCCCCAAAAGCCGGGTCAATGGATTCCTTGCAGTGAGTGGCACGATGCCCAAGCCTTCCACACCTGCCACATTTCTTTCTCCTTCCTCCAAGTCATTTTCCCTTAGATTTTGCCCTAATTCTTGTCTTCCTAGGTCTACCAGGGGCCCTGTTTTGCAATGGAGCAGACAATTTAAACCCAGGGTCCACCACATCCCACTGTTGTTTGCCCTTCCATTGCAGGCAAATTTTCAGCATAAGTAGCATTGAACCTAGCAACAGAAAAGTACTCATGTACATACTGATCAATCTCACTTACTGGGCCTCTCATTGAAGTAATAAAATACAAAGCATGTATGCAAGGCTGTCCAGTTAACTGCCACTTTCTACAACTGCAATTCCTAGTTTCCAAATTTACTGGATATCTCCACTCTCTCTTTTCCTTGTCAACTGTTGTAATCTCTGCCCCATATGTGCTTCTTTTCACTATCTCCATATCAAGGTCCTTAGATTTTGCATGAAGCATTTTCATGACTTTGGGGATTATGATGTGGCCAATGAATGTAGCAGCTGCAATCTCTTGTCTGAGATCAAACTTTTCCATTATAAATTGTCTTATTTTGTCTAGCAAGTCCACAATGTGTACACCCTTCCATTTTCTAATCTTTAAATTGAAGGACTCAGCTAGATTGTTATTAACAAATTCTATTTTGCACACTTCATTGAACAGTGACCTTGCCCATAGCTTGGTGTGATGCTCCTCTAAATACTCTTTCACACTAGCCTTTCTGTGCAACTGCCTAAGATGGTAGTTGTGTTTCTTTATGCTGTATGTCAATGAACAGGGCCATAAATTTTCATCAAAGAATTTTCCTCTAAACTTTTTGGTGAAATTTGCAGCCAAATGCCTCATGCATTCTCTGTGCTCCACACCTGGGAACACAGCTTCCACTGCAGTCTCCAGGCCTTTGCATGCATCAATGTGGATAACAAGACCTGGTGGGTGTCCTATAAGCTCTCTTAAATTCTGGAAAAACCAAGTCCAACTCTCTATATTTTCACACTCTACAACTCCATATGCAACTGGGAAGATCCAGTTGCAAGCATCCACAGCACATGCACTAACTAGTTGCCCTCTAAATCTGCCATTCAATGCAGTGACATCTACTGCAAGATAAGGCCTACACCCATTCAAAAACCCTTGCCAGCATGCTTTGAAAGAAACAAATACTCTTCTAAAGCACTCCTTCTGTCTACTCTTCCCATTCAGATTGTAATGTACAGTGTGTTTATCAATGCTAACTACACTGCCAGGAGATGCTTTCTCCACTTCTGCCTTGAAGGTATACAATAACTGAAAAGAGTCAACCCACTTACCATATATATTGTCAAGTGCCATTTGCTTCCCATAGAATACTCTCATATATGGAACTGCCAGGCCATACTTCTTCTTCTAATTTTTTTGCAATTCTGTTGGTCCCACTTCTGAATCCTCTAAAATCTAGGTCTTCACAGCATCAACAACCCATCTACTCTTAGCTGACCTCAATCTCTTCCTCCTGTTCACACTGGGACATGTATGAGCAGTCTTGTTCACTTTAACCTGGATTCATGATAGTTCAGAAACATGTCAGAACCTATGTGTTGCAACAAACAAACAAAATACAGTATCAATGCTGCTAACTACAAATGACAAATGCACTGTTAGTTGCTATATTTAATACCTGAAACAGTGTGCTGTGTCTCATTAAGGAGGCATGCATCCTCCATTGACACCTCTTATAAGCACAATGCACTGTCAACCTAGTACTGTCACTCTTGTCTATCACAAATTCACTTTGAGTCTTTATTGAGAAGGTTGCAAGGGCATTTCTACAGTCTATGGCACTGGAAAATATTGTTCCCTCTTTCAAAGAAGGATCATCTCTATTGTATTGCACATCTGGTCTTTCCTCATCAGATGTTTCAGAGTACCCCATGTCATTGTCCTCCTCTTTCTCATCTTCACCTGCCTCACCAAACATGCCTTCAGGGGGTGGAACATAATCTTCCCCCTCATCATCTTTCTCCTTGCCCTTCTTCCTTGTTACAAATTGTGGAAACAACCTTTCATCCTCATCATCACTTGGCCAATCATCTGGTAGTCCCTCTTCAGTGTATGGGTCACCTGAATCTTTATTATGAGAGGGAGCTGCATGCCTAGGAACTTCTACAGTAGGTGTTCCTGGTGCCTGCATGGAACTGCTGCCTCCACTATGAGCTGTTGCTTTTTTGCCCCTTGATTGGCTAGTTCTAACTTTACCTGTAAACCTAGACTGAGATCTTGTTCCTCTGCTCTCTGGCTCTCCTCTCTCCCGTTGTATGACACTGATTTCTAGTTTAGCAGGGAAAGAATCATGTATTGCAAACATGATACCAAGCTCATCATCACACTGGACAGGGACCCATGCTGATTTGTCAATGTCCCAGTACCTAAGTTCCACTGCATCGTATAGAACCCATGGATATTTAGCAGCTATGGCAGATCTAAACTGATTGAAAGTCCATTGATTGTCAGCAACAAAAGGAAAAGAGAATCCTGTGTTGGATGCTTTTGTGCCAGCACTAGCTAGAAGTGTGGTTTCCATTCTACAATCCATCCCAACTGCTCTATCGGGGTCCATCCTACGATGACCATGGAAAACAGACAGATCCCAACGCCATGAGCACTATGAACTAGGTCAACAAATTGAACTACAGGAACAAATCGAACTACAAACGACATGAGACTGCATCAGATTACAAGAGATACTTACCCCGCCGAAGCATTCTTCTGTAGCTGCAGTGTGCTCCCTCGTTCGTCGCCGCCGCAACTGCTGTCCCCATCCATCCCGTCGCCTGTGTCTCCTTCACGCCGTAGCAGAGGGACACAGAGTCAAATCCAAAGCTCCACCATGGCTGCCATCAGTAGATCGAGCCTTAGGAGTTGGGATCGACCGGATCGAGCGAGCTAGGGTTAGGGTTACGGCGGGAGGCGATTTGGGGGAGAAAGAGAGAGGGTGCGGCTCGGGCGAGAGAATGAGAGGGGGCAAGAGTGAACCGGTGACCTGGGACCAGTTGTAAGGACGAAGGGGCAAAAATGTCAAAGAAACGGCCGCTTACCAGTCAAACAGCCTTGATTGGACGGAAACGGCACGGAAGGGCAATTCTATAGGGGAACATGACGGCGGAGGGGCATTTTTGAGCAGGCTTTCGAATTAGGGGCAAATGTGAGTAGTGGGTTCGAGTTAGGGACACAGATGTAAAAGACCCTTGATTTTTCTTGCAATGGGAGAGGTGCTTTGTAATGGGTTCGATCTTGTGGTGTTCAATCCCAGTGACAGAAGGAGACATGACACATATTGTATCATTGCTATTAAGGATAAAAAGATGGGGTTTATTCATGCGTGAGTTTACTTTGTTTACATCATGTCATCTTGCTTAAGGCATTACTTTGTTCTTTATGAACTCAATACTCTAGATGCATGCTGGATAGCGGTCGACGTGTGGAGTAATAGTAGTAGCTGCAGAATCGTTTCGGTCTACTTGTCTCCGATGTGATGCCTATATACATGATCATTGCCTTGGATATTGTCATGATTATTCGCTTTTCTATCAATTTCCCAACATTAATTTTTTTACCCACCGTATGCTATTTTCAAGAGAGAAACCTCTAGTGAAAACTATGGCCCCGGGGTCTATTTTTATCATATACTAAAAATCCTAAAAATACCTTGCTGCAATTTTACTTTATTTGTTTTATTTTGTATTTTGTTCTATCTCTCTATCTATCTATCTATCAATCACTACACAATTTAATCTTGCAAATAACCATCGAGGGCTTCACAACCCCTTGTTCGCGTTGGGTGCAAGGATTTGTTATCTTGTGCGTAGGTGCCGTTAATGAAGTTTTTCTTGGTTATCCTACAAGATTGATAACCTTGGTTTCATAACTGAGGGAAATACTTATCTCTACTGGACTGCATCATCCCTTCCTCTTCGGGGAAATACCAACACAACTCACTACACAGCTCACAAATATCAGTGGCCTCCATTACAAGGAGGGAGTAGCTCACCCTCAGAGATGAGGGTATGTACCAGTAGCTATGTGTTTGATCTCTCTCTCTCTCATGTTATGGATTTGGCACGATCTTGATGTACCACGAGCTTTGTTAATATAGTTGGATAATATGTTGTTCTTTCCTCTCTATCTTTGTTGTGATGAATTTAGTCTTTCCCCTTGAGGTTTCATTATTATCAGATTGAATAGTTTGGATTTGAGAAAACTTGATGTATGTCTTGCATGTGGATACACGTGGTGACAATGGGGTATTCTATTGAGTCACTTGATGTATGTTTTGGTAATCAACTTGCGGATTCCCGAGGTGACATTGGGGTAATCTAGGCACATAGGTTGACACACGTTTTCATCCTACTTTCTCTGATAGAAACTTTGGGGTACTGTTTGAAGTTATTTGTGTTGGATTGAATATTATGAATCTGAAATTGTTCGATGCATATCGAATAATCAACTCACGGATACTTGTGGTGACATTGGAGTACCTAGGTGACATTAGAGGTGATTGATGCGTATCATATGGTGTTACCATAGTATGAACTCAAGGGCTATTTGTGACACTTATAGGGATGGCTAAATAGATTGATCGGAGAGATAACTTTGAGGTGGTTTGCTACCTATAACAATTCCATCTTATGTTCTCCACTATTGATTAGAACTTTGGAGTGATTCTTTGTCACACATTGAGGGATGGTTATATGATTCAATTATGTTCGCAATGTTGAGAGATTGCACTAGTGAAAGTATGAACCCTAGGCTTTATTTCTCATCATTGATATACTGGTTTGCTTGTTGTTTTCTATTTGTTACCTTGCTGTTTTTATTACTTCAGATTACAAAAACCAATATCTACTATCCATACTACACTTGTATCACTATCTCTTTGCCGAACTAGTGTACCTATACAGTTTAGCATTGTATTGGGTGTGTTGGGTACACAAGAGACTCTTTGTTATTTGATTGCAGGGTTGTTTGAGAGACACCATCTTCATCCTACACCTCCCACGGATTGATAAACCTTAGGTCATCCACTTGAGGGAAATTTTCTACTGTCCTACAAAACTCTGCGCTTGGAGGCCCAACCGAGTCTACGAGTATAAAGTTTCGTAGTAGACATCAAGCTCTTATATGGCACCGTTGCTAGGAAGGTGAGTGCTTGAGGGTATATCTTTAGATATTGCAATTGAATCTTTTTGTTTCTTATTTATTCACTAGTTTGGTTTATAAAAGAAAAGTACAAAAAATGGAAGTGAAGTTGCATCAAATTCTTTATGTTTATGAAGTCTTCATTGAAAATGATGGATTGGAAAATTGCGCCATAGTGTTAGAAGAAGAATTCAATAAAATGTTTGGAATTAAATCCTTGAATGATAAGGATGATTGTAATGTTGCTAGTATGAATTCTCTCAATATCTAGGAATTAAATTGTTCCATAAGCTTGGGGATGCTATATTTGATGAAGATGATCTTTTTAGCCCCCCCCCCCCCCCCCCCCGCCCAAGTTTTGTTGAGCAAATTTATTATGATGATAGCATGCCTCCTATTTATGATGATTATATTGATGAAAGTGGGTTTGGAAGAGTGTCAACTCTAGGTAGTAATGATCCCACTATTTTGGAGGGTGTTGAATCATATTGTAATAATGATAAAAGTGGATTTGGGGAGGTCATGACTTTATTAAATGATGATTCCACTATTTTGGAAGAGTCTGCAATTGATTATGACAACAAAGTTGCTATCTGATGTCTACTATGCAACTTTATTCTTGTAGACACGTGTTGGGTCTCCAAGCGTAGAGTTTTGTAGGACAACAACAATTTTCCCTCAAGTGGATGACCTAAGGTTTATCAATCCGTGGGAGGTGTAGGATGAAGATAGTCTCTCTCAAGCAACCCTGCAATCAAGTACGAGAAATCTCTTGTGTCCCCAACACACCCAATACAATGGCAAATTGTATAGGTGCACTATTTCGGCGAAGAGATGGTGATAAAAGTGTATTATAGATAGTAGATATGAGTTTTTGTAGTGCGAACAATAAAAAACAGCAAGGTAGTAAATAGTAAAATAGAGCACAAACGGTATTGCAATGATGGAAAATGAGGCCTAGGGTGCATACTTTCACTAGTGCAATCTCTCAATAATGCTAATATAGTTGGATCATATGATTATCCCTCAAAGTGCAATAAAGAATCACTCCCGAGTTCCTATTAGCGGAGAACAAAAGATAGAAATTGTTTGTAGGGTACGAAACCACCTCAAAGCTATTCTTTCCAATCAATCTATCCTAGAGTTCGTACTAAAATAACATCAAGCTATTCTTTCCGATCGATCTAATAAAGAGTTCGTACTAAAATAACACCATATGACACATATCAACCAACTCTAATGTCACCTAGATACCCCAATGTCACCGCGAGTACCCGTGAGTTAATTATACGATATGTATCAAACAATTTTATCAGATTCATAATGCTCAATCCAACACAAAGAACTACAAGGGGACCCCAAAGTTTCTATCGGAGAAAAGATAATAAAAACGTGCATCAACCCCTATGCATAGATTACCCCAATGTCACCGCGGGAATCCGCAAGTTGAGTGCCATAACATATATCAAGTGAATCAATATGATACTCCATCGTCACCTCAAGTATTCATACGACAATACATACATCATGTGTTTTCAAATCTGAACATTCAATCCAACAAGACAAAACTTCAAAGGGTAAAGACTCAATTCATCAAAACAAGAGTAGAGAGGGGAGAAACATCATATGATCCATCTGTATTAACAAAGCCCGCGATACATCAAGATTGTGACATCCCAAGATCACAAGAGAGAGAGATTAAACACATAGCTACCGGTACAAACCCTCAGCCCCGAGGATGGACTACTCCCTCCTCATCGTGGTTGTCACCGGGATGATGAAGATGGTCATCGGTGATGATTCCCCCCTCCGGCAGGGTGCCGGAACGGGGTCTAGATTGGATCTCATGAATACAGAGGCCTTATGGCGGCGGAACTTCTGATCTAGGGCTACCCCGAAGGGTTTCAAAATGTTTGGGATTTTATAGGGCAAAGAAGGGGTGCGGGAGGCCACCGAGGTGGGCACAACCCACCTGGGCGCGCTAGGGGGCCCTGGCGCGCCCTGGTGGGTTGTGCCCCCTTCGGGGCATCCCCAGGTGCATCTCAGGCCCATTGGGTTCCTTCCGGACCAGAAAAAATCTCCAAAAAGATACGCGGTGTTTGGACACCATTTGATATTGATTTCCTGCGATGTAAAAAACAAGCAAAAAACAACAACTGGCATTGGGCACTGGGTCAACAGGTTAGTCCCAAAAATGATATAAAGTTGCTATAAAATGATTGTAAAACACCCAAGAATTATAAAATATTAGCATGAATACTTCATAAATTATAGATACGTTGGAGTCGTATCACTATCTATGATGATTATTGTGATGACATGTATGCTATAAATAATAATGATAACCATGAAACTTGTCATATGATTTTAATTTTCAATTGGATTATGCCAATAAAGTTTCATATGATAGTTATTTTGTTGAGTGTGCTCCCACTACTATTGATGAGAATGCATTTGCTTGTGTGGAGAGTAATAAATTTTCTATGCTTGTGGATCATGAAAAGAATGCTTTATGTAATAGTTACATTGTGAATTCATTCATGATGCTACTGCATATTACTATGAGAGAGGGCCATATGCTTTTACATATCTCAACAACATTAAGTTTCCTCTCCTTATGTTGAAAGTTTTAGAGTCATGTTTGTTTTGCCTTCCTATGCTAGTTGATTTTGCTCCCATAAGTTCTTTGCTCACAAAATCCCTATGCCTAGGAAGTGTGTTAGGCTTAAATGTGCTTGCCATATGTTTCATATGATGCTACCATTATGTTTGAATTCACCACTTTTGTGTAAGCATCATTAGAATCATCATGCCTAGCTAAAAAGGCACTAAAAAGCGCTTGTTGGGAGACAACCCTAAAGCATCTCATGAAGTTCCGTTAAGTTTTGTGTGATTGAAGTTTTCAAGTTTTGGGTGAGATATCGACATCAGAAGAAGAATGAGTGGCAAGACCTTAAGCTTGGGGATGCCCAAGGCACCCCAAGGTAATATTCAAGAAAGAACCAAGAAACTAAGCTTGTGGATGCCTCGGAAGTCATCCCCTCTTTCGTCTTCAACATTATCAGTAACCTTACTTGGAGGTATATATTTATTCATCACATGATATGTGTTTCGCTTGGAGCGTCTTTTCATTTTGCTTGCTATTTGAATAAAATCTCTGTAATCTTGAATGAGAGAGAGTCCTCACATAGCTACTTAATTGTTTGACTACTCATTGATCTTAACTTATATCTTTTGGAGTAGTTTGTCATTCATTCTCGTGCTTCACTTATATCCTAAGAGAAAATGTCTGAATGAATTGAATAGCGTAAATCTTAAATTATATTGTTACATATGCTTAGTAATATTTTACATTTGGTTTACAAAGTAAAATCTATTGAAGTTGGACAATCACAATATTAGTCATGCAAGCAATTCATGAAAGATAGTATATGGAAGAGAACTTTCACATACAAATATATTATCTTAGACATCTTCTATGATTGTGAATACCCATTAATTATTTTCAACCTTGATCAAATTAGTTAAATTTGGACAAGGAAGACAATGTAATGAGTTATGTTTGGGCATATTTGCATATAATTTATATTGTTATGGATCCTTCAACATGTGGTGCTTGTTTAGAATCTTTTGCTAGGCGGAATTTCTGTACTAAGCGAGAATACTACTTGTGCATCCCAAATCCTTAAGACAAGTTTCTTCCATGAGTGTCAACCATACCTACCTATATACGGTATTACCCTACCATTCCATGTAAATTTGCATGTGCTGTATCTAAAACCTTCAAATAACCATCTATTTTGTGTGCCCGTACTGCTCATGGAGTTACGGGGAGGTCAGTATCTTCCATGTTAAGTGGGTTATTCTCATGATGGTTGTTTATTCACCTTTTCTTGCATGATAGAGGCTGGTAATCAGGATGCCCAGTCCCTTAAATAAAAAGAAAATAATATATAATATATAAGGCTCCGCCTGGAAAGTTGAAAGTTTGGAGGGCACCCTGAATTCGGCTAGCCATGGCTTGTGTTTGAATGATTGAGGGGGAGTTAAACTTTTCATTTCTTCATGGGAACTGCCAGTAATGTGTTTAGCATGGAAGATATTGAAATCCTTTGTCATGAAGTTTACAGGAAAGGAACACCACTCTAAATGTATTCATCTCTGTTTTAAGAAATGAGCTATGGCACCTCTACAAATATGTGCTTCCCTCAGCGAGGGGCTTATCTTTTACTTCTCTGTCAATTTTATTTTTGTTGAGTCAACTTCTCATTCCAACCTATTCTCTAGCTGGCAAGCATCATGTGGTGGGGAAAGATCCAAACACATATATCCAGTCAAATATATTTGATCATGAATTATTATTGTTGACAATTATCTATGATAAATAAGTTGGGAGGCGAAACATTAAGCCCCTATCTTTCTCTGTGTTCAATGGATGCTATTTGTTCTAAAAATTTGCTTTAAGAATTAGCAATCATAGAAGACTATATGATAATTAAGTATGTAGAGCTCTTACTTAGACTTTGTTGAAAATAAGATGCATTGAAATTGTTTGGTGACTAAGAACATAGCTTGTTAAGTTTCAAGAGAATATATTGTTTAAACCATAACATGTGAATTGATTGTTATTTTATCATGATGATTTTTATGATAAAGAGTTGTTGTTATGATGTTAGGAAAACTAATTTAAATTATCGTTGATCAAACTTATGCACTATGCTAGCATGTTTTATATGGTTTTTATCATGATGATTTTTATATGGTTTTTATATGGTTTTATCATGATGATTTTTATATGGTTTTGGTACACTTTTATCATGATGATTTTTATATGGTTTTGGTACACTTTTATATGATTTGAATGAAACTAATATGGGCTAACGTTGTTTTTAGCACCGCTACCATGTTGTTATTTTAGCGCAGAAATAAAAGTTCCTTGATTGGGCCAAAACTTTCCGGTGATTTTTTATGGACAAGAAGAGACCTATGAAGGCTGAGAGGTGGACCAGACAAAGTCTAGGGGAGCAAAGAGCTCAGGGGCGCACCCTGGGGGGTAGGGAGTGCCATCTGAGCTCGTCGGTCCCTCGTGGCCCCCTGACATGAAATCGACACCAAAAATTTCTATAAATATAGAAAACCCAAGAACGAAACCTAGAACTTCCACGCCGCCGCAACAAGCCTCTGTACCGAAGAGATCTCATCTGGAGGCCATTTTAGGCACCCTGCCGGAGGGGCAAATCATCACCGGAGGCCACTTCATCATACCGACAGTCTCCATGGCGAGGAGGGAGTAGTTCACCCTCAGGGGTGAGGGTATGTACCAATAGCTATGTGTTTGATCTCTCTCTCTCTCTCTCGTTCTTGATTTGGCACAATCTTGATGTACCACGAGCTTTGTTAATATAGTTGGATCATATGGTGTTCTTCCCTCTTTATCTTTATTGTGATGAATTGAGTCTTTCCCTTTGAGGTTTCATTATTATCGGATTGAATATTTCGGATTTAAGAACACTTGATGTATGTCTTGCATGCGGATACCCGTGGTGACAATGGGGTATTCTATTGAGTCGCTTGATGTATGTTTTGGTAATCAAGTTCCAGATTCCCGAGGTGACATTGGGGTAATCTAGGCACATAGGTTGATACACGTTTTCATCCTACTTTCTGCGATAGAAACTTTGAGGTACTATTTGAATTTCTTCGTGTTGGATTGAATATTATGAATCTGAAATCGTTTGATGCATATCGAAAAATCAACTCATGGATACTTGTGGTGACATTGGATTGTCTAGGTTACATTAGAGTTGATTGACGTGTATCATATGGTGTTACCGTAGTACGAATTCTAGGGCTGTTTGTGAAACTTGTGGGGATGGCTCAATAGATTGATCGGAAAGATAACTTTGAGGTGGTTTACTACCTACAACAATTCCATCTTATGTTTCCGCTATTGATAAGAACTTTGGAGTGATTCTTTGTCGCACATTGAGGGATGGTTATATGATTCAATTATGTTAGCACTAGTGAAAGTATGAACCTTAGGCCTTGTTTCTAAGCATTGGTATACCATTTTGCTCATTGTTTGATACTTGTTACCTTGTTGTTTTTATTATTTCAGATTACAAAAACCTATATCTACTATCAATGCTACACTTGTATCACCATCTCTTCGCCAAACTAGTGCACCTATACAAGTTACCATTGTATTGGGTGTGTTGGGGACACAAGAGACTCTTTCTTATTGATTGCGGGGTTATTTGAGAGAGACCATCTCCCACGGATTGATAAACCTTAGGTCATCCACTTGAGGGAAATTTGCTACTGTCCTACAAAACTCTGCCCTGGAAGCCCAACCGAGTCTACAAGAATAAAGTTGCATAGTAGACATCAGTGCCATATTTGGATTGTGCTTTTCAAGAGGCATCCAATGAGCCCAATAACGTCAACAAGCATTCATAGAAGAAATGTCGACCAAAATATGAAACTACCACTACAAAAAAAAGACACATCCGTGACATTTTGGGCCGAACAATTTTTTTTCTGTCATGCTTATGACACTTCTATGATGATAATTGTGACAAAAGCACGTATCATCATAGAAGTGGTGGGCTCCTTGAAAGTGCAACTAATCCCCGGGTGGTTTCGGTAATTCATAACAACATATAGCTCATTGAACTAATATCCATTCAGGTTAAATATTTCAGAAAGTTCAATGATTGGCATGGAATGGACTAGAGATGTGGACCCTTCAAAATGCGAAGGACATAGATTGGAAAAATCTTAAGACTCTTCGTTTTCATTTTAGTGATCCAAGATCACATTGAGTCCATAGGAAAGCCAATACTATTAAAAGGGGATTTGGTGTTGCTTAATGGTCTACTTGCTCAAAGTGCTTAGTGATATTGCTCCAAAACCCTCAACCACTTTCTCATTTCCACATATGTCCAAAACCAAAGTCAAACTCGGCCCCACTGATTTGATCTATCCGGCGCCACCGAGTTCATTTGACATAGCCACAACCAGAAACCCTAGACAATTCGGTCTCACCGATACGGATCTCAGTCTCATCGAGATGGCATTGCAAACTCTCTGTTTCCCTTGTAACGTTTCAGTCTCACCCAAATGAGCGATCGGTCCCACCGAGTTCGCATTGAAAACTCTTTGTTTCCTTTGTAACGTTTTGGTCTAATCGAAATGAGCGATCGGTCCCACCAAGTTTGCCTAACCAACTCTCTTTTTGCTCATTGATGAAATCGGTCTTACCGAGTTCATGCAATCGGTCCTACCGAGATTAGGTTTTACCCTCGCCCTAGCACATCGGTCCCACCGAGTTGATCATGTTGGTCCCACCGAGATTCCTAACGTTCACATTTTGAACTAAATCGGTCTCACCGAGTTCATCTATTCGGTCTGACCGAGTTGGGTCAAATGTGTGTAATGGCTGGATTTTGTGTGGAGGCTATATATATCCCTCCACCCCATCTCCATTTGAAAGAGAGCCATCAAAACATGCCTACACTTCCACTACTCATTTTTTGAGAGAGAACCACCTACTCATGTGTTGAGACAAAGACATTCCAATCCTACCACTAGAATCTTGATCTCTAGCCTTCCCCAAGTTGCTTTCCACTCAAATGTTCTTTCCACCATAGCCAAATCTATGACAGAGAGTTGAGTGTTGGGGAAACTATCATTTGAAGCACAAGAGCAAGGAGTTCATCATCAACACCCCATCTATTACCTTTTGGAGGGTGGTGTCTCCTAGATTGGTTATGTGTCCCTTCGGAGCCTCCGACAAGATTGCGGAGTTGAACCAAGGAGTTTGTAAGGGCAAGGAGATCGCCTACTTTGTGAAGATCTACCCGTGTTTGGCAAGTCCTTCGTGGGTGATGGCCATGGTGGGATAGACAAGGTTGCTTCTTTGTGGACCCTTCGTGGGTGGAGCCTGATATGTCTCCAACATATCTATAATTTTTGATTGCTCCATGCTACTTTATCTACTATTTTGGACTATATTGGGCTTTATTTTCCACTTTTATATTATTTCTGGGACTAACCTATTAACCGGACGCCCAACCCAGAATTGCTGTTTTTTTGCCTATTTCAGTGTTTCGAAGAAACGGAATATCAAACGGAGTCCAAATGGAATAAAACCTTCGGGAACATGATTTTCTCACCGAACATGATCCAGGAGACTTGGACCCTACTCCAAGAAGTGCCAGAGGCGGTCACGAGGGTGGAGGGCGCGCCCCCTGGGCGCGCCCCCTACCTCGTGGGCCCCCTGACGCTCCACCGACGTACTCCTTCCTCCTATATATACCTACGTATCCCCAAATGATAGGAACAGGACCCAAAAACCTAATTCCACCGCCGCAACCTTCTGTATCCACGAGATCCCATCTTGGGGCCTGTTCCGGAGCTCCGCCGGAGGGGGCATCCACCATGGAGGGCTTCTACATCAACACCATAGCCCCTCCGATGGAGTGTGAGTAGTTTACTTCAGACCTTCGGGTCCATAGCTAGTAGCTAGATGGATTCTTCTCTCTTTTTGGATCTCAATACAATGTTCTCCCCCTCTCTTGTGGAGATCTATTCGATGTAATTTTCTTTTTGCGGTGTGTTTGTTGAGACCAATGAATTGTGGGGGTATGATCCAGTATTATCTACGGAAAATATTTGACTCTTCTCTGAATTCTTTTATGTATGATTGAGTTATCTTTGCAAGTCTCTTCGAATTATCCTTTTTTGTTTGGCCAACTAGATTGGTAGTTCTTGCAATGGGAGAAGTGCTTAGCTTTGGGTTCAATCTTGCGGTGTCCTTACCCAGTGACAGAAAGGGTTGCAAGGCACGTATTGTATTTTTGCCATCGAGGATAACAAGATGGGTTTTTTATCATATTGCATGAATTTATCCCTCTACATCATGTCATCTTACTTAAGGCGTTACTCTGTTTTTAACTTAATACTCTAGATGCATGCTGGATAGCGGTCGATGAGTGGAGTAATAGTAGTAGATGCAGAATCGTTTTGATCTATTTGTCTTGGACGTGATGCCTATATACATGATCATTGCCTAGATATACTCATAACTATGCTCAGTTTTGTCAATTGCTCAACAGTAATTTGTTCACCCACCATAGAATATCTATGCTCTTGAGAGAAGCCACTAGTGAAACCTATAGCCCCCCGGGTCTATTCTAATCATATCAATCTCTATCGCTTTATTTACTTGCTTTGTTTTTACTTTGCCTTTTACTTTTTACTTTGCATCTATCTATCAAAAATACCAAAAATATTATTTATCATCTTTATCAGACCTCACTCTCGTAAGTGACCGTGAAGGGATTGACAACCCCTAATCGCGTTGGTTGCGAGTTGCTATCGTTTTGTGTAGGTACGAGGGACTTGTGCGTGGTCTCCTACTGGATTGATACCTTGGTTCTCAAAAACTAAGGGAAATACTTACGCTACTTTGCTGCATCATCGTCTCCTCTTCGGGGAAATCCAACGCCAGTGCTCAAGAGGTAGCAAGAAGAATTTCTGGTGCCGTTGCCGGGGAGGCTCACGCAAGCAAGTCAACCATACCAAGTACCCATCGCAATCCCTATCTCTAGCATTACATTGTTTGCCATTTGCCTCTCGTTTTCCTCTCCCCCACTTCACCCTTGCCGTTAGATTCGCCCTCTCTTTCCCAATCTCCGTCTCTCTTTCCCGTTTGCCTTTTTCCCGTTGCCTTTCTGTTTGCTTGTGTGTTGGATTACTTGTTGCCATGGCACAAGATAATACCAAATTGTGTGATTTCTTGAATACCAATAATAATTATTTCCTTAGTACTCCGATTGCTCCTCTTAATAATGATGAGTCTTGTGAAATCAATACCGCTTTGCTGAATCTTGTTATGAAAGATCAATTCGCCGGCCTTCCTAGTGAAGATGCCGCTACTCATCTAAACAATTTTGTTGATTTGTGTGATATGCAAAAGAAGAAAGATACGGACAACAATATTGTCAAATTGAAGCTATTTCCGTTTTCACTTAGAGATCATGCTAAAGTTTGGTTTTCATCTTTGCCTAAAAATAGTATTGATTCTTGGAACAAGTGCAAAGATGCTTTTATCTCTAAATATTTCCCTCCCGCTAAGATCATCACTCTTAGGAACGATATCATGAATTTTAAACAACTTGACCATGAGCATGTTTCCCAATCTTGGGAAAGAATGAAATTGATGCTTCGCAATTGCTCTACTCATGGTTTGAATTTATGGATGATCATACAAATTTTTTATGCGGGATTGAATTTTGCTTCTAGAAATCTTTTAGATTCGGCCGCGGGAGGCACGTTTATGGAAATTACGTTAGGAGATGCTACCAAATTGCTTGATAATATTATGGCTAATTATTCTCAATGGCACACCGAAAGATCTTCTAGTAAAAAAGTGCATGCTATAGAATAAATCAATGTTTTGAGTGAAAAGATGGATGAACTTATGAAGATGTTTGCTCCTAAAAATACTCCTCTTGATCCCAATGATATGCCTTTGTCTACCTTGCTTGAGAATAATAATGAATCTATGGATGTGAATTTTGTTTGTAGGAATAGTTTTTGAAACAACGCGTATAGAGGGAATTTTAATCCTAGGCCTTATCCTAGTAATCCTTCTAATAATTATGGAAATTCCTACAACAACTCTTATGGAAATTTTAATAAGATGCCCTCTGAATTTGAGAGTAGTGTTAAAGAGTTTATGAATTTACAAAAGAATTTTAATGCTTTGCTTGAAGAGAAATTGCTTAAAGTTGATGATTTGGCTAGGAACGTTGATAGAATTTCTCTTGAAATTGATTCTTTAAAGCTTAGATCTATTCCTCCTAAGCATGATATCAATGAGTCTCTCAAAACCATGAGAATTTCCATTGATGAGTGCAAGGAAAGAACCGCTAGGATGCGTGCTTCCAAAGATGCCTTTATTAAAGCGTGTTCTTCCAATTCCTATGAAAATCAAGATGAAGATCTAAAAGTTATTGATGTGTCCCCCATTAAATCTTTGTTTTGCAATATGAATCTTGATGAATCTGAATATGATCTTCCTTTACCTAGAAGGCGTTCTAAGAATTCGGAGTTTCTAGATCTTGATGATGAATTTGATGAAAATGGGATTGAAATAAATAAAAACTTAGATATTGATAAACCCACTATTTTGGATCTCAAGGAATTTAATTATGAAAATTTCTCTTTGATTGGTTGTATTTTCTTGTTGCAATCTGTGCTAGATTCTCCTCATGCTTATAGTCAAAATAAGGCCTTTACCGAACACATTGTTGATGCCTTGATGCAATCTTATGAAGAAAAACTTGAGTTGAAAGTTTCTATCCCTAGAAAACTCTATGATGAATGGGAACCTACTATTAAAATTAAAATTAAAGATTATGAGTTTCATGCTTTGTGTGATTTGGGTGCTAGTGTCTCTACTATTCCCAAAACTTTATGTGATTTGCTAGATTTCCGTGATTTTGATGATTGCTCTCTAAACTTGCATCTTGCGGATTCCTCTATTAAAAAACCTATGGGAAGAATTAATGATGTTCTTATTGTTGAAAATAGGTATTATGTACCCATAGATTTTATCGTTCTTGATATAGATTGCAATCCTTCATGTCCTATTATTCTTGGTAGACCTTTTCTTAGAACAATTGGTGCAATTATTGATATGAAGGAAGGGAATATTCGATTCCAATTTCCCTTAAAGAAGGGCATGGAACACTTCCCTAGAAAGAAAATAAAAGTACCATATGAATCTATTATGAGATCCACTTATGGATTGCCTACCAAATATGGCAATACCTAGATCTATCCTTGCTTTTACGCCTAGCTAGGGGCGTTAAACGATAGCGCTTGTTGGGAGGCAACCCAATTTTATTTTGTGTTTTTTGTTTTTGCTTCTGTTTAGGAATAAATAATCCATCTACCTTCTGTTTGGATGTGGTTTTATGTTTTAATTAGTGTTTGTGCCAAGTAGAACCTATAGGATAACCTACGATGATAGTTGATTTGATTCTGCTGAAAAACAGAAACTTTGCACGCACGAATATAATTTTGTTAAATCACAGGAACGTGCTTTTGTGCTGATTCTTTTTGCTTCTGTTCAATAAACAAATTGTACATGATTTCATATTTTTCTAGAACTTTTAGAGTTCCAGAAGTTTGCGTTAGTTACAGATTGCTACAGACTGTTCTGTTTTTGACAGATTCTGTTTTACGTGTGTTGTTTGCTTATTTTGATGAATCTATGGCTAGTAAAATAGTTTATAATACATAGAGAAGTTGGAATACAGTAGGTTTAACACCAATATAAATAAATAATGAGTTTATTACAGTACCTTAAGTAGTTCTTTGTTTTCTTTCTCTAACGGAGCTCACGAGATTTCTGTTGAGTTTTGTGTTGTGAAGTTTTCAAGTTTTGGGTGAATTCTTTTGATGGATTATGAAACAAGGAGTGGCAAGAGCCTAAGCTTGGGGATGACCATGGCACCCCCAAGATAATCCAAGGACACCAAAAATTCAAATCTTGGGGATGCCCCGGAAGGCATCCCCTCTTTCGTCCACTTCCATCGGTAATTTACTTGGAGCTATATTTTTATTCACCACATGATATGTGTTTTGCTTGGAGCGTCTTGTATTATTTGCGTATTTGCTTGTTAGTTTACCACAATCATCCTTGCTGTACAGACCTTTTGAGAGAGCCATATATGAATTGGAATTTGTTAGAATACTCTATGTGCTTCACTTATATCTTTTGAGCTTGATAGTTTTGCTCATAGTGCTTCACTTATATCTTTTGAGCGTGATAATTTTTGCTCTAGTGCTTCACTTATATCTTTTAGAGCACGGTGGTGGATTTGTTTTAAAGAAACTATTGATCTCTCATGCTTCACTTAGATTATTTTGAGAGTCGTTAATAGCATGGTAATTCGCTTAATGTTAATATACTTGGTGTTCAAGATATGTGAAACTTTCTTTTGAGTGCGTTGAATACTAAGATAAGTTTGGTGCTTGATAATTGTTTTGAGATATGAAGATGGTGATATTAGAGTCATGCTAGTTAAGTAGTTGAGAATTCAAAGAATACTTGTGTTGAAGTTTGTGATTCCCGTAGCATGCACGTATGGTGAACTGTTATGTGATGAACTCGGAGCATGATTTATTTATTGATTGTCTTCCTTATGAGTGGCGGTCGGGGACGAGCGATGGTCTTTTCCTACCAATCTATCCCCCTAGGAGCATGCGCATAATACTTTGCTTTGATAACTTCTAGATTTTTGCAACAAGTATATGAGTTCTTTATGACTAATGTTGAGTCCATGGATTATACACACTTTTTCCCATCCTTCCACCTTTGCTATCCTCTCTAATACCGCGCACTTTTCGCCGGTATCATACACCCACCATATACCTTCCTCAAAACAGCCACCATACCTACCTATTATGGCATTTCCATAGCCATTCCGAGATATATTGCCATGCAACTTTCCACCATTCCGTTTATTATGACACGCTCCATCATTGTCATATTGCTAGCATGATCATGTAGTAGACATTGTATTTGTGGCAAAGCCACCGTTCATAATTCTTTCATACATGTCACTCATGATTCATTGCATATCCCGGTACACCGCCGGAGGCATTCATATAGAGTCATACTTTGTTCTAAGTATCGAGTAGTAATTGTTGAGTTGTAAGAAAAATAGAAGTGTGATGATCATCATTATTAGAGCATTGTCTCAAGTGAGGAAAGGATGATGGAGACTATGATTCCCCCATAAGTCGGGATGAGACTCCGGACAAAAATAAAATAAAATAAAAAGAGGAAAAAAAAAGAGAAGAGAAAGGCCCAAATAAAAAATGAGAGAAAAAGAGAGAAGGGACAATGCTACTATCCTTTTGCCACACTTGTGCTTCAAAGTAGCACCAAGATCTTCATGATAGAGAGTCTCTCATTTTGTCACTTTCATATACTAGTGGGAATTTTTCATTATAGAACTTGGCTTGTATATTCCAATGATGGGCTTCCTCAAAATGCCCTAGGTCTTCGTGAGCAAGCAAGTTGGATGCACACCCACTTAGTTTCTTTTGTAGAGCTTTCATATAATTATATCTCTAGTGCATCCGTTGCATGGCAATCCCTACTCACTCACATTGATATCTATTGATGGGCATCTCCATAGCCCGTTGATACGCCTAGTTGATGTGAGACGATATTCCCTCTTTTTTTCTTCTCCACAACCACCCTTCTATTCCACCTATAAGTGCTATATCCATGGCTCACGCTCATGTATTGCGTGAAGATTGAAAAAGTTTTGAGAATGTCATAAGTATGAAACAATTGCTTGGCTTGTCATCGGGGTTGTGCATGATTTAAATATTTTGTATGGGGAAGATGGAGCATAGCCAGACTATATGATTTTGTCGGGATAACTTTCTTTGGCCATGTTATTTTGAGAAGACATGATTGCTTTGATTAGTATGCTTGAAGTATTATTATTTTTATGTCAATACAAACTTTTGTCTTGAATCTTTCGGATCTGAATATTCATATCACAATTAAGAAGATTTACATTGAAATTATGCCAAAGTATCACTCCGCATCAAAAATTCTTTTTTATCATTTACCTACTCAAGGACGAGCAGGAATTAAGCTTGGGGATGCCTGATACGTCTCCAACGTATCTATAATTTTTGATTGCTCCATGCTACTTTATCTACTGTTTTGGACTATATTGGGCTTTATTTTCCACTTTTATATTATTTTTGAGACTAACCTATTAACCGGAGGCCTAGCCCAGAATTGCTGTTTTTTGCCTATTTCAGTGTTTCGAAGAAACGGAATATCAGATGGAGTCCAAACGGAATAAAACCTTTGGGAACATGATTTTCTCATCGAACGTGATCCAGGAGACTTGGACCCTACTCCAAGAAGTGCCAGAGGCGGTCACGAGGGTGGAGGGTGCCCCCCTGGGCGCGCCCCCCTACCTCGTGGGCCCCCTAACGCTCCACCGACGTACTCCTTCCTCCTATATATACCTACGTATCCCCAAACCATCAGAACAGGAGCCAAAAACCTAATTCCACCGCTGCAACCTTCTGTATGCACAAGATCCCATCTTGGGGCCTGTTCCGGAGCTCCGCCGGAGGGGGCATCCACCATGGAGGGCTTCTACATCAACACCATAGCCCCTCCGATGAAGTGTGAGTAGTTTACTTCAGACCTTCGAGTCCATAGCTAGTAGCTAGATGGCTTCTTCTCTCTTTTTGGATCTGAATACAATGTTCTCCCCCTCTCTTGTGGAGATCTATTCGATGTAATCTTCTTTTTGCGGTGTGTTTGTTGAGATCGATGAATTGTGGGTTTATGATCCAGTATTATCTATGGAAAATATTTGATTCTTCTCTGAATTCTTTTATGTATGATTGAGTTATCTTTGCAAGTCTCTTCGAATTATCCTTTTTGGTTTGGCCAACTAGATTGGTAGTTCTTGCAATGGGAGAAGTGCTTAGCTTTGGGTTCAATCTTGCGGTGTCCTTACCAAGTGACAGAAAGGGTTGCAAGGCACGTATTGTATTGTTGCCATCGAGGATAACAAGATTGGGTTTTTATCATATTGCATGAATTTATCCCTCTACATCATGTCATCTTGCTTAAGGCGTTACTCTGTTTTTAACTTAATACTCTAGATGCATGCTGGATAGCGGTCGATGAGTGGAGTAATAGTAGTAGATGCAGAATCGTTTCGATCTACTTGTCTTGGAGGTGATGCCTATATACATGATCATTGCCTAGATATACTCATAACTATGCTCAATTCTGTCAATTGCTCAATAGTAATTTGTTCACCCACCGTAGAATATTTATGCTCTTGAGAGAAGCCACTAGTGAAACCTATGGCCCCCGGGTCTATTCTCATCATATCAATCTCTATCGCTTTATTTACTTGCTTTGTTTTTACTTTGCCTTTTACTTTTTACTTTGCATCTATCTATCAAAAATACTAAAAATATTATTTATCATCTCTATCAGATCTCACTCTCGTAAGTGACCGTGAAGGGATTGACAACCCCTAATCGTGTTGGTTGCGAGTTGCTATCGCTTTGTGTAGGTACGAGGGACTTGTACGTGGTCTCCTACTGGATTGATACCTTGGTTCTCAAAAACTGAGGGAAATACTTACGCTACTTTGCTGCATCATACTCTCCTCTTCGGGGAAATCCAACGCAGTGCTCAAGAGGTAGCAGTGCCCTCCATGGACTCGCACAACTGTTACCTTTCGTGCATTGAAGTCTTCTACAACGTGGATGTACAATAGCACCACCTATGAGAACCACTCCAAAAATCTCCATGTCTACATTGCATTGCCTTCTCCAAACCCTTCCCTTTACCTTCATATGCAATGTTTTACTTTCCACTGCTACACTCTCAGAATTGCATGTGTAGGTTGATTGCTTGTCTTGTGCTAAGTTGCTAAAATCTTCCAAGACATAAAATTGGGAAACGGCTAGATTTTTATTTGGTCAAGTAGTCTAATCACGCCCCCTCTAGACCTGCTTTTGATCCTACAGTTCTACTTCTATGACAAAAAATCATGACAGAAAATGGGCTTTTCGTCCCGGGCGGGCCGGAGACGCAGCTGCATGACATTCTTTGGGCTAAAGGCCCCAAGGTATCACACCCCGAGTATGTTGATTTCAATAGTGATGAAGATGATTTGTTAGGTGATGATGATTTACTTGTTGACAACACTAGTGATGAAAACTATGATGAAATTGCTATTAATAATGCTAATCAAGATGAAACGAATGACAATAATAAGAAGGATATTGAGCGTCTAACTAAAGAACTAAACACTCTTAAGTTAGCTCATGAAACTACTTTAGAGGATCATCGAGAGCTTTTAAAGACTCATGAGAAGCTACGCTCCGAGAAGCTCAATTTAGAGCCAGAGCATGGGTTCTTAAAAGCAATCAATGGTGATTTTTGAAAGAAAAGTTCTTCTTACATTTCCATGCGTTTGCTCTTATCTACTTACATACCACAAGTAAAATCTAGCTACAAGAGCAAGAAAGATTCTTCTTCTAGTAGTAACAATAATCATGCTAAATCCAATATTTTTGCTTCTAGTAGTTCTCTCGATTCCACTAATGATTCTCTTAGACAAGGTACACTTGAGCAAGAAAATAGCTTATTGAAGGGAATTATAGAGAAAGGTGTTTACGAGAGACTTGCCAGAAGTAAGCAATTTGAGAAATTTTACGCAAGCAAGGAAGGCACCGGAAGAATCAAGGTGTTGGTTTTGAACGAAAGTTCAATGGCAATGGAGTTGAGTGGGAAGAAGATCAATACCCCAAGACGAAGTTTGTTCCTCAACAAGAGAAGTATGACCCTACTTCCTTCAAGGGAACACACACTCAAGATGATCTTCCACCACAAGACCATAAGCTAAAAGGCAAGGAGAAGCTTCAAGAGGAGATTGATGCATTTGAAGAAGCTCCTAAGGCCTTGGTCAAGTGGGTTCTGAAGACTCCATCAAGTTCTACTTCATCAAGTACGACTACAACTCCAAGGATTCCCATCAAGTTGATGTGGGTCCCAAAGAAAAAGAACTAGAGGGTTCTTGAGGGTGACTCCGCAAACATACTTCACTCATATTCATTTTGGCAAGGACAAGTGCAATCAACTTACATATCTTGCACTAGTTCAAGGAGTCACAAACCCTCTTGTTGGTAAGTCAAGGGACAAGGTAACCAAATGCTTCCGTGGACATCATGTGTACTTCACTCTATGTCTATGGATATCCTTGTTTGTTCCTTGTGGGACTAACCCACGTATGTATTGAAAGTGCAACTGACTTCAGTGGATTGCTCCAAATGATCTACATCAACATTGAGAATCCACATCTTCAACATCTACATGAAGTCATCATCGACAAAACCCAAGGTTATTTCATCCCTCTAAGGGGGGATATCACATCTAGGGGGAGCTTTGCTCTGAGAATTGAGCTAAAGCAACTCTAATGGTGTGAACACAACAATGCTTTATGTAAAAGTGGTAACCCCACTTGTGCTTAAACGATGAGTATGACCTATGATCAAATGTTCTCATTTGACTCCTAAGTCAATATACTCATATATAGATGACCTAGTCATTGCCAATTGCTTGATAGATGCTAGAGTGTCTGTGCATGATTTGCCACATATTTCATTTGCTATCTTATTATGTGAGTGTCGGTGTCAAAACCGGCGGATCTTGGGTAGGGGGTCCCAAACTGTGCGTGTAAGGTCGATGGTAACAGGAGGTGGGGGACACAATGTTTACCCAGGTTCGGGCCATCTCTATGGAGGTAATACCCTACTTCCTACTTGGTTGATCTTGATGAATATGAGTGTTACAAGGATTGATCTACCACGAGATCGTAATGGCTAAAACCCTAAGAGTCTAGCCTATATGATTATGATTGTGATTGCCTCTACGGACTAAACTCTCCGGTTTATATAGACACCGGAGGGGACTAGGGTTGTACAAAGTCGGTTACAGAGAAAGGAATCTATATATCCGAATCGCCAAGCTTGCTTTCCACGCCTAGGAGAGTCCCATCCGGACACGGGAGGAAGTCTTCTATCTTGTGTCTTCATAGCCCAACAGTCCGGCCCATGTTAATAGTCCGTCCGTCCGAGGACCCCTTAATCCAGGACTCCCTTAGTAGCCCCTGAACCAGGCTTCAATGACAAGGTGTCCGGCGCGCGGATTGTCTTCGGCATTGCAAGGCGGGTTCCTTCTCCGAATACTCCAAAATAGTCTTCGAACACACAAAACATGTCTAGCTCTGCAAAACAAATACCACACACAGCCGTAGAGAGTATAATATTTCACGAGTCCAATCCGCTGAAAACTTTTTATAGCGTGAGATCACGTTGCCACCCGACCTTTATACGAACCGTTTTTAGCATGCCGCTTCATATTTCGAGAGGCGGTTTTATTGGCACGTCTTGTCGAAGCAGAGATGGTGTCCCCTTATTGCGGGATTCTCATCAATACGGGCATGGATAACCCAACCGTTCTATTGGCATGATTCCTTGGGAGTAGGCATGTTTTAAGGCCTAGGAGGGGCGTTTGATATTCATCGCCTTTATAAAGGGGTCAAGACTCGTTCTTTTTTCCGTTATGCCAAGCCTTCCCTCAACCCCTCCCACCTCGAGTTCCAACACCCAAGGTTATAGCTAATCACTTCGCGCCTCCCAGCCATGTCCGGACCCAGCCCTCAAGGCCGGTGGGTGTCTTCCTCTGTCATAGAGGAGGATATCGCGAAGATCCGGGAGGCAAGATACCTGACCGCGGAAATCCTCCACAGGCTTCCTGCTCAAGGGCAGGTTATTCCTACCCTAGATCCGGCGAGAGGGTCGTATTCATCTCCCACTTCCTCCGAGGGCTAGGGTTCGCTCTTCATACCTTTGTTCAAGGGCTCATGTTTTATTACGGGCTAGATTTTCACGATCTAGCTCCGGACTCCTTTCTTCACGTCTCGACATTCATTATCATATGCGAGGCCTTCCTCCGTATTCCCCCACACTTCAGCTTATGGCTCAAGACCTTCAGTGTGAAGCAAAAGGTAGTCGACGGGAGACAGATGGAGTGCGGTGGTGCTGTGGTGAGCAAATTCGCTAATACTACTTGGCCAAAGGGCTCCTTCATAGAAACTTCCGACCTATGGCAGCAGGAGTGGTTTTACATCACTGAACCCCGTGGTACCAGGTGGGCAGCTACACTTGCATTCTGATCTGGCCCTCTGTTACAGGTTGCATCATGGATTAATAAGGGGCTGGACTGGGGATCCGTTGATGAAGTGCAGATGTTGCAAAGCCACATTCAGAGCCTTATTGAAAAGGACACCGGTCTCATCAACATAATCCAAGTAATGCTAGTCCGTCGGGTCCTACCATGCCAGCGACGGCCTCTCCGAATGTGGGAGTTCAATCCGGAAGGACCACGAACTCTTCAGCTCTTCTCTGGCGCGACGCTCAGAGGAATGTGGAAATTATTCTTCAGAACACGAAAACAGTGGCCGAACACTATAGAAGACACCGGCCTTGACTGCAATCATCCGATACCTCAGTAAGCACTCAACTCCCAAACACAGTTTAGTCAAATTCCTCATAACAATTTACTGAGAAAATCATACTCGGCCAGGGCTGGATAAAGAAGGCAGAGAGAATTAGGTGTTCGGCCCCTCTTCCCGAAGACTCAGCTGATCTGGTGTTAACAAGGATGCTGGCTCCGGCACCATACCAAGCGCCGGCGAGGGAAGACAAGGAGGAGAGAAAGGAGGTCCAAGGTGGATCCCATTCTCGAGGCACATCGGGCACCCTGTCCGGGGAGATTGGAACTCCCCCTTCCAAAGATGGAAGGGAAGGAAAAACTGACATCCCTTCTCCTCATGGGAAGAAGAGGACAACCTTGGAAGACTTGAAGAGAGAGGCTTCTAAGCGGGGGAAGATATCCCTGTCAGGAGGCTCCGGTTCAGGAGGTGACGTTGACACGCAATCCCTCCATAAATATAGGCCCTTAGCCGATCGTAAGTGAACAAGGGTGTTTTAAACATATCCCGTTCTTTCCTGGTTGCAAGGGTAACATTTAAAATATATGTTTGCAGTCCGGCATGCATCCTTCCTCAATAGTGCTCCTCTTCAGGGGATCTTCTTACGGAGATGATCGAGAGCGAGACGCCTCCACAGATCTCCCTGCCGGATAAGGCAGACGACACCGAGGTGTCGTCTCGGAGGATCTCTCCCGATCAACAAGCGGTGCGAGGGACAGTGAGGACCGGGCCCGAAGGTGGCACTTCGGCCATCCGGGGTCCGGGTGTGCGGCCCCTACGAGGACCACCAATAAAGGCCCCAGACTATCCGATTTCCGAGGGACGGTGCAATCTGCTCCGGTTTCGGAGGCACCAGATACCTTGATGGACGCATTGCGTCATGCATCCGTCTCAGAGGATCATCGTACTTTGATGGGTACGGTGGTTGAGAGGGTTCAGTCCGCGAAAAGTGGATTGAATGAAGCCTTAACAAGCCTGCTAAGAGGCTTTGAGGTACGTAATGTAATGTTTTTAATTGTGCTATAAGCGCAAAGTATGCCTGTGTATAGATAGTAGACCCTGAGACTCTAGTTGGCGTCCGAAGGGAGGCGATCAGAGGATCAAGAAAGATATGCCAAGGAAGTAATCTGACTAACTGCAACACAGGTTGTTACATCCATGGCGACTGCCCAAGCTACAGAGATTGCAGATCTGAAGCAGAAAGTTGATGTGGTGGATTATGATATCACGCTTATTAACAAGCGGCTCGACGAGGCTCAAGGTATGTACTCAGTATATGCATGTACTATAGTATGAGCATGACACTGAGAATTATATACTGAGATATGCATAACTTCAGATAGTGCCGCCGCAGTTGAGATTCTTTGGGCTAAGCTTGCCCGGGCGAAGGAGCAGGCCAAGATGAGCAATGCAGCTGTCAAAAAGGCAGCGACTGAATTAAAGGCCGAACAGGCTGCTCGACGCCAGTGCGAGGAGTGAATATCTACTATGGCGCTTGAGCTAAAGGATGCCGCTAGCCGATGTGACTTCCTCGAGAGAGATAACAAAACCAAAACGGCTGATTTTGAGAAGGCCTTACAAGAGGCGCGGGAAGCACGGTCCGAGTCTAGAGCGGCTCGGGAGCAGATCTGACAAGCTGGGGAGATCGCGGCTGGTAAGCCCTTTTTATTGCAAACTAAATTTGGCAATCCAAAGTATGCCCCGCTTAATCAGATGTGGAGTTCTCCAGATGCATTATTTGACTTGCCGAAGAGTGTCTCCGATGCGACGCAGTTTTTCCAAGCGCAAGAAGGACATGCGACGGAAAAGCTTTTCTGGTCGCAATTCAGCATGCCAAAGCGTCCATTGTTGCTGAACGAACAAATGGCCCTATGGGCCGAGCTCCACAAGCTATCCAGATCTGCCATGAAGGACATCATAGTCCGGCTGTGGCCGACTGAGCTAATTCTGAATAGTTATTTCGGTTTGGTGCAGTGACTTGTTGATGTGGTGCCGCGTATCAACGCTGTGAAGCGGTCAACGTGCATAGAAGGTGCACGGATGGCCTTTGCCCGCATCAAGACGTATTGGACAAAGATGAAGGCCACCGATATTGCAGCGAAAAGTCCACCCAAGGGCAAGGACCATCATCCGCCAGAGCATTATTTTGAGGATGTCCTAGGGGGTGCCCGCTTGATAGAGGGTCAGTGCTCAAAAGATATAATGTTCGAGTGAGGTGGTTCGAAATTGTAAAAACAATATTATGATATATTTAAGTCTATGTTTTTATACTTTTGCCTGAAATGTTTTTGGTGCCTCCTGCGCGGCCGTTTTTTGAATAATCTGAAAGTTTGCCAGTCGTCGGCTTCTGCCCCCTCACGTATAATGCGGGGGTGTTCGGAAAAGCACTTGATCACTCTTGACCCAACGTCTTGGTCCATTAAGGAGGTGTCAATGCGGCGAACCAGGCAATCGGACTATAGGGCTTTAACACCTTCACTTAGCCATAGGAGTTTGACGGTGGGTCTACGATATAGCCCCTGGTATGTACGCAGTTCTCCGAATACGGTGCATTGACATACCTGACCGGAAGAATGGTCCTTTATGTAATATGGAGGGAATCACGAAGATTCCGATGAGTCATCGAGTGGTTGACCAGCTCTTGCCGCATCATGACAGCCAGTTTTCGGCTTTCTCTACTGAGGTGCTCATCCGAACGAACCAGGATACAATCACATTAATTCTCCCTTACTACCTTAGCCGATAGAGCGGAATGTCAGGTAGTAAGCACAGGAGCCGGGTAACCCAACTATTGACCAAAGACATGATTCGGATCTGATGCATATAAGGCCAAACTCGTGAAGCCAAACACTCCCTATAGGTGTTCGGACTTTTCAAAGTATACCGGGCCGAATACAGCCCATGGTAATGGACCCTGGTGTCAAGGCACGTGTGGCAATCTGACATGGGGAGAGAACACATGTGGTGAGAGAATAAAACTCCAAACATAATATGAACCAAGCTGCTTCTATAATATCCCTTTCTAGTACGACGAGCCATGTACTTACGGATAATGCCGATAACTTCCGTGTACATTTACATGCCAGAAAAGTATAAAACAAAAAGAGATAGAAATGTTTACACAGGGTCTTAATCTAAAAAGAAACCTTAGTGCGGGGCCCTGCTGCATGTCTGCGCCGTTTTTCTCCTTTGTGATGTGTCCTTGAAGGGGGGAGTGCGATGGCCATCTGTAAAAAAAGAAAAAACCTGGAAAAAGAAATCCAGTGTGGCCGTAGAAAAAGACAGTTCGTTTAATGAACCTTGAAAGATAACTATAGAGTCCAAATAGGGTCGAGCCAAACTGTGGACTATTTGTGTGCAGTGTGCCCCCAGCGCTGCCCAAGGAATTTTAAGGATATACTTGTGTACACGAGGCACGTATGCTATCACCTTATGGGGCAGTTGATGGGGGCGTAGCTGCTAATCGAGCTCACGTTTATCTGAGCTGCCGCACTGAGGCGTATGCCAGACACGTTTAGCTGTGTCCGCGGTCTTAACGACCGATGATCTATTTGGCTTGAATTGGCCATTTTGGACTTCAGCTGCTAGGGCCATAGTGTCTTTCTCCGTATGAAGAGAGCGCTCCATATTTCCATTGGCCGTAATGACGCCATGTGGTCTAGGCATTTTGAGGTTGAAATAGGCATAATGCGGGACTGCATTACGGGCGAAGGCCGTTCTTCCGAGTAGTGCATGATAGCCACCTCGGAACGGAGCTATATCGAAGGTTAGCTCTTCGCTTCGAAAGTTATCGGGAGAGCCGAATACGACCTCCAATGTTAAAGAGCCCGTGCAGCGGGCTTCTACGCCCGGTATAACTCCTTTAAAGGTCGTGTTTCTTGGCTTGATTCTTGACGGGTCAATCCCCATTTTGCGGATAGTGTCTTGATATATCAGATTGAGACTGCTGCCGCCATCCATAAGGACTCGAGTACGATGGTATCCATCGATTATTGGATCGAGCACTAGGGGAGCCGAACCCCCATGACAGATACTAGTCGGATGATCCCTGTGATCAAAGGTGATCGGACAGGCCGACCATGGGTTGAATTTGGGGGCGACAGGCTCAATGGCATAGACATCTCGGCGTGCGCGTTTGCGCTCCCTCTTTGGGATATGAGTGGCATAGATCATGTTCACTGTTTTGATCTCCGGTGGAAATTTCTTCTGTCCCCCTGTGTTCGGCTGGCAAGATTCATCCTCGTCTTTGCTCTGAGGTCCCTTCCCCTTGTGTTTGGCAGTGAGCTTGCCGGCCTACTTGAAGACCCAACAACTGCGGTTGGTATGGTTCACAGGTTTAGCGGGGGTGCCATGAATCTGGCAGGGCCTGTCTAATATTTTGTCCTAGCTGGATGGACCGTCCTTGTTGCCTTTAAATGGCTTCTTCCGTTGACCTGGTTTGGGGCCACTGAATCCGGCGTTTACCATTGTATCATCTGGGCTTCCATCATTGTTTCGACATTTGTTTTTGTTATGTCGTGGTTTTCCACTGCCATCCCTGACTTCGGATGTGCCAGGCTCGCTGGTGCTGCTATGGGCTAACCAGCTGTCCTCACCCACGCAAAAATGGGTCATGAGTGTAGTTAGGGCTGTCATCGTCCTTGGTTTTTCCTAGCCGAGGTGTCTAGCTAGCCATTCGTCCCGGACACTGTGCTTGAAGGCCGCTAAGGCTTCGGCGTCCAGGCAATCAACGATTTGGTTCTTCTTAGTGAGAAGCCGATTCCAAAGCTTACGTGTTGATTCCCGGGTTGTTGGATTATGTGACTTAGATCGTCAGCATCTGGGGGCCGGACATAGATCCCTTGAAAATTGGCCTGAAAAGCATCCTCAAGTTCTTCCCAACTTCCAATGGAATTTTTTGGGAGGCTTTTCAGCCAGTGCCGAGCTGGTCCTTTCATCTTGAGGGGTAAGTATTTGATGGCGTGTAGATCATCTCCACGAGCCATGTGGATGTGAAGAATAAAGTCTTCTATCCAGACCGCAGGATCCATCGTTCCATTGTATGCCTCGATGTTCATGGGTTTAAACCCTTCTGGAAATTTGTGATCCACCACCTCATCGGCGAAGCACAGGGGGTGTGCGGCACCCCTGTATTTGGCTGTGTCGTGGCGTGGGCCCGACGGTTGTAATGTTCGGTATCGGCTCCGAACTGGTATATGACCGACATATTTGGCTTGATAGCCACAGTCCCGTGTGAGGGCACGGTCCCTGGATCCGTAGATGGATCTGGCCTTACCAACCTTTTTGTCCAGGTCCTCACGTAGATCGTGTTTCTGGTCCTGAGCCGCAGCCTCCCTTCCATTATGGGAGGGGGTGCGGGCGTGTGTACGACATTGTTAGCCACTCTGTCTCGTCCATGAGGTGGTCGGTTCGGCTTGTCGGCAGTATTGTTCTTCAGCAGTGTAGGCGCAATGGCTTTGTCCTCGAATTCGGGTAGCAGTTTACGCTTAGGATAGCCCTTTGTTTGGCGATTACAGCCATATTTTTCCTCAGCGTCTAGCACTTCATTCCATCTGTCATTAATCGTATCCTGTGCGGCTTTGAGCCGCTGCTTCTGCTTCTTCAGGCTCCTCGTAGTGGCGATAAGCCTTCGGGAGGCGTTCTTGTTCTAAGGGTTCTTCTGGGACGACAAATTCGTTGTCGCCCAGGCTGACCTCCTCTTCCGAGATAGTGTGATAATTGCTATCTTCGGCATCGATGTGGTCAGACAACGTCCCCGGAGTGTGTTCGCCGTCCTATCGCTTATCCTGCTCCAACGCTGGATCTGCGGGATCCTCAGCTTGGTCCGGATTATCACTGTCGTCAGTGACAATGTTGCTATTTTTCCCTTTGCCGGATCGAGATCGACGCTTCTGACGCCAATGCTTGGGAGGTTCATCGACAAGCTTATCATTATCACCGTCGGCCTCCTTCTCTTTAAGTGTGTCCACCATGTATATATCATATGAGGATGTAGCCATCCACCGCCCTATGAGCACTACTAGGAAAAGGCCTACTAATGGCGCACCGATTTTGCTTACTAATGGCGCACTACCGGTGCGCCATTAGTATCACGCCACTAGTATTTTTTACTAATGACGCACCACTAGTGCGCCATTAGTATCTGGTATACTAATGTCGCACCACGCAGTGCGCCATTAGTATGTAACACCATGCGCCATTAGTATGCCTCCCGGAGGGCCATATGTAACCATGTGTTTGTCATACTAATGGCGCACTCTATCGTGATGCCCCATTAGTATCCTTTGGCATACTAATGGCGCACCTTGTGGTGATGCGCCATAAGTATGAATATTTGTTTTTTTTTACTTTTCTGATTTTTGCACAGGTTACAAAATATATTATTGGACAGAATATAGACAGCAGCACACAACAACAACAGATTCATTGAATACAATAGAAGATTAGTCTCCGAATACAATTCATCATATTAGTCTCTGAATTCAAAAGACCGAACAAAGATAAAACATTACAAGTCTCAAGACCACGAGTATCGAGTTTGTCTTCACATTACAAGTCGATATCGATCATCTAAACTACCATCACATAGAAGAGAGCTGTGGTCATCACGATGAGCATCATCGCGATCAAACTAGTCTTCATCCGGTTCCTCCAACGCTCCCTCCTCTCTCCCGCTAGATAGCGGGCGTATCTAGATTCGGCCTCCGCCCTAGTGGTGTACCCTTTGTAACTGTTACCGCTGAAATGGTGAACCTGTCTCCGACACTCTTCCCAGTCGTCGTAGACTCTGGGACCTTACCCTTGTACACGACATACGACGGCATCTCTATGCACAAGCCAAACAACAGACAATACATAAGCAATATGTAAGTATGCAACAAAAGGATCAGAAGAGAAAAGCAAGACATTAATAGCACGATTCATGGTCCTACTAATAAATAGCATCGATTACATCTAAGTTGAACGATTGTCCAAACCAAAGGGACATACGAATTCATTAAAGTTTAATTACAACATGAGCCAATCAATATTTCAGAACTACACATCACTACTTTCGACTCGACTCATCGGACAGGAGCGTGGATGAAGCCGCCGTCTGTCGTGATGGTCATGAAATCGCGGTCGTTGTCACCCTGCATTTGTTGCGTTCCATCTATCTCATTGTTGGACGGTTGATATCTGAGGAAGAACTGCCCCAAGGTATGAAGGACATCTTGATGGATGATGTCCGCAAACTCCGACTGGATGCGAAAGAATTCTTGTCTGAGGTCCGCGTCCTAGATTGCCGACAAGGTCGCGGCCCAATCTTTGAGATTATCTGGTAGCAGAAGGTGATGATGGTCCCTTACGATCGCCCGCATGTGATGGAGGGCATAGTAGGCATCCTTCTGACCGCCAGGCGGCTGCTTGACACGGCAGAACTTCGTATTGTGTGAGAACATGTGCTTGCCGTACTTACGAACTGCCCTGGTGAAGGTGCCTCCAGATTTGGTGTAGCCGGGGAGAACATCATCAAGAACTTTCTTGACATTTGTGTAGTCTATCTTGGAGTTACGGTTCGGGTCGAAATACATGGCCATGGAATATTTCGGGCTTAAGAGGATGAGTGTGCAATGTGTGTCACTGCACAGAACACGGAATGTTAGAAAAAAAGAACGATCGAAATCTAAGAAATCATATGTTACGTGGCGGTTAAGGGATGACTTACTCGGGAAAGTAAGCCACAAGGAAGTTATCCTTATCCGGGTTTGCCAGAATGACGCCTTCGAGGTGTGAACTCGCAACTTGGCGGTCCCCAGCGCTGCTCAAGTGCTTGGCACGCATGTAGAAGGGGTCAACTATCACGATGTCCGGGGTCTTGTCTCTAATGATCCGCATCTCCATACTCAGCGAAAACAGCCGAACGAAGGTGTAGTGCAGCGGATGAAGGTTAAACATAGCAAAGATGTCATCAAACCGCAGGACGATCGTACCCCCGATGTCGCCATCCACAAAGCCCTTGCCCTCTAGCACCTTGGCCACGAAAACCGGGTATGCCACATCATTCTCTCTGAGATGCCGCTTCTCCAAATAAAGAACACTGTCGTGCAGACTCCGCATAGCACCGGTTGCAGCATTGAGCATATTTGGCAGTAGCATCGCCCTACCCGCCACATGCACCCTGCTCGAGATATCCTTAGGTGAAGGTGGCCCGTCCTGAGCACGGATCGAACTCGGTGCCGGCTGGCTCGCACTGGTGCCCTTGTTAGTCTTTCGTTTCCGTCCCTTCTTCTTGATCTCCTGTAATGGGACCGAGTTCTGATCACAGACCGCCTTCTTGAGCGTGTTGAGGCTGATAATATTTCGCACCTTAGCTATCTGAGGCTCGATGAAGGCGGGAGCTGGAGGCGTCTCCTGAGAACTGAACACCAGACGACGCTTGTTGCAATTGGATTTCTCCGCTGTACCAGCTAGATTGCGGTCGTCTTGGTTGGGTTCTTGAGAAAGAGGCCCGCAGAACTCGTCAGCGTACCCATCTTCGGCAAAGTACTTATCGACTTTGGTAAATGTACCGTTGTCGTTGTCGTCGTCGTTCGGATCCTGTGCCATAGGGCTGTCCAGATCCTGTGCCATAGGGATGTCCGGCATAGGGATGTCCGGCCGGTCCGGTAGCGTTGCAGCATTCTTGCCATGGCTTGGCGCCGGCACGACTGGCGGTCTTGTCTGTGGGGAGGTGTCCCCCGCCCCCAAATGAATCTGGCTCTTCGGCCAAAGCAGGGGCCAGTTTACGCAGGTGCTGGGAGTCATCTCATCTTCTTCGTCGGCCCCAGCGGGTCGAATCGGAGGTAACAGCTCGTCGCAGCCTGGCAGCACCCGAACCACTTCAACCCTATACACTATGGGTGGCATCGGATTACCGTGGAACATGGGGTTGCCCGGTTGAACGATTCTGCCCTTGGCGACATCGACCAACTCCCCGCCCACGAAGTGCAGAAGAGTGCAAGGAACGTCGGCGGCGCCCTGTGAAAACATGTAGGGCGTTAGGGATGCCCAGTCAAAGGCAAGGAGATGAAGTCATCGGCCGAGAGGCTTAGTTACCGTGATGCCGTCGAGCTCGGCTAATGTCGAGGCACCGCCAACGGCGGGCGTGCAACTGACGGAGGGACCGCTTGCTGGTGAGGTGCCGGCCGGCGTACACCCAGGTGCATTAAGCTCCAATGCTCGTGCCGGCGCCGGAGACGCGAATACCGCCTCCGCCGGAGACACCAATGGCGCCACCGGAGGCACCAATGGCGCCGCCGGAGACACCAATGGTGCCGCCGGAGACACCAATGGCGCCGCCTGCGCGCTGTGCGAGTTGCTGGCCATGAAGTTGGGAACCGGGGGAGGCCCCTGTTGGCCGCCCGCAATCCACGTCGTCAGCCCATGAATCAACGTAGGCACCATGGCGTTGAGCTTCGTTCCCAGTTGTTGTTCCACTTGCTCTTGGACAAGCTCCAGAATCCGCGTCACTTGTGCCTTGAGTGCTTCAACCTCGCGCGACTGGCTTTCCGAGCTGGTCTTTTTCTCCTTTCGCCCACCAGCGGTATAATATGATGACCATTTTGTGGACAAGCCTTTGCCGGTCACACGACGAGCTGACGTTGGCTTACTGATCTTATCCTTGTTTTTCATTACGTTCAACGCCCTATTTAAAGGGGTGTCGAAAGGGGAGCTCTGAGACGACCCTGCACTACTGCTTTCAGTGTCCTGCGGAAGGAAAGTGGACCATTTAGAAATATTGGGGATTAATTAGAATGCAACCATATGGAGCTAATTACGCGGGGGTGTATTCCTTACCAGAACAAGCTCGAGCGCCTTGATCTTCGGATCCGTGGTAAGCTCCTTTCTTACCGGGTCCTCCTTGTACCGGGCCCTGAGAAAGTTCCTGGTCTGCTTGTCACGGTATTTCTCGAAGCGGGGCGGTAGGCCTTGCTCGGCACGCTCCGCGTCCTCCTTGTCCCATATAGGCTCCGCCACTCTGTAACCGCCAGGACTGAGTTGGTGGACCCCTAAGTTCAACTTCCGCATCTCTTTCCCCCACTGACTTGATTCGGAGGTTGCGCTGCTCTCGCACTTGATCTTGGACTCCTTGTACTCATCTTCGCTCATCAAATGATATTTTGGCTTGATCTTGTCATAACTACCACCTTTGTCAATCATTGCCTTCACCGTGCTTCTCCAAGTAGACAGGGCCGTGCTCATCCTTGTGAGGGCGGTACTGTTCACTTTATTCCCTAAGAGGCGTGTGTTTGCAAACTCAGCGGGGAACTTGTATCATTCATGCAGCTTCGTGAAGAGGAGGCTGCGCAAATTCCCACGGTCCTTATGCCTTAGGTTCTCGGTGTTGATCGAGACGGTGCTCCGGAGAATGCACCCGAGCTGAACCGAGTACCCCTTGACTACTTGTTTGGGCGCCGTCGGATTTCCGTCGGAGTTCACTTCAGTAAACTCCTCCCTGATGGTGCCGAGCACGCTCGGGCACCGGTCCTTCCGTTGCCTCTTCAGTTGGCTTCCATCTGTGGGTGCGCCGCCATCATCTGTGGTGGCATCCTCGGCGGCACCATTAGTGGTGTCATCCCCGACGCCACTAGGGGTTGTGTAGTCAGGATCGGTGTCTTCCGCGGCGTCCTCATAGCGGTGAGGTTGTTCCTCCAACTCTTGGGACAGCTCCCAGAATTGCTTGCCGCCCGAACCGCCGGCCTCATCGTTGTGGGCCATGTTTCGCTCTAAATAGGAAAAAAGCTTGGTCAAAAAGTTGGTTATTGTCAAGGAACAAGATCATGGTCTCATCATTTAGGGTTTGTCGACACCGAGGCATCCTAAAAGCTAAGCCTTTATCATTTAGGGTTTGTCGACGCCGAGGCACCCTAAAAGCCTAAGCGTACATCATTTAGGTTCTCATCGACACCGAGGCACCCTAAAAGCCAAGGTTTCATCATTTAGGGTTCGTCGACGCCGAGGCACCCTAAATGCTAAGTTTTCATCATTTAGGGTTTATCGATGCCGAGGCACCCTAGGTTGGGCCTAATCACTTGGCACTAATCAGTTGGCTCTATTGCCACCTATGTTGGGTTTATCATCTAGGGTTTATCGATGCTGAGGAGAATTTCTAAGTTGGGCCTAATCACTTGGCTCTATTGCCACCTATGGTTTAATGCAGCAAGAATAAAGGGGCAGTTGATCCTACTTAATTCAGTACTAAGATACCCCGGCCCATGCATTAGTAGCAAGTACCTCATATGTCCGATTTTTAGCAAAGTCATGGTAAAATTCACGGAAAATTTCAGCATGACCTTTGCTGAAAATAGGACATATGGAGTACCCGAATTTGCCGGAACGGAAGTTAATCAACATTCCGGAAAACTCAAGGGCCTCTCTGGGTACCTGCAAAATCATTATCCCCGCGTAATGAAGTCGCCAATGGGTCATTTCAGAAGATCACAAGTAGCATCATCACAAGTACAACATCATCACAAGTACAGCAGCAGCAACAGTGAATACAGGGCATAACAGCAGCAGCAACAGGTTTATTCTTCTTCTTCATAAACATTAATTGGTGTGGGTGACTCTATCTGCCCTCTAATGACTCAGCCAACTAAACATGACAACCCACAAGCATTGTTTTGATTCCAACAGCTGCTGTAAAATACATCTAGCAAAGGTGCTCTAAAATCAGAAATACTACCCCCCAAATCTTTAGCTCAATTATGAAAATACATGGTCTTCTAGTTACAATACTACGCCCCAACAGTCAAAATTTCAAACCACACACTTACTTTCAACTATAAAAAAAACTGACTTGCTGTTAATGAACAGTGGCTAAAGATATATAAAACTCCATTGCAAATGTGCCATGTCAATAAAACAACTCATGGAAGTAAACTACTAGCAGGCTCAAAAGTCAAGTAAACTGAAGATTATGTCAGCTTGCAAACACAGGACCATGTCATTATCATGCCAGTCCACTATATATTTTTATGACAAAATACATCATTATCAGGGCACATTATGGCCATTTTCTTACATGATGCTAACTATACCTAACTGAACATATTTCTCACCTTGGAGGTGTTGCTGCTGCTGCACTGTCTGAACTTCACTTCCTTTACCTCCTTGGAAACCTGAAATATGCAGATGTTAGAAAGGTTCTAATTTGTATATGATGATTCTAAGAAAAGGGAAAAGGTGTATCAAGAACATATTCACATGTGTGGCTGTTAGCCATTACAAACTTAAATTTATCTATTTCTGTATCTCACAAACTATCATAAATGAATAATAGTACACTTAAGAGCTCACTGAAAAGCAATGACATATTCATGATCTAGTTTAGCAGCAGGTTGCAAATACTTAACTGTCTAGAACATCACAGCATGCACAGTAATAAGAATAATGTAAACATTTGGCTTAGTTATAAGCATAGTATACTTCTTATAAACTAAAAGTGGAACTACTCACAATGAAGAAGTATTAGCAGATAGTTTGTCAACTCATGAAATAACATTTTTTCAGCCCAAAATGGATGCCATTTTATAACATTGCATAGCATTAGTCAGACAGAGCTGAGCCTTTCACCACTATATAATATTGCCATATAAAATTACAAATTTATGTAACCTGATTTTTTTTGTATGAAACCTAGTCAATGTGACATTATATAAACTACTGATCTACTAGTTATCAAGTTGAGAAATTGACCGCATATAAGCAAAAGCAATATCAGACTTGACTAGAGATACTTGTAAAGTTGTAAGTTATATCTTACCAGTGTGCTAACGGAAACTGTACTAATTAGGGTTCTTATTATGTTCTGGTATATAAATTCTTCTCAATTACTTAGGAAAATTAGTGGATGTCTTACAAATTACAGAGGGAGTTAATAATTTCAGTTTCATAAGAAAAAATTCATCAATACTATGCATCATGTTCCTACTATGCATCATCTTCCAACTATACTTGCTACTCATCTTCAGAACCAAACAGCAGCAAAAACATTTGAAGAGAGGCTCACTAGAGGACACTCAAATTTGCTAACCCTAGAACACGGGGGAAGAGGGCTGTGGTACTTGCGGGAGGTAGCCTAGGGGGGAGGAGGGGAAGGGGGGAGAGGTGAGGAATCACCTATGGGATAACGGCAGGCTGCCGTAGGAGGGTGCCGGCGTCGAGGAGGCGGTGGGCAGCGGCGCGTCGAGGAGGAGGCGGCACGTCGAGGAGGAGGCAGCGCGTCGAGGAGGAGGCGCGTCGAGGAGGAGGTGGCGCGTCGAGGAGGAGGCGGCGTGTCGAGCTTGCCACCCACCTTGGAGCTGGAACCCTAGGGCGTGCAGGTGCGGTGGACGGAGGGGACGGAGGGGGCGACGCTCGCGGGGGAGGCGGGGCTCGGGGGGCGGGGGGGGGGAGGCGGTGCTCGAGGGGGAGGAAGGGGAGAGGGAGGCGGCGGTGGCGCGTGGGCGGCTGCGGCGGACGGAGGCGGCGGATGGCGGGGGCGCATGGGCGGCTGCGGCGGCGGCGTACGATTGGGGTCGATCGAGGGGAATCTGGCGAGGGAGGGAGGGAGGACACAGTGCGCGGGTAGTAGGTGGAGTGGGGGGAGGGTTCTAATGGTGCACCTCCCCCTCGTGCGCCATAAGTACGACTATTCTAATGGCGCACCTCCCCTCGGTGCGCCATTAGAATTTTGTTTTAATCTAGCCCGACTTGTCAGGTTATATGCCACCTAACCCTATCTACATTAGAACCCGCCCACTAGCCCGCCTGGTTAGCACGCAGCACACACACCAGGAGGTCCTGGGTTCGATTCCCAGGCTCCCCAATATTTTTTATGCATTTTAAATGCTGTTTGATATTTATTTGTGTTTAAATATGTTCAAACTTGTTTAAATCATAATAGTAATATTTTTTTATAAAAACAGTAATAATTTTTTTAAAAATATGTTCAAATTTGTTACTTGAAAATATCATCGGTGGCGGCGATGGAGCGGGGGAGGGTGCAGGGGGTGCCCGTTGGCGGCGGTGGAGCGGGGGAGGGTGCGGGGGGGCCGGGTGCTCGTCGGCGGCGGTGGAGCGGGGGAGGGTTGCGGTGGGTCGTCGGCGGCGGTGGAGCTAGCGGGGGAGGGTGCGGGTGGGATCGAGATGGAGGGGGATCGAGATCGAGATGGAGGGGGAATCGAGATCGAGATGGAGGGGGATCGAGATCAAGTGTCCTCATGAATTCAAAAAGTGCCCAGGAAATTTAAAAATATTCATGATATCAAAAAGTGCCCATGAAATACAATCGAGAAATGAAGACTACGATTTAAATACAATCGATCTTAGCTAGCTATCTGTTCACAATCTTCTTGCCCTTCTTTTTCGCAAATGGAGTTCTTCTGTGGAATGGACGTCCTTTAGGTAGGGTGGTCCTGCTTCTTCTTGTGGTGTGTGCTGCTACTTCATCGTCGTCGTCATGTTCGATCTTCGGGTCGCCGTACTTGTCGAAGTCTTGCTCATTGACTACTCCATCCATTCCGATGATCTTCCTTTTGCCTCTCCTCACGACAACACGACTGGGCTTTGACGGGTCGGTAATGAAGAAGCATTGGCCCACTTGGGAAGCCAGTACCCATGGCTCATTTTTTGCGGTGACGTTTGCGCCCGCGGTCTTGGATTTGGCTTCGGGTATAACCATGGTGGTGAAATGCCGATCTTCTTTTAGGACGCTCTTGGCCCATCTGACATGGAACATCGGGACCTTCTGTCCAGCATAGCTCAACGCCCAGATCTCCTCGATCCTTCCGTAGTATCTGTCCTTGTCGTTACCGGTGTAGGATTCCATCTTTACCCCGGAGTTCTGATAACCATCGCTCTTCATGTCCTTGTTCTCGGTGTAGAATGTGTAGTCGTTGATATCGTATGCCTCATATGTCATCAGGTTGTGCTCGGCGCCCTGCGACAAGGCGAATATGAGTTGTTCTTCCACAGAAGAATCCTCATGTAAAGGGTACGACAGAAGCTTCTGCTTGAACCAACACGTGAAACATGAGTTGTGCTCTTTGATTATATCTCTGTCCGTCCTCTGTTGGCCTCAGTCATTGTACGTCTTCTCAATAAAGGTTTTGTGCTCTACCACCCAAGGATCGACCACGTCTATGTGTTGTAGCGCGACTAGGTTTGCTCTTTCAAAGTCGGCGAGTCGACCCTCGAAGTCGACATGCATTTCGCGCCGACCCTCATGGTGACTACATCCAGCGAGCCTGCCGAGGTGCCTGTTGACGGGCAGACCAACGGGGTTCTCGATGCCTAGATAATTCGTGCAGTAGGAGATGCACTCTTCAGTCAGAAAGCCCCTGGCTATACTTCCCTCTGGACGTGACATGTTGCGAACGTATCCTTTGATGACACCATTCATCCTTTCGAACGGCATCATGCTGTGCAGGAACATCGGCCTGAGTTGGATGATATCCTCCACGATATGGACCGTCAAATGCACCATAACATCAAAGAATGCGGGCGGGAAGTACATCTCAAGCTCGCATAGTATCACGACGATCTCTTCCTGTAGCCTTCTGAGTTGCCTCACGCCAATCGACTTCCGAGAGATGACGTCGAAAAAGTTGCATAGGCCAAATAGCATTTCACGGACGTGCGCGTCCATGATCCCACGGATTGCAACTGGAAGTATCTGTGTCATCAGCACGTGACAGTCGTGAGACTTCATCCCGCTGAACTTATGCTTCGCTGGGTCTAGGTATCTGCTTATCTTCCCCGCGTAACCGTAAGGAAGTTTTACTCCTACGAGGCAGGTGAAAAACTGCTCGATCTCCTCCTGACTTAGAGTGAAGCATGCAGGAGGGTAGTCATTTCCGGTCTTCTTGGCCTTTTTTCCTTTGCGACGAGTTTCTGTGTCCTGCTTCGCCTCATCATCATCATCATCATCATCATCATTAGCGTGAAGCTCCTGCCTGATGCCCATTGATTTCAAGTCTGCCCTTGCTTTTGACCCATCTTTGGTCCTCTCTGGCATGTTGAGCAGGGTACCAAGCAGACTCTCGCACACGTTCTTCACGATATGCATGGCATCAAGGCTGTGAGGCACATGGTGGATCTTCCAGTACGGCAAGTCCCAGAAAACAGACCTCGTTTTCCATACCTTCAGCAGCGGCTCGGGCGCCTTTCGCTTCTTTCCCGGCTCTGGCGCCTTTTGCTTCTTTCCCGGCAGTGGGCAATCTTTCCAATTTTTCAACAGCTTGTCTATTTCCTCGCCGCTCCTCATACGCGGGCGTTTTCGGGGTTCGGTTTCACCATCGAACAGACCGTTGCGTTTCCTCCAAGGGTCATCATCCCGAAGCCACCTTCGATGTCCCATGAACACGGTTTTCGAAGACCCGGGATCTCTATCTAGCTGGCGATACGTTGTGTCATCCATGCACCTTACGCATCCAGAAAATCCGTGGACTACCTGCCCCGCAAGATATCCGTAACCGACATAGTCGTGCACCGTCGTGAGCAGTGCGGCTCTCATAGGGAAATATTCTTTCTCTGCGGCATCCTACGTATTGGCTGGCGTTTTCCACACCGTGTCTAGCTCCTCTTTCAGAAGCCCCAGATACAGATTGATGTCGTTCCCTGGTTGTTTCGGCCCTTCAATTAGCATACTCATGTGAATGTACTTCCTCTTCATGCACAACCAGGGGGAAGGTTGTACATCCACACAAACACAGGCCAGGTGCTATGTGTGCTTCTCTGGCTGCCAAACGGATTGACTCCATCGGTGCTCGCGCCCAGCACGATGTTCCTTGGATCCTTCCCAAATTCTGGGTATTTGAAGTTCAGCGCTTGCCACTAGCTCGCATCCTTAGGGTGACTCAGCATCTTGTCTTTTTTATTTATCTCCGGATCATTTCCATCATCTTCCCGCTTCTTCTCCTCCCTATCCGCGTGCCAACGCAGGAGCTTTGATACCTTAGGTTCCGCGAAATACCGCTGCAGACGAGGAGTGATGGGAAAGTACCACACCGATTTTCGGGGAGCTTTCTTCCTCTTCTTGTATTGAGTGACGCCGCACACCGGACATATGGTACACTCCGCGTCCTCGTCCCGATAAATGATGCAATCGTTCATGCACACATGGTATTTCACGTGCGGTAAATCCAGAGGACACACGATTTTCTTTGCCTCCTCGAAACTGGTCGGGCACATGTTCCCCTTGGGAAGACGTTCGTGCCAGAATGACATGTTCTCATCGAAGCATGCGTCGGTCATTTTGTGTTTTACCTTCATCTCCAGAGCCATGAGCGTTACTTTTAGGCGGGTATCCTCGGGCCTGCATCCTTCATACAATGGAGTAACCGCGTCTATCTCCAGTTGATCCAGCTTGGCTTTCTCTTGGGCGACAGCTCTTGCGTTATCCGTCTGCTTGAGAAGCAGCTCTTAAATATGAGGGTCCTGCACCCAGCCTCCATCGTCGTCTGCTCCGGCATCTTCATCTTCATGATCATGCCCTTCGTCTTGATCTTCCTCATCATCATGTACGACATCTTCTACATGATGACTGTGTACAACATCACCATCGTGATCATGTCCTGGAGATTCTTCGTCTTCTCGCCCGCCCTCGCCGCGGTGGTTGTCTTGTTTCCCTTCCTCATTTCTTGCCCGGCCCCCATGGACGACTTCATAGTCACCTTCATCACCTTGCCACCAATAGCCATCCATGAAACCATGCAAGAGCAGGTGGTCCCGCACCTGCCCGGAATCCGGGTCCGCAATAAGGCTCTTCAGCTTGCATCTTCGACACGGACATCTTATCTCCGTCTCGTTCTTTTGAAGCATCTCGGCCTTCGCGGAGCTCAAAAACCTATTCACGATGCCTTCGATCATCGTGCGGACCATGGTCGCCTACAGGGTCGAGCAAAACAATATTTTAGAACCAAGAAAAAATTTGGCATGACCTTCCCTAAAAATAGGACCAAAAAGAATGCATAGTGCCAAAATTCTCGCCGAAACGGAAATGAATCAATATTCCGGCAAACTATTGGCAACTATCGCATTTCAAGTACTAGTACCTGCAAACACAAACATATATGCAACACCACAAACACATGCAACACCACAAACATACATAGATCTAGCTAGGCCACAAAAAGTGCATGTGCACGTTGTTGGAGCGAGCTAGGGAGAAAAAAAAGTAGATCTACATCATGAAGATAGCTTTCCCCTTACTTACCTATCAAAAAAGGTAATTTCACCACTTAATTTTGATGAATCTATGGTGCAAATGAGGTGAGGAGGAGGTAGCCGAAAGCTTGGAGAAGGAGGTGGAGGGAGGGGAAAGTGAGTGGGTAGGTGTGGCTGTCCAAAATATCTTGTTGGGGTCCCAGGTTACTAATGGTGCACCACCTGCAAATGCGCCATTAGTAACCCTGGTTACTAATGGCACACCTGCAGGTGGTGCGCCATTAGTAGTTTAAACTAGTAATGGCGCACTGTGACACGGTGCGCCATTATTAGCTTTGCAAAAAAAAGAATTAAAAAAAATACAGTACTGGCGCACTCTGTGGCTGGTGCGCCATTACTAGTTAGAACTAGTAATGGCGCACTTCGGTCGGATGCGCCATTAGTATGTATGTAAAAATGAAAAAAAAATATCACCAGTGGTGCACCTTTTGTGTGGTGCGCCATTAGTGTCTTCCACACTAATGGCGCATCACCAACTGGTACGCCATTAGTATATAGTAGTGGCGCACTACTTCCCCGGTGCGCCATTAGTGTCCATCCCATCTTTAGCCCTTTTCCTAGTAGTGGGGTGGTGGTTTTTGTGCCTGCTCCTCTCTAGCATTGTCGTCCTTACCGTCAATGTCTTCGGGGCCGTAATCAAGCGTGTCGGTTAAGTCTTCGACAGTGGCTATGAAGTGGGTGGTGGGTGGGAAGGGAAATTCTCCGTCATCGGTTTCCCATTCAAACCAGATATAGTTCGGCTGTGAGTCCCCTGACAAGGAGAGGGCTTTTAACGATTTTAGCACATCGCCTAAAGGTGAGTGCCGGAAGATGTCCGCGGAGCTGAACTCAACGATCGGTGCCTGATCAAGTTCGATGGGCGCGGATGCACGCGGTTCGGAACCTAGGGCCGGAGACGAATCCGAGGTTCCGTTGACACAGGCCCCACTCGAGGTTGGATCTGTGTGCGGCTCTAACGCCGTTGAGTCTGCGGCCTCTGCGACGGGGTTGAGCTACCCGTCCTCGGACAGCGCAATTTGCTCCGGATCTAGGGCCAGAGCAGTTACAGGCGCTATTTCCTGGCCACGGTCCGATGACAGATTTAGGTCATGTTCATTGTGGTGGCAGGGAGCGGCCGTCGTGGGCTCGAATCCGACGAAGATGAAGTCTCCATGGATATCGGCAACATAATTCAAGCTTCCAAGTCTGACCTGATGGCCAGGGACATAGCTGTCGATCTGCTCTAGATTGCCAAGCAAGTTGGCCCGCTGTGCAAAGCCGACGAACATGAAGATCTGTCTAGGGAGGAAAATCTCCCCTTGGACTGTATTGTTGTAGATGATTGATTGAGCCATCAAACCTTTTGATGACAATGCTGCGGAACTGTCAATGAAAGCACCAATGTCGGTGTCAAAACCGGCGGATCTCGGGTAGGGGGTCTGACACATCTCCATCGTATCTATAATTTTTGATTGTTCCATGCCATTATTCTACAACTTTTACATACTTTTGGCAACTTTTTATACTATTTTTGGGACTAACATATTGATCCGGTGCCCAGTGTCAGTTCCTGTTTGTTGCATGTTTTTTGTTTCACAGAAAATCCAAATCAAACGGAGTCCAAACGGGATAAAAACTGACGGAGATTTTTTTGGAATATTCATGAATTCTGGGAAGAAGAATCAACGCGAGACGATGCCCGAGGGGGCCACGAGGCAGGGGGTGCGCCCCAGGGGGTCAGGTGCACCGTGGGCCCTCGCGGCCACCCCGTAAGGTGGTTCGTGCCCTTCTTTCGCCGCAAGAAAGAGAATATCCGGATAGAAACCGTGTTCAAATTTCATCCCAATCGGAGTTACGGATCTCCGGGAATATAAGAAACGGTGAAAGGCCAGAATCTGGAGCACAGAAACAAAGAGAGACAAAGAGACAGATCCAATCTCGGAGGGACTCTCGCCCCTCCCATGCCATGGAAGCGAAGGACCAGAGGGGAAACCCTTATCCCATCTAGGGAAAGGTCAAGGAAGAAGAGGAAGAAGAAGGGGGGCTCTCTCCCCCTCTCTCCCAGTGGCGCCAGAACGCCGCCGGGGCCATCATTGTGCGATGGAGATCTACACCAACACCTCTGTCATCTTCACCAACATCTTCACCACCTTCCCCCATCTATCTACAGCAGTCCACTCTCCCGCAACCCGTTGTACCCTCTACTTGAACATGGTGCTTTATGCTTCATATTATTATCCAATGATGTGTTGCCATCCTATGATGTCTGAGTAGATTTTCGTTGTCCTATCGGTAGTTGGTGAATTGCTATGATTGGTTTAATTTGCTTGTGGTTATGTTGCTGCCCTTTGGTGCCCATCATACGAGCACGCACGTGGATCACACCATAGGGTTAGTTGTATGTTGATAGGACTATGTATTGGAGGGCAAGAGTGACAGAAGCTTCAACCTATTATAGAAATTGATGCATACGAGATTGAAGGGGGACCAATATATCTTAATGCTATGGTTGGGTTTTACCTTAATGAAAATTAGTAGTTGCGGATGCTTGCTAATAGTTCCAGTCATAAGTGCATAGAATTCCAAGTGAGGGATGACATGCTAGCAGTGGCCTATCACATATAACTTGCTATCGGTCTAGTAAAGTAGTCAATTTCTTAGGGACAATTTCACAACTCCTACCACCACTTTTCCACACTCGCTATACTAACTTTATTGCTTCTTTATCTAAACAGCCACTAGTTTATACTTACGTGCTCTTTATATTCTTGCAAACCTATCCCGTTACAACTACAAAGTACTTCTAGTTTCATACTTGTTTTAGGTAAAGCGAACGTCAAGCATGCGTAGAGTTGTATTGGTGGTCGATAGAACTTGAGGGAATATTTGTTCTACCTTTATCTCCTCATTGGGTTCAACACTCTTACCTATCGAAAGAGGCTACAATTGATCCCCTATACTTGTGGGTTATAAAGACCTTTTTTCTGGCGCCGTTGCCGGGGAGTTATAGCGTGGGGTGCATATTCTCGTGTGTGCTTGTTTGCTTTATCACTAAGTAATTTTTATTTGTTTTTCTAAGTTGTTTTCTATCATTAGTTATGGGTAGGAAACGCAAAATACCAAAAAAAATTAGTTGTACCTACTACACCAATGGTTGAAGAACCACTCAAAATCTTTCGCACTCCTGAAGCTTTTTACTTGGATCATCTTTGATCCCTATGTGCTCGTGCTGAAACCCCAATTGCTTAGTTGAGGGAAAATCTTTAGATGAGCATGCTTGCTATGTGCGACACCGCTTATCTCAAAAAGGGAAACTTTTACTGGATCAAATTCATCATTTGCAATGCTATGCTTGGAATTTATGTGAAATATATGATTTTACTTGTTGTTCTAAAAACCCTAAGAAACACCTTCCCTACCAATGTGAGTTCAGTGATAATGGAATCGTATCTTTGTATGCTAAGGGTGTTTATAATTACTATGATGTTCAGCAAATAGAAGAATTTGTTGCTTTTAAGGGTGCTTATGAAATTGCTTCTTTGATTGGAAAGTATGGTGCTACTCTTTACAAATCTAAATTTTTTGCCATACTTAAATATTGTTATGATAATTATGCTTCTAATGCCTATGTTAAACCATATATCGAGGACTCCTCTGCTGTCCAAGAAGAGACTAATATTTTGCAGGAGTCTATGGAAGAAGAAATTGATGAAACTGTGAGCTCATTGGATGAAAAAGATGATGAGGAGAGAGAAGAACAAAAGGAGGAAGAGCGGATTAGCTACCCGTGCCCACCTTCTAATGAGAGTAACCCTTCAACTCATGCATTGTTTAATTTCCCTTCATGCTTACCGAAGGATGAATGCTATGATAATTGCTATGATCCCTTTAATTCGTTTGAAATATCCTTTTTTGATGAACTTGATGTTTGCTATGCTTGTGGCCAACATGCCAATATGAATGATGCTTATGGAGAGGAACTTGCTATAGTTCCTTATGTTAAACATGAAATGGTTGCTATTGCACCCATGCATGATAGTCCTATTATCTTTTTGAATTCTCCCGACTACACTATATCGGAGAAGTTTGTGCTTATTAAGGATTATATTGATGGGTTGCCTTTTACCTTTGCACATGACGATTTTGATAGATATAATATGCATGTGCTTGCTGCTCCTACTTGCAATTATTATGAGAGAGGAACTACATCTCCGCCTCTTTATGTTTCCAACACGATAAAATTGCAAGAAACTGCTTATGCTATGTATTGGCCTTTACTTGATGTTCATGAATTGTTCTTGTATGACATGCCGATGCATAGGAAGAGAGTTTGGCTTCGTCATTGCTTGATATATGTTACTTTGTGCTCACTACTGAATTACAAATCATTGTTAATTAAAATTGGCTTTGATATGCCTTGGGATCCGGGTGGATCCATTACTTGAGCGCCATATGCCTAGCTTAATGGCTTTAAAGAAAGCACTGCCAGGGAGACAAGCCGGAAGTTCTAGAGAGTAATTTATTTCTGTTGTGTGCTTTTATAAAGTTTAAAAACAAATATCAGAAAAATAATGTGCCAAGATTTGCCTTTAGGATGTTTACATTGCTTGTTGGTTTGTGCGGTGCAGGACAGAAACTTTGGCTGTAGTGCGCGATTGTTAATTTTTAACTGGAATGTCAAATGGTTCTGAAACTTTTTGCACAGTCTTTCTATACAATTTTTTTATTTTTCTAATTGTTTCAGAATTTGTGGAGTACCAGAAGTATGGTTAATGTTCAGATTACTACAGACTGTCCTGTTTAAGATAGATTCTGTTTTTGATGCATTGTTTGCTTGTTTTGATGAAACTATTGATTTCTATCAGTGGATAAAGCCATGAAAAAGTTATATTACAGTAGCTACAATGCAAAAAAAAAATATGAATTGGTTTGCAATAGTACTTAGAGTAGTGATTTGCTTTATTATACTAACGGATCTTACCGAGCTTTCTGTTGAGTTTTGTGTGGATGAAGTGTTCGAAGATCGAGGAGGTCTCGATGTGAGGAGAAGGAGGAGAGGCAAGAGCTCAAGCTTAGGGATGCCCAAGGCACCCCAAGTAAATATTCAAGGAGACTCAAGCATCTAAGCTTGGGGATGCCCCGGAAGGCATCCCATCTTTCTTCTACAAGTATCGGTATGTTTTCGGATTCGTTTCGTTCATGCGATATGTGCAAATCTTGGAGTGTCTTTTGCATTTAGTTTCTAACTTTTCTATTATGCACCAGGCTGGTATGATATAGTCCATGGTTTATTTATAGAATGCTCATTGCACTTCACTTAAATCTTTTGAGTATGGCTTTATAGAATGCTTCATGTGCTTCACTTATATCATTTGAAGTTTGGATTGCCTGTTTCTCTTCACATAGAAAACCGCCATTTGAAGAATGCTCTTTTGCTTCACTTATATTTGTTAGAGCGTGGGCATATCTTTTGTAGAAAGAATTAAACTCTCTTGCTTCACTTATATCTATTTAGAGATATGACAGGAATTGGTCATTCACATGGTTAGCCATAAATCCTACATAAAACTTGTAGATCACTGAATATGATATGTTTGATTCCTTGCAATAGTTTTGCGATACAGAGATGATAATATGTGGGAGGTACAAGTAAATGGTTGTGTTAGGTAAGAATATTGGTGTTAAGGTTTGTGATTCCCGAAGCATGCACGTATAGTCTCTCGTTATGCTAAGAAGTTGGAGCATGATTTATTATTGATTGTCCTCCTTTGTGTGAAGGTCGGGCGCGCGCGATGGTTAACTCCTACCAACCTCCCCCCTAGGAGCATGCATAGTAGTACTTTGCTTCGGGGTCTAATAAACTTTTGCAATAAGTATATGAGTTCTTTATGACTAATGTGAGTCCATGGATTATACGCACTCTTACCTTTTCACAATTTGCTAGCCTCTACGGTACCGTGCATTGCCCTTTCTCACCTCAAGAGTTGGTGCAATCTTTGCCAGTGCATCCAAACCCCGTGATACAATACGCTCTATCACACATAAGCCTCCTTATATCTTCCTCAAAACAGCCACCATACCTACCTATCATGGAATTTCCATAGCCATTCCGAGATATATTGCCATGCAACTTCCATCATCATCATATACATGACTTGAGCATTCATTGTCATATTGCTTTGCATGATCGTAAGATAGCTAGCATGATGTTTACATGGCTTCTCCATTTTGATTTCATTGCTACGCTAGATCATTGCACATCCCAGTAAACCGCCGGAGGCATTCATATAGAGTCATATTTTTGTTCTAGTATCGAGTTGTAATATTGAGTTGTAAGTAAATAAAAGTGTGATGATCATCATTGTTAGAGCATTGCCCTAGTGAGGAAAGGATGATGGAGATTATGATTCCCCCAAAAGTCGGGATGAGACTCCGGACTAAAAAAAGAGGCCAAAGAAGCCCAAATAAAAAAAGAGGCCAAAGAAGCCCACCAAAACAAAGAAACAAAAAAAAACAAAAAAAATGAGAGAAAAAGAGAGAAGGGGCAATGTTACTATCCTTTTACCACACTTGCGCTCCAAAATAGCACCATGATCTTCATACAGAGAGTCTCTTGAGTTATCACTTTCATATACTAGTGGGAATTTTCATTATAGAACTTGGCTTGTATATTCCGATGATGGGCTTCCTCAAATGCTCGAGGTCTTCATGAGCAAGCAAGTTGGATGCACACCCACTTAATTTCAGTTTGAGCTTTCATACACTTATAGCTCTAGTGCATCCGTTGCATGGCAATCCCTACTCCTCGCATTGACATCAATTGATGGGCATCTCCATAGCCCGTTGATTAGCAGCGTCAATGTGAGACTTTCTCCCTTTTTGTCTTCTCCACACAACCTCCACCATCATACTCTGTTCCACCTGTAGTGCTATATCAATGGCTTGCGCTCATATATTGTGTGAGGGTTGAAAAAGCTGAAGCGCGTTAAAAAGTATGAACCAATTGCTCGGCTTGTCATCGGGGTTGTGCATGATAAATACTTTGTGTTAAGAAGACAAAGCATGACAAGATTATATGATTTTGTAGGGATAGCGTTCTTTAGCATTGATATTTTGAAAGGCATGATTGTTTGTTGGGATGCCTGAGTATTGATGTCTTTATGTCAAATTATAGACTATTGCTTTGAATCACTTATGTATTAATATTCATGCCATGATTAGATTACGTGATCAAGATTATGCTAGGTAGCATTCCACATCAAAAATTATCCTTTTTAACATTTACCTACTCGAGGACGAGCAGGAATTAAGCTTGGGGATACTAATACGTCTTCATCGTATCTATAATTTTTGATTGTTCCATGCCATTATTCTACAACTTTTACATATTTTTGGCAACTTTTTATACTATTTTTGGGACTAACATATTGATCCAGTGCCCAGTGCCAGTTCCTATTGGTTGCATGTTTTTTGTGTCGCAGAAAATCCATATCAAACCGAGTCCAAACGGGATAAAAACTGACGGAGATTTTTTTTGGGATATTTATGAATTTTGGGAAGAAGAATCAACGCGAGACGATGCTCGAGGGGGCCATGAGGCAGGAGGGCACGCCCCAGGGGTTCAGGCGCGCCCTGGGCCCTCGTGGCCACCCCGTAAGGCGGTTTGTGCCCTTCTTTCGCCACAAGAAAGCTAATATCCGGATAGAAATCGTGTTCAAATTTCAGCCCACTCGGAGTTATGGATCTCCGGGAATATAATAAATGGTGAAAGGCTAGAATCTGGAGCGTAAAAACAGAGAGAGACAGAGAGACAGACCCAATCTCAGAGGGGCTCTCGCCCCTCCCATGCCATGGAAGCCAAGTACCAGAGGGGAAACCCTTCTACCATCTAGGGAGAAGGTCAAGGAAGAATAAGAAGAAGGAGGATCTCTCCCCCTCTCTCCCGGTGGCGCCGAAACATCGCCGGGGCCATCATCGTGCGATGGCGATCTACACCAACACCTCCGTCATCTTCACCAACATCTTCACCACCTTCCCCCATCTATCTACAATGGTCCACTCTCCCGCAACCCGCTGTACCCTCTACTTGAACATGGTGCTTTATGCTTCATATTATTATCCAATGATGTGTTGCCAACCTATGATGTTTGAGTAGATTTTCGTTGTCCTATCGGTAGTTGGTGAATTGCTATGATTGGTTTAATTTGCTTGTAGTTATGTTGCTGTCCTTTGGTGCCCATCATATGAGCGCGTGTGTGGATCACACCATAGGGTTAGTTGTATGTTGATACGACTATGTATTGGGGGGCAAGAGTGACAGAAGCTTCAACCTAGCATAGAAATTGATGCATACGGGATTGAAGGGGGACCAATATATCTTAATGCTATGGTTGGGTTTTACCTTAATGAACGTTAATAGTTGTGGATGCTTGCTAATAGTTCCAATCATAAGTGCATAGAATTCCAAGTGAGGGATGACATGCTAGCAATGGCCTCTCCCACATAAAACTTGCTATCGGTCTATTAAGGTAGTCAATTGCTTAGGGACAATTTCACAACTCCTACCACCACTTTTCCACACTCGCTATACTAAATTTATTGCTTCTTTATTTAAACAGCCCCTAGTTTATATTTACGTGCTCTTTATATTCTTGCAAACCTATCCCGTTACAACTAAAAAGTACTTCTAGTTTCATACTTGTTTTAGGTAAAGAGAACGTCAAGCGTGCCTAGAGTTGTATTGATGGTCGATAGAACTTGAGGGAATATTTGTTCTACCTTTAGCTCCGCGTTGGGTTCGACACTCTTACTTATCGAAAGAGGCTACAATTGATCCCCTATACTTGTGGGTTATCAGGGTCCCGAACTATGCGTCTAAGGTCGATGGTAACAGGAGGCGGGGGACACGATGTTTACCCAGGTTCGGGCCCTCTCTATGGAGGTAATAGCCTACTTCTGCTTGATTGATCTTGATGAATATGAGTATTACAAGAGTTGATCTACCACGAGATCGTAATGGCTAAAACCCTAAGAGTCTAGCCTATATGATTATGATTGTGATTGCCTGTACGGACTAAACCCTCTGCTTTATATAGACACCGGAGAGGACTAGGGTTGTACAAAGTCGGTTACAGAGAAAGGAATCTACATATCCAAATCGCCAAGCTTGCTTTCCACACCAAGGAGAGCCCCATCCGTAAACAGGAGGAAGTCTTCTATCTTGTATCTTCATGGCCCAATAGTCCGACCCATGTTAATAGTCCGGCCCTTCGAGGACCCCTTAATCCAGGACTCCCTCAGTGAGCATGTTGGTTGCATAATTTTCTCCATTCGAGGACATCCATTTGTTGCCTTGATTGATTGGTTTTTTCTTTTTACCAAATGGATGGACAAGAATGCCTAGGTATTCCCTCTAGCTATCTATGCTTTTCTCGTCTCAATCTCTATTCATGCTAATCACAAAGCTTGAACAAGTTGAATTCATCCTCTCTAGGTGAGGAGCACTCGGAGCCACCGATTCGTCAAGGGCTTAATCTTCCGAAACCTCTTAATGCATCTCGGTCAGACCAACTCATCCACTCGGTCCACCGAATTCATTAAGTTGATCTAGGTTTTCACCTCGGTGCAACCGATTTAACCAATTCGGTCACACTGAGTTACAGTAAATGCTAGCAGTTTTGCATCTCGGTGCCACCGAGTCGTTCCACTCGGTCACACCGATAGTGACTGGGTATATATACCGCGGGTTGAAATTTTGGAAACTCCTGCAAACCATCCGCTCGCGCCTCCCAGCTCTGCCCCCCTTGGTCTTCGGATCGTCTTCATCGTCGCTAACGCCCTCTTGCCGCTGGTCTCTGTCACCGTCAACGGAAATCTCACCGCCGTTGTTGCCGTAGCGAGTTCGTCACCAAGTTAGGGTATAGACTCGACCTCTTTGTGCATTCCTTTTTACGGTTCTTGCACAAACATCATTGCCATTATTCTTACCATGAATGAGATCAATCTATCCACAAAAAAAAGTTCCATTAGAACAAATTTGATGCAAAAACTTAGGGTTAGGTATCCTCCGAACTCATCTCGGACCGACCAATCTGAGGATCTCGATCTCACCGATTTGGCTCAGGCCATTGCACAAGTACAACTCGGTTTGACCGAAGCGTACTAATCGGTGTGACCGAAATCACCCACTCTGTGAAACGCTAGCATATCCGAGTCACCGAACTGCATTTCGCTCTGACCAAAATTCCAAGATTATATTCTGTTGCTGCTTCAGTGTCACTGAGTTTGTCATATCGGTAGCTCCGAAATGCTTTCTGCAGAAAACTAAAGTTAAGTTTTTGTCTCAATTTTTTACAAAATAGTTGTGCTTTGTGATGCTCATCCACTCTACCTATACTTGTCTATTCACAAGGTCAGTTTCAGAGATGTAAGAGGGTAGTGACAGTCAGAACAGGTCTGAGGAGTAGGTGAATCTCAGTGAGGGCACTCGTCCCTCCAATAGCAGTTATGATGATGGTAGCAGAAGCACTCCAAGCAACTTGCATAAGGCTGCTACTAGGCAAATAAAGAAGAGAACCTCAGATTCAGAGGATGAGGATTTTGCTGTTGATGAGAAGGTGACCTCAAAGAAGAAAGTGCTCAAGAAGGAGTATGCTGCTGCTGCCACAAAGCCTGGTATGAAGAACAAAGCTCCTGCCAAGAGGAAGCCCATGTTAAAAGTCAGAGCCTCCACTCAGGAAACCATAGAGTTCACACTTGAACAAGAGAGGAAAAGGCCGCTGGAGGAAATAAGAGGAAGGATAGAGTCAAGAAGACTCTGGCTAGAGTAATTGGCAAACCTTCTGTGATGAGAGATTCTGAAGAGGAGGAGGAGGAAGAGGTTGTTGCACCTCCACCAAAAACTCAAAAGATCATGGGGGATGCTATAAGATCAGGGGATGATCCATCTAAGCCCAAGTCTGCCCCCAAGCCTCCAACTCAAGCTCAAGCTCCAAAACCTTCTGCACCCAAGAGATCCACCAGAAACATCCCTGCGGCTGAGAAGAACAAGGCCCCAGTGCCAGAGGTTCAAGAAGAGGAAGAATCCCAAGTGCTTATAAAGTTGAGAAGAACAAGGAAATTCCTGATAAAGCCTTGGAGACTCACAAGCTTGGGTCTATATACTATCTGCTGCCAGGTTTGACCACCATCAACACCATCTTGAGGCACACTCTGTTGGCCAAGTCAGGAGATCATAGGATGATCCATCGTCACTCAATCAACTTGCTTCATATGTTTGATGTGCCACAGAAATTTAAAGTGATGACTTTGATTGTTCAAACAGTGAAGAGAACTGCAGCTGACCAGAAGAGATCATGTGGATATGCCCCTCATATATAGATGCTAATCAACTCCAAGATGGGAACATGGACATATCTTCTAGACAAAGAGCATCTTCCCCTGAGGCCAGAATTTGAGGACAATGAGGTTGTCATGGATGCATCTGGTCCAACTTGTGCATAAGACCAGGAGGAGAGAGAGAGAGAGAGAGAGAGAGAGAGAGAGAGAGAGAGAGAGAGAGAGAGAGCAAAGGCTGCTAAAGCAGCAAAACAACAAAAACAGCTAGTGTGCCAGATGCTTCACAAGTGGTGCTCAAGACCAAGCAAGATCAACTCAGTTATCTGCTTGAGGCTACTGTGAGGATTGAGAAGGGCTTGGCCACCCTGACTCGGAATCAAGAATCTTGAGAGGATCATTGAGACCAAATTCCATGATCTAGATGTGAAGGTTATAGAGATCCAATCTACTGTCGAGAAGCTCTAGGAAGAGGTTGAGGATAGGAGTGATAGACCAACCACTGATGCTTTTTAGAAAGTGCCAAGGGCACAAAGGTCTACAACTGTGCCAGTCGTCTCCAGGACTACCATTTCAGCACCTGCAGCAACTGCCTCAGTCATACCTCCAATTTCAACTCCTCTAGCTCCACAGACGTTAGCTAAAGCTTTTGCAGACGGACTCCTCTCCACACCATCTATGCACACCGAAGCAACCAGCTAGACGACCTCTTAAGGAGGTCCCGGATATCGTGCCTAGAGTGCCGCATAGCACTATGCATTTTCAAGCTTTTTGGTAACTTGTTGCCAAAGGGGGAGAAAGTGTATAGATCATTAGGCTTTGAGAGAGAGTGTTTTGTCCTTTTGTTGCCTCTCTTGATTTGCTTTGATAGTTTGCTTGTTTGAGGCATGCTACAATATTTGTGCTTGTTTATGAGATAGTCTTGTAATCATGTGTTTGATCATACTATGCCTTCATGTGTGCTTGCTTGATGATATCTATGATACTTGTGTATGATCAATCATGTTTATCCTTGATGATGAGTGCATGTTCTTTATAGCTTATCATTTTGAGCGCTCCACCAAGATGTATGTGACATGGAAGAGTGACCCATGATCCTAATCAATAGTGCATTTGCATTCAAACGCAAATTTTAAATAATGCACAAATTTAGGGGGAGCTCTTGCTTATCACATACTTCTCAATGCGACGATGTATTTCATTCATATTATTATTTGTTGAAGCTTTGATCTATATGTTGTCATCAATTAGCAATAAGGGGGAGATTGAAAGTGCAACTAATCCCCCGGTGGTTTTGGTAATTCATAATAACATATAGCTCATTGAACTAATATCCATTCAAGTTAAATATTTCAGAAAGTTCAATGATTGGCATGGAATGGACTAGAGATGTGGACCCTTCAAAATTCTAAGGACAAAGATTGGCAAAAGCTCAAGACTCTTCATTTTCATTTTAGTGATCCAAGATCACATTGAGTCCATAGGAAAGCCAATACAATTAAAAGGGGACGAGGTGTTGCTTAATGGTCTACTTGCTCAAAGTGCTTAGTGATATTGCTCCAAAACCCTCAACCACTTTTGCATTTCCACATATGTCCAAAACCCAAAGTCAAACTCGGCCCCACCGAGTTGATCTATCCGGCGCCACCGAGGTCATTTTACATAGCCACTGCCAGAAACCCTAGACAATTCGGTTTCACCGATACGGATCTCGGTTTCACTGAGATGGCTTTGCAAGCTCTCTGTTTCCCTTTGTAACGTTTCGATCTCACCAAAATGAGAGATTGGTCCCACCGAGTTCGCATTGCAAACTCTCTGTTTCCCTTCGTAACATTTCGGTCTCACATGAATGAGCGATCGGTCCCACCGAGTTTGCCTAACCAACTCTTTGTTTGCTCATTGCTGAAATCGGTCTCACCGAGTTCATGCAATCAGTCTCACAGAGATGAGGTTTTTCCCTAGCCCTAGCACATCGGTCCCACCGAGTTGATCATGTCGGTCCCACCGAGGTTCCTAATGTTCACATTTTGAACTAAATCGGTCTCACCGAGTTCATCTATTCGGCCTGACCGAGTTGGGTCAAATGTGTTTAATGGTTGGATTTTGTGTGGAGGCTATATATACCCCTCCACCCCCATCTCCATTTGAGAGAGAGCCATCAGAATGTGCCTACACTTCCACTACTCATTTTCTGAGAGAGAACCACCAACTCATGTGTTGAGACCAAGACATTCCAATCCTACCACTAGAATCTTGATCTTTAGCCTTCCCCAAGTTGCTTTCCACCCAAATCTTCTTTCCACCATATCCAAATCCGAGAGAGAGAGAGAGAGAGAGAGAGAGATTTGAGTGTTGGGGAGACTCTCATTTCAAGCACAAGAGCAAGGAGTTCATCATCAACACACCGTCTATTACCTTTTGGAGAGTGGTGTTTCCTAGATTGGTTAGGTGTCGCTTGGGAGCCTCCGACAAGATTGTGGAGTTGAACCAAGGAGTTTGTAAGGGCAAGGAGATCTCCTACTTCGTGAAGATCTACCCGAGTGAGGCCAGACCTTCGTGGGCGATGGCCACGGTGGGATAGACAAGGTTGCTTCTTCGTGGACCCTTCGTGGGTGGAGCCCTCCATGGACTCACGCAACCATTACCCTTCATGGGTTGAAGTCTCCATCAACGTGGATGTACGATAGCACCACCTATCGGAATCACGCAAAAAATCTCTGTGTCTACATTGCGTTTGCCTTCTCCAAACCCTTCCCTTTACCTTCATATGCAATGTTTTACTTTCCACTGCTACACTCTTAGAATTGCATGTGTAGGTTGATTGCTTGATTTGTGCTAAGTTGCTAAAATCTACAAAGACCAAAAATTGGGAAAAGACTAGATTTTTATTTGGTCAAGTAGTCTAATCACCCCTCTACACTAGTCCAGAACCGGGCAATAGCATCGGTTCGTAAGGCCCTTTAGTGCCGGTTCCATAACCGGCACTAAATTGTGGTCACTAAAGGCCCCCCCCTTTAGTACCGGTTCAGCACGAACCGGTGCTAAAGGGCAACCACATGGCACGAGCCAGCTCCGGGGGCCTGGAGCCCTTTAGTACCGGTTGGTAAGACCAACCGGTACTATAAGGTTTGGGGGTTTTTTAGTTTTATGATTTCTTTTTCATTTAATTTTGTGTTTCCATTTTAATTCTTTTTCGTTTGCTGGTATTTTACGATACTACACATTGTACACGTTATGCATATATATATATATATATATATATAAATATATAAATATAATTTCTGGTAGAACCAATCATCGAGTTGAACATGATTGTCATGATATTATAAGCATTCATATATAACACCACAAAAGCAAATCACTTAAGTTCAGAACGAAGAACACGGACATGAAAGGACAAGTACTAATTAAGAGCAGCATGAAGAACTAGCTAAATCACTCCTGCTAGCTACTCTCTCTTTGGTAAAATAGCATAGAACATGTATAGCTCTCCTAATTGATCATACTGGAGCATGCCGATGAACCTGTTTCCTAATCGTGGGCTGCGTTCTCATTGCTGCCCCCTAGTACTTCTCTGTGATCATTAACAATTT